>CM060965.1:145696873-146296873 GCA_030765045.1 Tenodera sinensis | reverse complement strand
TGAGCTGAGGAACACTTTAAAACTAGGAACATTAACAATACACTTCTGGAAGGAGCATCATATCATTGATAAAAACCTTAGCTATGGATATTTGTGCAAGAAAGTGAATGAATTTTCTTATGAGAGAGATATTTACAATGAGCCATGCGCAAAGTTGGAATTTTAATGCAAGGAAGGAAGTTTAATGGAAATAAGGAAATGTAACTTTTGAAGTAAACCACCCCTGTAGCACAGTGGCAGCCACCCGCCTTTGCTGCAGTGACCTGGGTTCAATCCCTGGTACTTGGTCAGGAGAGTCAGCTAGCTGACCCTCATCATGCCCATCCTGTGCTCTCCATGCCCTTGGTTGTGGCTGGAGGTCACAGCATCCAGGCAAAAAGGGTATCATCTGTATAAAGGAGATGCCCTAGGGGTTATTAACTTTTGCATTAGCAGCCTAATATTTTTTTTGCACACTTTGTATGATTTACATTAACTGGTCAAATACTGGACTATGCGCTGGAGCTTATATTTCAGCAGATAAGATGAGGTATAGATTCTCATCAAAATTGTATAGTTACAGTATGTATCTGGCCAATAAGATGACTCCTAAACTATCAACAGCCATCAAATCTAGTTTATCTAGATCAATGATCATCCTCCATCATAATACTGTGTAGTATATCTGAATTTATACCCTAATCATAATTTTTTGAATGAAAACACTTTATTTATTAGCATCTGGCAACACTGCCTTGCGATTGTTGAACAATCACAAAAGTGCCACAAATAATAACATTATGGTTGCATGAATATGGAAAGACCTCTGTTATGCTTTTGTCTGGAAGTATGTGCCAAATCACAAACTTAGTAAAGTGTGGTCTTAATCATAGTACCGATGAAAAGAAGAAAATATGAAGCAAGTTTTTAAAAGTTGTAAAACAGGCTAAAGAATCAAAGAACTGTGTTGTGGCAACGGTTTTTGATATAACAGAGAAGATTAGCAAGAGATTGGAGAAAGAATGAAGATGCTATTCAAAATATTCCATAGAAAGATGTCCTATGAGGAGAGGGATAGCTTGCCAGTCAAATTTAGAAAATAATGTTGCAAAATGGTGCAAGAACAGGGGCAGAGTTGTTATGTTGTTACAAGAAATATGATTAGGACTTATGCATTGAAGTAGGCATGGGCCAAACCAGGACAAGGCAAAAAAATGAAAGCAACAGTAGTTTGGTGGATTCAATTCATGAACAGAAAAAATCTGGTGTTAATGTCAGAAAGCAAAAATTGCACAAAAATGACCATTGACCATAAAGTCACAAGTTTTCACAAGTTTGTTATTGGTATGAGGCAAAAATACAACTTTCCATTATCTTACATTGGAAATATGCAAGAAACAGTGATGAACAATGGAGCTGTGGAAACAAAAGACATTAAAACTCTTGAAATTAGAGGTACAGGCCATGAAAGGACCAAGTTTGCAGTAGTATTAACTTGCATGGCAGATAGAACAAAGCTGAAACCTACTGTCATTTTCAACGGGAAAAGTACTCCTAAAATAAAATTACCTACAGAAATGTTTGTACATTTTCATGAAAAGGACTGAAAGGATGAGAATGGTGTAAAATTGTGGATGAAACATGTGTGGCAGAGATGAACAGGTGTTCTATAAAATCAGCACTGTTTGTTGGTGTGGGATATACTTTACAGTCACATAATTGAAAACACTAAAAATAACTTAGCATGAAGCAATATTAAGATTGCTCTTATGCCTGGTAGTTTAGCTGTGATGCTACAAGCTTTAGACATCTCTTTGAATAAACCATTTAAGACCACACTCATGAACATTGGAATACCTGGATAATGAGTGGCAAAAAGTTGTATATGAAAGGTGGAGTTGCGCATGCTGCATCACTTGATGTGCTTTGTGATTTGGTGATCAAATGGTGGGAAAAAGTGAAAGAGGAAACATTGATCAAATATGTTAAAAGGTGTGAGATCTCGAATGCTATGGATGGCACTAAGGACAATTTGTAATGGGATACTGATGAGAAAGTGGAAATCAACTGTCCAGGTACAGAAAGGTACCCAAATTATGACCTTCTTAACAATGTACTTGAGGAGCTGTTAGCCTTAGATGGCTAATGCAAGGATTTTACAGGTTTTTAAATATATTGGTGAGTGATTTGTATGACTTCATAACGGTTTTAACTTGCATAAGTTTCAATATGATTTTTACTTTCTGTACTACATAGAGTAAGTAGAGGAAGTATTGTTTCCACCCAAAAATTTGATGTTGAGATTTAATTGGAAATATATGTTTTGTAGCCCTCTGAATCCAAAGATAAAAGCATTTTTAGAAGTTCCATATGGATGTCTTCCTGTGAATAGCATAACTCAAAAACGAAAAGTTCGTTAAAAAGCAAAGTTGGTATTTAAGTTTAATGCCTTTGAAGGATGTGACACGAAAAAATTGGAAAATTCTTCCAATCTAAACTACCCTTTAAATGGAAACTTTTTCAAATATTTTGATTTTCTTGAAAATGGCTCTAACAATTTTGATTAAAATGCCATATGTTTTAACATATTTTTATGACAAATAAGATGTATATTTTGAATTTTCTTGCCATAGCCCATGTAGTCCTGTTTACTCTGGATGACTTTTGCATAACTGGTTAACCATAAGAGATAGACCTAATCTTACTCCACAAAAAGTGTAGACCTCATTAAATCACCCAGGTTATTCCAAATAAATTTTTTTGTGGAGCAAACCATTTCGGAGATATTCTTTGTTATTTGTGTGAGTTTTGCAATACTTATACTTTCCTCAAATGGAAGATTGTTATTAATGTTCTTTTATATATTAGCTGTGCAAGGGGAACAGAATTTTAAAGTCTTCATATGGTGACCAGCTTTAAAAGATTTGACTATAGCTTAAACCCTGCTGTGGACAATGACTAGGCATTTGACTTTCACAATACTGCTATAAGGAATTACTAATTATATCTATTTTGAGTTTAGAAAATGGATCCAAGGTAAACCCCTGACACCACAACAGTAATAGAACAGGGAAGTTGAAGAAGAAGAAGAACAACAAGAACAAGAAGAAGAAGAAGAAGAATTATCATCATCATTATCATTATTATTATTATTATTATTATTATTATTATTATTATTATTATTATTATTATTATTATTATTATTATTATTATTATTATTATTATTATTATTATTATTATTATTATTATTATTATTATTATTAATGTTGTTGTTGTTGTTGTGATTATTATTATTATTATTATTATTATTATTATTATTATTATTATTATTATTATTATTATTATTATTATTATTATTATTATTATTATTATTATTATTATTATTATTATTATTATTATTATTATTATTATTATTATACTTATTACTCGGTGACATATTTCTTGTTTGCTTAAGTTTAGAAGATATATAGTAGTTTGTGGAAGTATTAGTAGGAAGATTTTTATATCCAGGAATAATTATGATTTGTTGAAATGTATACATTGTGATGGTTTCAAAATGGCAAAATTTATGTAGACAACACATTTTCTAACCTTATTTTTATGAAAGAACTGATTTAATTGTCATTGATAGGCAACAAAATAGAGGATTAATTCTTGATCCCACAATCTGACTTGAAAAAAAATTTAGACCAAATTAAGGAGGTTGATAAGGAAAAAAACTACATAATGAGTCTTGCATTTCTTATTTAAGAGAAATGCAAAATTTCAAATTGGCAAGTGATTGGTTTACTTTTTGGTGCTCGTTGTGTGATTATTAAATTTATTGTTAATTTGTTTTGACGTTTTGAATTGCAATTAAAGTGTTTTAGAAGATATTGGTTTACAAATTGTCCATGATTCTTTTAACATTTTACACAATCATCTTGTATACTACACTAAATTAAAAAAATACTTATTCTAAGATAGTTACCTGTACTATTTCCAAATTTTATACTAATTTTGTACATTGTTACACTTTATGTATCAAATATTTTTACATTATACAATTTTTTATCCTTTATCATTCATATTTAAAATTGTCTTTTTCTACAGATCTATTAGGAAGGATATCTTTATGACAACTCTAAAATAGAAAGGCTATCCAACTACTGGATTTTTTCTCATATTCCCCTTGCACCTATTACTATCAATTATCATATTATCAATATTTGATGATTGATATTATCAATCATTTCTGTAAATGTTTATCTCGAATGACATGAAGAAGATAGAGGAATAAGCGTTTGTAGGAATAGTTAGTACTAGAGTAGAGAAAGACATTGGGTGTAATGCATCAGATTTTTTTGTATCTGTCCTATAAGACGATCCCAGATTTTGGGAGCCATTTTTTATAATTCAAATATCATCTCATCTGCCAAAATGTACAATAGTTGCGTGTCATTATGAAATATTAACATTGATAATATGAACACCCAAATATATTTTTGCAAATTACTTTAAGAGAACCTAAATAACTAGTTACACTAAAGAAAACCGACATTAGTAAACTTCTTTTTTGAATATTGACTTAAAAGATGTAAGGTATTCAAGGACAACAAAATATTAAACAAATATACCTAGTTCTGTAATGTGTGTCATTCTATATTCTTATGAAGAATTTGTTACATTTAAATATTCCAATAATAGATATTTGTTGTTTATTGTCATAAACATGTATAGATGTCTACTATTTTTTAAAACAAAACAACACAATAGTGTATAAAAATTCAAATATCACAGAAAATTATTTGTTTATTTCACTCTTGCTAAGTTCCTACAGTGGTAATCATAAGCAAGAACTAAATGTCTTGTTTTGATGTGTCTTCTGTTCTGCTAGTTGCTATGTTGTTATCACCTCTGTATGTTGCTTGAATAACATCCACAACTTTTGTCTTATTTTTCACACACATTTTCTGTATTTTACTCCATGGGATTCCAGTAGAAATGTAAAAGCCTTCTTTACAAGTATGTTCTTCTGAGACTCCAACATGTTACAATTCTTGCACAGAGACCTTGTAAATTAGTCATTTAGTTATACAATTGAAATTTGAAGGTTTCATGTAGTTTTTATCTGCCAGGAAAACTGTTTTTTAATAGTGTAAGAGATATCATAATTGGTTTTGTATGAGGTTTCTGAGCAAACCCTGTATGCAACTAATGCACACAAATTTTATATCTGTATAATATTACTTTAGACCATTATTAAGAGGAGAGCAGATATACTATTTCTAAAATTTTCAAAAACTACGTCCTACTGTATCTCAGTAATACTCTTGTAATTTTCCTGTTTTGACGTTTCTTATACTCTAATAATCATAAAAAAAATAGTAAAATAATTTTATTGTTCAAAAATTAATATACACAAGTAACTGTGGTTGCACATAAAGTTGCAAACTGATTCAGATTATTTTGTACACTAATAATAATAATTTAAATATAAATGATAAAGTAACTGAAATCAAAAGTTAGAATAATTAAATAATAATATAAATAATAAATCAACTAGAATCAATAATTGCGAACAATAATTAATAACTATGAATACTGTAAAGCAAATATGCAGTTCATCCAAATTATACAAATGTTAGCAATCAAGTATCTTAAAAAGCTGTTTCTAGGTTTAAAAATAGGATAATTTTATATAATGTGATAGTTACACGTTCATCGTTGAGATTTTTAAAGCTTCTTTTGACTACATTTAGTATAAGAATATCGTTCCTCTGGAACTAGTAACAAAATTAAATAATTAGATTAGAAAGCTAACACCACATAAAGCTTTAATTATGATCCACTAGTGAGTAACAATGCTCATGTTTGTGATACTTTAGGATTATAAACTGTTCCTGCAAAAACAACAAGTTTTGTAACTTTCTCAACGATAAAGTATGCAAATGGTCTATTTGCCTTCACTTGGGGTGATGTCTGCCTGTCAGTGAAAACTGCAGCTAGAAAAGAAAAAAATTTGGTTAATATACATTTCCAAGTGATTGAATATGAAGTCATTAGTATGGAAATTGCGTTTAAACTGCTTTATTTAACTAAAGCATGAAGAATAAGTACAAAATAGACAAAATGTAAGCATAAGTATCTTAGAATTTGTGCTCAAACCTTTGACAAATAATGTTGACTCTAAATAATGATGACAGCAACGATGCCAACAACGATGACGATGATGATGATGATGATGATGATGATGATGATGATGATGATGATGATGATGATGACGATGACGACGATGATGATGATTGGGAAATAATTGAAACTAATGGATTGGATAAGGAAGCAAATAAAGCAAGATTAAGAAAAATGGAATTTGCATATCAGTTAACTAAAGGATTCTAAAGTAAGAACAAATTAGAAACTAAAAACTTCACTTATCTTAGTAATGTTGCAAGTTCTTGGTGCAAAGCTGACTAAAGTTTCGAGTTGGCTCCAACTCATTCTCAAAGCTATACAAACAAATTTGTTACCAAAGCTACAGATGTTCATTTTAATCACTAATCTCTGAAAACAAAAAACATAGATACTGATGCTCATTTTAATTACCAATCTCTGAAAACAAAAATCTATAAATACAATTTATAGGAGGTAATTCAAAGTTCATAACACGGTTCCTGTTTTTTAAAATAAATATTTTTTCCCAAACCATTAAATCTATAGGTTAAGGAAAATTTTGGGTCCAATTTAAATTGAAAAAGAAGAGTTCAGGAGAAATAAAGATCTCATAAAAGTAAGGAATGTGAAAAGATTTCAGATGCAATCAGGAAAAGAAGAATAAGATGTTTTGGTCATTTAATGAGGATGGATAATAAAATAGGTGTACAAAACAAATTTTCAAGCATACAGTTATATGAAAGTAAGAATGGTAACCAATGGTTATAAGGGACACGGAAAGACTTGAATGAAATGGAATTAACAGAAGAAATAATATAGGATAGAGCAAAGTTAAGAAATCCAGGGCCAGGGGGCCCCTGGAGTGGTGGTAACGCACCTGCAAGCCCCTAATGGCCCGACCTTGAGCGGGTACCGTACACATTGGCAGGTTGTGGATAGCTGGGTCCTGTATCCTTAACAAGAGCACAGGTATGCCTCCGAATCAAATAGGAGACCGCAAACAAACTCCCCAACCCCAAGGTGTTGTGCGTTTCCATGCCGAAGGGGTGCATGGCACATAGGAGATGTGTCGTTAACGGAGCCTTCAGAATACCTGGCGACCTCCTGGAGTATTTAGCCTTCCAGGTATGCAGGGCTCTGCCTGGGCGAACCAGATATTTCCCTAGCTATTCGTGGGAACTATAGAGAGTTCAAACATCAATAAACCAGAGTGCTCCAAAGGGGTCTCAGAGTAAAGAAGAGAAGGACAACAGGGAACCTCTATCGAGTGTTCCTGAAGAAGAGTGTGGTCCTTCAGATGTGGGAAGACTCACAGAGGAAGTGGGCAATCTTAAGCTGAAGAAGAACCGTACAGGAGCGGCCAAGAAGAGGGTCAGGAGGAGGAGGCTCGAGAGAAGCTCCAACGGGGTCGACTTCCGGGTCTTCGTGGGTCCCTCCATCCACAGAAAAGAAGATCAAGGAGCAACAGAGGAAGGCTCCCAAGCCAGGGCAGCCCTCTGTCAGCACTGGGTCTACACCAGCCACTAGCCAGGGAAGCAAGAGGCCCTTATCTGGATCCACACCTGGAGATGTTAAGCAGTCCACCAAAAGCATAACTGGCCGGGAGGGCTCGGGGCATTGATCCCGTCCCCCCTCCACTCATGACACCTGTAGTGGGCAGAGTCAGAGGATGCAGCAGCCAGGTGGCAAGCCTTTGCCCTTTATGGGCTGTTGTGCTAGGGGTTCTTTTAGGTGAAGGAATGTTTATACAGAGTGGTATTATGACTGTGCTACCTGGCAAAGCAACCAGGCATATTGACCTTGGTTGTTGAGTGCTGCGATCACTTATCTTGTTTGCTAGAACTAGTAACTTGCCATAATTCAGTAGTGCAACACAAATGAACGATCTCTAGTGCCTGTTTACATATGAGAGGTTGCTGTCCTGAAGACATGATTGCATCTGAACAGCATGTACATACACTGTCTCACCGTGCTTGTGGAATAAACACACGTAAACAACTTGGCAGTTTCACATTCTTTTTGATATGCCTTATGGGTTTGCCACCAGGTATTTATACTTATGATCCGTTACGACTTGAGCCCTCAAAAATTAATGTTGTATTTCTAAAGCGAATTGGAATTGATGATTTTGATCAAAATGTTGTTGTTGTTGTTTGTTGTTGTTGTTTTCTAGTGCCTTGCATCTGGCAATGAAGCCATTAGCATTCGTGCTTTCCAAGCCATTAGCATTCGTGCTTGAACTGTAGTTTCTTCTGATCTTAATGCTTCACAGGTCTTCAAGTGGTCTTCGTTCATTTCTGCTGGATCGTTACACAGGACACATATTGGTGAGGATGAGATACCTATTCTGTAGAGATGACTTGCTAAGCAGTCGTGATTTGTCAATAGTCGGAAGGCTGCAACCGCTGTTTTCCTTGGTCTCTGGGGGATTATATCTGGGTTGGAAAGTAGTGTAATCCATTTTTTATCTTTGGCATTTATTTCTATTTCTTGTAGGTATGAATGAGAAAATTTTTTAATGATCAAGCGTTTTATTGATCAAAATGTTGAACCTTATGTTTTTTCTGTCATGTTAATATTAGAAATATTCTGCTTATTTTGATGCATTACTTATGTTTTCTGGTCATTTTATAGCATTTGTAATAAATTTTCAAGATTTCAGTGCTCTAGGCAGTTAAAAATAAGTATCAATGAGTTCTATGCCATTTCAAAAAATATTTGTAACTTTGGAATTGCTAGCACTATAATTTTAGAATGCTTTTGTAGCTTAATTTAAGCATCATGCTTAAGCAAATTCATGTTGTGGTTGCTCCATTTCATTTTGGAAATATGGGTAGAGAGAGTGTACTGGAACATTCAAGTGTGAAAATTGAAAAGAATATGGTAACTGTATTAAGTGACTTGGATTATATAAGAATTTTTAAGGTAGAAATGTCAATGCAAACCATGTCTAAAGCAGCCAGATCCAGTTCCTTGAAGGTGAGTATCATTGTCCCCATGATTCTTCAGAGGTGGTACTTAACACCAAACACCACTACCACTACCAAACACCACCAAAATGAGGAGCAGAGGGAGGGATGAAGTGCCAGGTGATACCCATACCTCCTGCGCCATCTGCAATTTCTCTGTCCCGCTCCTTGTCTCTTAGAAGTGCCTAAAGCTCCTTCAGTTCCCTGGGTGCACCAATGAAGTTGGTGCCATCATCACTATAGATGTTAGAAAGGCAACCTTGATGTGAAGTGAACCAACGAAGTGCTGCCATGAAAGCATTCCTTGACAGATCAGAGATGACTTCCAAGTATATAGCTCTGGTGGCAAAACATGTGAATACTCCAACATATACCTTTCCAGTTCACTGAGTGCCAATTCTGATCAAAAATGGGCCAGCATAATCAACTCCCATGAACGTGAAAGATCTAGAAGCTGTAACTCTAGGTATAGGCAGGTTTGCCATTTTCTGTTGAGCTGTTGCTGTCATCAGTTTAAGGCATATTAGGCATGAATTAATGCATTTCTTCACCACTTGGCGAACCCTGGGTATTCAGTACCTTAACCACAATGATGAAATGAGTAGTTGAGGACCTGTGTGCAACAAACATAGATGTACACTCAATATGAACAAGTTTTGTAAAATAATGT
The DNA here is from genome assembly GCA_030765045.1 of Tenodera sinensis. Classification (NCBI taxonomy): domain Eukaryota; kingdom Metazoa; phylum Arthropoda; class Insecta; order Mantodea; family Mantidae; genus Tenodera; species Tenodera sinensis. Next base: position 146,287,102 of record CM060965.1, on the reverse strand, counting down.
TGAGGATGAAGTATGAGTTGATGCTTGGCTTCATATGGAATAGATGTGTTCTGTAATCCCCTCCAATTTGAAGGTAACCATTCTGGTCCAGGATCAGATTCAAAGTCTTGAGTTTGCAAGTTGCTTCAATAGATTTGCCTTGTGTGAGACATTGTATATCCCTATGGTAAGAGACTGATTGCAAAATTTTAATACAAACATACAAAGCATTATCTATCTTCCTTTCATAGAAGTTTGAAAACAGTGTTGTTGTTATTAATTTAATTTAAAAGATACAAAGCATTGTTTATTTCTTTGGTTTCAGTGGAGATGTTTTGCATTCATTGAGGGTCTTCTTGCAGTTAGAAGAAAATCTCAGACAGTAACTAACTGTCCTGAGTAGTCTATTTAGGAATGAGAATCAATTGAAAAATGAATCATCATGTTGCATGACAATCAATGATGTTATATTTCTGTGGTCAGGAATTCTTGAGATGTTGCACTCATCTTGTGATGGCCATTTTGATGCATCTAGACGCAGCCAATTGGGACCTTCCCACCATAACTCACAGTCTTGAAGAAGCATTGGTTGTATTCCTCGTGATGCAAGATCCGCTAAATTGTCCTGTGATCTCACATGCTGCCAATGGGAAGCTGGTAAGTTGTCTTGAATCTCTGCTACTCTGTTTATGGTGATGATCTTCCATTTTGTGGGATATGCATGTAGCCAAGCCAGTATGATTTCTGAATCTGTCCAAAGCTGCACATTATCAGGTGTTGTACTAGGGATCCAAGTGATTTATTGACAAGACGAGCCAAAGTTAGGGCACCACATAATTCCAGTTGGGGAATAGAGAACTGCTTCAGGGGCGTAACTCTTGATTTTGCACTCAGAAGTCTTACTAGGACCTTGCCTTCTTGACTCACAGATCATATGTACACAGAAGCCCCATAGGCAGTCTGGGAGGCATCACAGAAGCCATGTATCTCAACATTTTTCAGTGCTCCTTCAGCAAGGACGAAGTGTGGAATGTTGAGGTGGTTGAGTAAGGTTATTTGCTGATGTAAATCATTCCAAGTATCGAGCAAGTTCTCTGATAATTGGTCATCCAATCCTGCTCCTTCTTGCCACAAGCGCTGCATGAACACCTTGCAGAAAATGACAACAGGAGTTATTAGTCCAAGTGGGTCAAATATCGATTATATGATTGATAAGACCTTGCATTTGGAGCAATGGAGTTCTCTTGCATTTACATTCATCTCACAGCTGATTCTGAATTGATCTGTCGAAGGATGCCAAGTCAAACCTAATGTCCTTACTATGTTGCTGTTGCTATCAGTCAGTGAGTGACTGTGTTCTCTTAAATTCTCTGGAATTGACTCCAGTAATTCTGGACTGTTTGTGCACCAAGTTTGTGAGAATGCTCCAAGCTGAAGAAGGATTTGAAGTTTAACTTGTAGCTTTAGAGCTTCTAGAGTCTGCTCCTGAAATGCAGTCGCCCATGTAAAAATCATGGAGTAAAATTGAAGCTGCTGGAGGTAATCTGGTAGCTTCCTCTACTGCCAGCTGTTGAAGACATCGTATGACTAAATAAGCTGCCGACAATGTGCCATAAGTAACAGATGTAAGAGTGTAAGTCTTTAGTTCATTCTGAGAGTTCTCGCTATGATATGCATTGGAATGGTTGATGTTTGGGATCTACTTTCACTTGTCGGTACATCTTTTCTACATCAGCTGTGAAGGCTATTTTGTGCATGCAAAAGTGTACGATCAATGAGCATAAGTCATCTTGTACAGTTGGTCCCACCAACAAAATATTCAGTGCCACACCATTATTTGTTTTGGCCGTTGCGTCAAAAACAACTCTTTTCTTTGTTGTGCTGCTTGAATGTTTGTGAACAGCATGATGAGGTATGTAGTATTTCGGTTCTTGTGATGTGGAGTTCAAGTCAAGTTCGACCATAAGTCCAAGGGCCTCATATTCTCTCATGAGGTTAACATAATATCGATGAAGATGGTTCTGTGCTTGCAATTTCTTCTCCAAGGAGTGAAAGTGCTGTATAGCGATTTGCCTTGAGTTGCCTAGATTTATTTCTTTCTTCAAGGGCAGCTCTACAACGTACCTTCCATTTTCGTTTCATATGGTAGTGCTCTTGAAATGTTCCTCACATTCCCTGTGTTCTGGAGAATCTGTTATATGACTAACTTCCTCTAGGGCCCAAAACCTTTGAATCTGGGTTTCTAGGCTATAGTCGGATCTAATGTAGAGTGATTTAGGTCTCTGCTCGTTAAGTTTGCTTTCATTCAATTGTTGTGATATTCTCCAGATAAAATCCATCCCGGATGAGTGTCCTGAACAGTAGGACAGCCTGGATGGGTTTTCTTTCCCTCCTTCATAAGATACAAGATCAACTGCGCACCAATGAGCAAGTGAGTACCTTTAGGAAGATAGAAGTCTGGGTCGGCGAGGATGACATCTTTCGAGATGTTCCACTCCTTGTAGTTAATGTACAATATAGGAATATTGCCAGTAATTGTAGGTAATACTATACATTCCATGTTGAATTGAAAGTCACTGACTATAGAGTGTACTTGTACATTTACTGATGTATCCGCATCAGATGTTAGATCACCAAAAGCTTGCAGGGTGACGGCATTCATTCTTTTCTTCTTGAGCTTAAGCCATTGTACCGTCTGTTCAGATATCAAATTTCTCTGGGAGCCACTGTCTAGTAGAGGTCTGCACGGGCTGATTTTCTTAGGCCCGGCCCAGCCCGAGCTCGAGAATAGTCTAAAGGCCATGGCTCGGGCCCAGCCCGAGCCCGAGAATAGTGAATAGGCCATGGCCTGGGCCCAACCCGAGCCCGATTGTGCAATTTTCTTTTAAACAAAATTATCCTGCAGTTATTGACAATATTATTATTATTATTACTATTATTATTATTATTATTATTATTATTATTATTATTATTATTATTATTATTATTATTATTATTATTATTATTATTATTATTATTATTATTATTAATTTATTTATTTCCTAAAATCCAATTTTGGTCCAAATACTTATGCTAGCGAATGTTGGGTATCTGCATAAATAACGTTAGTACATTAATATTGTTTTGAGATCATGATATTGTCTCGTTAAAGCCTTAGAAATAACCTTTTTTACCAAGTTTGAAAAAAAGGTTATTGGTGTGTTTCTAAGGGTTTATGAAGGCAATATACGATTATAAAACAATATTAATGTACTCAATCTCTTGTAAGCTATCCGCAATTGGCCATAGCAGAAATTGGGAGGTGGGAAGTTTAGGCATTATAAATCATTAAAATAGGCAGGCAAAAGGACATTATAAATAGTTAAAATAGGCAGAAAATAGGAATTATAAATACTAAAACAGGCAATAAGAGAAACCCAATAATATATTACACTATTCAATAACTGATCGTCATATTTTAAAGAACTTCAAAGTTTTAAACGAAGTACTGTCGCAATACATGTACTCCATCTCGTTATGATAGGTTGGAGAGGGGGGCAGAGTTACATCTGGTACAATGTACTTAAATGTCAGGATCCGCAATACATGTACTCCATCTCGTTATGATAGGTTGGAGAGGGGGGCAGAGTTACATCTGGTACAATATACTTAAATGTCAGGATCCTTGATGAGGCTTTCACAAAAATCTTCTTAATACTGGAAATCCATTTGCCAACATCCAGAAACAAGCATCGTATTCTTCTAACACCCTGTGAAAGCCATGTGCTACGCAGGTCATGTGAAGCATGTTTGGAAATAACACTTGTAACGCTATTCCAGCCTTTTTCATATATGATGCAGCGTCACTGATGAAAAGTAAGGCGTCATATTGAACCTCTTCAGGCCGCAGCAAATTTAATGAACTGGTGAATAACTGCGCAATAGTTCGATTGTTAACTTTCTCAAGACACTCTGTAGTAAGCAGGAATGATTTCATTGATTCGTCTTCTGTAGGATCTAATCGTCCATTAACAAATTGGCAATGAAACGACCTATGGTATCAGTTGATTTGTCGATATCCCAGATCATCATATTTTTCATTTTATCTTTAGTTATTTTCATTGTATCATCATAACATTCAGTTAAGTAACATTTTCGTAAACTTGACTCGCTAGGTATGGATTGGTTAGTATACTTCTGTGATAATGTAGGATTCTGTAATTTCCAGAAAGGGATTATTCTGGCGCTGAAGAAAGCTACATAAGTCGAATGCAAACTGGGATTTTTGACTCGATGTTGCAATTACTGTTGGAAGCAAAGGAATCTTCTGCCTGTAGCCCTGTTTGATTGTGCCGATATGTCATGATATAAAATACTTCTTTTCGTAGTTCACTGACTGCTCGCTTATTTTGCATGTGAGTACTTTACCGTCGGTACAAAATGTGCCGGATCCAAAAGTATTAACATAACTGTGTAATTTAGTGCATAAAGAAACATTGAATTTCGGCACCTTGCTGCTAGCTACAACAACGTCACAATGAAAACTGAAAGAAAATCAAAGTTAGACCCGTACCTGCTCATTATTGCATTTTAAAATAAACACAGGTGATAATCCAAATGCTTTCTTTATCTGTGCATTTATTTGCATAGCAGCACTCATTGTAGCAAAGAAAATAATGAATGAGGGATGCCTATGTTATCTGCAACTTAAAGACAATAATATACATTCGGTGAAGTAACTTTCATTGTCACGGTCTAACGGTTGTTGAAAGAAAATGTACCTGAAGAAAATGTTTAATAATTAATAAATAATATATAAATAATGAAATAAAGGCAACAAAAAGCATATATTTTGTAAAATAGACATATTAAAAAGGCAGAAAAAGGCAATATAAAACTGTGGCATTTCAATCACAAAGGCATAATTCGTACAGATTCACTTTCAAATTGAATATAAATTTGACGCATTTAAAAAGGCATTCTGCCTAAGTTCCGATCTCTGGTTATAATTATTTCTACGATGGATATGTCCATGCCTGTGCATGTTTCAAATCAAAGTAAACATTAATTATAAGTTATTGGACTAAGGACTCACCATGTTTAATGACCCAAATTGTCGTGCAGAAAGAGAATGGAATCCACACTCTGGCTGCTCAGGTTGGTTCGACGTTCTTGAATAACTAATCCTGCTGCACTAAACTTTCTTTCAGTACTCGCACTTGATGAATGCTACCACCTTTTCTACAAAAACTCCCTTCAATGTCTTTGGTTACCAGTATCAAATGCTGACGAGATATTTTTTTCTACATCCGAGTATAACTTGGTTGTAAGACACAAGGGCTGTGAAAAATAGAAGTGTCACAACTTGTATGTTGCAAATTGGTGATGCTGACTAATGGGCAATGGCCCTGATGTCTGATGTATGATATATATAGTGATTCATGTCATGATAATAAAATAAACGTTTCAATTTGGAGAAATGCTGAACAATAATGATCCAGTAACAATACTACAGCATCAGACACAAAACAAACTGCAATTGTATCAGTATAAACATTGATGCTGTGTTTACACTTTACAAAGCAGGAGGAAACATGCGTTACTAGCAATATAAAAGAATCAAATACGCCTTGGGTTCGAGATAAGAGTGTAAGATTTTATACGTAGAATGGATTGAATTGCAGCTGAGTAGTGAGAAATAATATAGTTGCTAACCCTCTCATTCTGTGCTTTGACTAGCATCAGTAGCAGCATTTGAAATGTGTCAGCAGAATAATCATATAGAATTCCTAGTAAAGAAATGCTGCGGTAATTGTGCTATTCTTGGCATTTAAACATACGTGACCAAGAAATATGATACATTATTTTTTGCCTCCTAAGTGAATGTACCACTGAAATTTAGTACAAATCTCGCAAAACATTACATTTGTATTCCAAGGCTTTAAAAATACTAAATGTGTTTTGAGTTTTTATATTACAAATACTTGTAGTTGAATAATGTACCCTAAAAATGCAGAATAACAATGTTTTTCATTTTAAAATTAAAGGTGTTTGAAAATTATGTTTTCACCATATTCACTTTTTGAAAATGTCACATGATGCAGTTTTCATGCAATTCTTCGTATCATTCCCGAAACACAAACAAGTAAACCTGCCATAAACTTTTTTTTCTTTTGAACGCTTTTGAGTTACTAAAGAAACTTGCAGCTTATAAAACTTTATACTAGAAATTTCAAGCGACAAAATTTAAAAACTATTGTCTTTTGAGCTGAGGCTAATAAAACGAATTTGTATGGCAGATTTGTACATTATAATCAGATAAATATAATAGAACCTTAAAAATAGGCTTTTTTTTTTTTAAATTTCGTCGTGTAGAGCATTTGGCATAACATAATAAAATCCGGATTCAACATTTCGTAACTTGGAAACTGAAGGATATATTTGTATTACAAAAAACGGCTATTAGCTATTTAGGTGGTCTAAGGTATAACGAATCATGTAAAAGCACTTTTATTCTGCTGAAAATCCTTACATTACCAAGTTTGTTCATCTATAGAACCATTTTATATTTAGTTCAATTTAAATTCCCAATGAAAAACATGTCAGATATTCACACATATAATACCAGGAATAATCAATTACTAAATCTCCCCAGAACCAGATTACATTTATCAGAGAGGGTCCCTAGTTATATGGGAGCGAAGTTTTATAATGCTTTGCCTGAAAATCTAAAATCATATGAAAATTATAATACCTTTAAAAATAGGATAAAAAATTATTTAATAACCAAGCTTTTTACAGTATTGAAGAATATCTAAACTTATAGATATTTTCTATGATGTTTTTATTATACTAATTGTACTTTTAACTTCTTATCTAATTATATTGTATATACTATGTAATCACTAAATTCCTTTCTATTTATGTTTCTCATGACATGGGCCCTTATAGGGTACCTTTTTATATCATCTTATGTATTGACTCATGATATGGTTCAATTGTGTATTCCACTGTATTGAACTGAATGAATAAAAATGCCATTGGATACACTAAAATTGAAAATAAATGTTCAGCTATCTTGACTGAAAATTTTTAAAAATCCATTTTCAGTTGTTTATTCCCTTAATTTTCAAGCCCGGGCACAGCCCGAGCCTGGCCCTAGTCCAGCCCAAGCCCAACAAGTATTTTTCAAATTAGGCCCGAAACCAGCCCGCAGACCGGGCCAGGCCTAGGCCCGAAGGCTTGGCCCAAGCCCGTGCAGACCTCTACTCTCTAGTACTGCACATAAGTGATGAAACTCTCCATTTATGTCTCTGATTTTAACTAACACTGTGCTCAGGAGACCCGGGTTTTTGGAGCACTTCTAAAGGAGTGATACGAATACTGACTTGAATTGTTGCTCTGTGGAGTTTGTATTATTGCATGGTTTTCTCGCCGGGAGTTAGTTGTTAACTGACTATCCCCTTGCTGCAGCAACGTATGATGGAATTTATTGCATATTTTGCATGCAGTTTTAGAACAGCATGCTTTCCATGTATGTGTTAGGCTCAGACAGCTGGTGCAATGTTTGCTGTCCTTGATCAAATTGAATTTTTCATCACAGTTCAGTTTGAGGATATCTGGACATTTATACAGTCTGTGTTCTTCTGAGTAGATATAACATCTCTCTGCTGTTGAAACATATGATTGTTGTTGTGCCATCCTTGGCTTCGACTTGAGATGCTGGTTTACACTAGCTGGAAGCGGTTGTGTAGAGGAGCAAAGTTGCAACATTTGACATCATTTTTCCAAGAAGCTGATGAGTGGCTTGAATCCTACTACTTTGAGCTCAGCATGTTCCTTTTCGAACTCCAACCTCAATTTTTTGTCTAGTCTCAAGAGCAGGAGTTCGTTGAGAAGTAGATCTAAAATACTTGGTTGGGCGTCTAAGGCACTGAGGGCGTCTATACTCCCTTGAAATGTGTTGATTAGGTGGCGCACCTCACTCTTGGTTGAACTGAGTTTATTTGGAGAATCCATAATTTGTCTGATGTATTCTACTGCTATAAGCTTGAAGCTGTAAGATCGTTGTGTCCTAGTTATTGGATCGCCATTTGAAGCTGAAGTCGTTGGTGACGTGACGTTGCCCTTCGATGTAGCTCGCCCCGGCTAGTTCTGCAAAAGATCTCTTTATCTCGGGTTTGCGTAAGTGTAATGGACAACCCAAGAATAACTTTATATATTGTTTATTTCCTTTTAAATATTTTCAGGAGTTATGCCGAAAATATTTGTATATGTAGAGGAATCACACCCACATCCGCGCAGCACGAACTCCCGTACTGGTCTCTGGTTGAGTAATGCCCGACGCTTTCTCTCTTACCCACGCTAAGAAAAACCGTTCTCTTCCTATTTGAATGTCATGACGTCATCCAAGAAAGCCTCGTATCCAAAATGCTATTTCCTTTTCCCGCAATTTAGAAATGTCCCTTTCTATTATAACATGTTCTTTTATGAATTTCAAATATATAATTACCTTTTTAGGATTAAACGATGTTTACTTTATATTTTATTAAATATATCGCGCGACTTTTAAGGTTGGTAGACTTGACTTTCGAACGTGTATTTAAACTATGTGGTATGACGTCATGACTCGTTAATTTCAAACCAATAATGCGTTTATACTACAAATTTAACGACTATCATTTACTCATATCTTGCTCACCTTACAACACTTGCTACTCTATTATCTATGTATGTTATTACTTAACACTTATCGCAAATCTCACATCCGGCAATTAAATTAAAACGTGTCTTTTTCAAAAGCCCATTCGATCGGAAATCTAAATTTCGGTATCAAATGCCCCCATTTATATTATTTTATTATTTCATAATAAAATAATGTAAATGTCTTGCCCGAAAGAAAAATTAAAAATTACTCCTGTATTTTGAATAATCGGCAACACTCCCATTATATACAATTTTCAATTACACTGTTTTTGAAATTGGTTATTAACACATTTTCTCATTAATCTTTTTAACATGACAAACAATTATACACTTGACTAAACATTAATCCTTAAATACTAATTACAATATGTTATGGTTTCTTCTGTGAAGCTTTTATATAAAGGTTAAATTTCAAGAGTCTTTCTTTATACTTCCTTCTTTTAGTTCATGTTTGCTCACTTCGCTCTCACTATCACTTGCACTGTGATTTTTCACTTTTGTTATTGTAACACATATCTGTACTATATCCTTTAAGCACTAAAATGTACATATATTTATATAAATCCATTACACTCTTCAGACAAATTCTTTCTTTGTCTTGCTGTGATAACTATCTATACATCTAAATATTTTAACAAATGTTTACAAAGTAAATATTCTGTTTTCTCTCTATGCGGAGATGAACATTTTAACAATCTTTCTGAAGCTGTTATTGTGAGCTCTATACAATATATTCTTAAGCTCTTTGTAGTAGATAGCAATTCACATTCTGCATTTTTCATGAATATGTAAGTACCTGACCAATGTATGGTTTTCAAGTAAGCTAACATTTAAATTTTATCTCAAAGCTGATTGGGCGCCAATATACAAATGACACTTCCAATTTTTCTTTTACATTAAATCAAGGTCCCAAGGCACCACACGGTTTCTTGTATGGTCGAAGGAGTTGTTTATGCCATCTTCCCAGACATTTTTCAATTTTAACATCTTTTAATTCATAGGTATGATAACCAAATTTTGATATAATTTCTGCAGGACCTTTATATAACAATTCCATCCTTTTGTTCCTACCTCGCAATGCACTTGATAACTTATGGTCTTTAACTAGTACCCAATCTCCTATCTTAGGTTCCCATTTATGTTTTCTACTCTTTTTCTTTAATTTTCGCTTCTCTGCCTTTTTCTTGATTCGTTCAAAAGCAATTTTCGCTCTTTCTTCCTCACTTAACTGAATGTCATTAATTTTCAGTGTTTTTGGTTCCCCGATCAATATTGGTTCTGGTTCAATTCCTAACATTAATTTTATTGGTGCAAACCCAGTAGTTACATTAATGGTGTGATTGATAATCTTTTCTATCAATGGACAATATTTCACCCAATCCTTGTGATTATGATGTGTAAGTACACGTAAATAAATTCCTACATCTCGGAGGACACGTTCTGTTGGATTCCCTGATGGAAAGTATGAGGAACAATGATATAACTTTATCTCATGATTTTCTAGGGTTTCTTTAAAGATTTTGCTCCGATGAACTGTAGCATTATCTGTTAAGATTGCCTGAATCTTGCCATATTTAGGCACATAATCTTTTATTATCTTTCCTACACATGTTTTGCTGCTGATATTCCTAACAGGATAAATTTTAATAAATTTACTAAAAACATCATGAAGAACAAACATATATCTACATCCAAATTGTCCTACTGGTAGCTCCCCATGTGCATCAGCAGTAACTAGTACATTTTTCCCTTCTCTTATGATTGTCTGAGGTTCTATATCAAATTTGATATTAAATGGTTTGGCCCTTTGACATAAATCACAGCTTGAACATATTTTTCTCACTTTCTTTGCCAAATGTTTTATATAAAAATGGTCACTAATTACCATGATTAGCTTTTCACTACCTGTATGAGCTAGTGTTTTGTGATAAGCAAGTATAAGTTTCTCTTGTAAAGCTTTTGGTACCATTACTTTCCATTTAGGTTCAATTCTTCCATGAAATTTATAGATTTTTCCCTCATAAATACCTATATTATCTTTTAGATTTTCTGTGATTGGTTGTGCCTTTTCTCTCAATTTCTTAAGTTCATCGTCCTCTGTCTGTAATTGTTCCAAATTTCGAAATTCTTTAGCTAATTGAGTCCCTTCTAAGGTTTTCAAATATAGTATGGTTACATCATGTTTGTTGTCACTAATTGTATCTGGTATTGTATAATTGGTTTTCATCCTTGATAACAAATCACTAAAAATATTTTGACTTCCTGCTATGTGTCTGATTTCTATGTTATGGGATGTGATCTCATGTATATATCTAGAAATACGTGTGCTTGTGAGTTTGCAAGAGTTCATAAATGCCAAACTAACATGATCTGTGTAAACTATTACTGGGTTGTTATATACATATTGCTTAAATTTTACAAGTGCAAAGTAAATAGCTGCTATTTCTTTTTCTGTAGTGCAAGCCTGTGATTCAGTCCTTGAAAGCCCCCTTGAAGCTACAGCAATGAGGTGATCTTTTCCTTCCTCATCTTTTTGTAATATGACACTACCATAACCAAGTCCTGAAGCATCTGTATAAATTATGTAGGGGAGATCTTCCCTAGGTTTTTCCAATAAAATTGACGCTGCAAACAATGTTTTTACCTTTTCAAAAGATTCTTGTTCTACTGATGACCATTGCCATTTTACATCTTTTCTCAATAGTTGTCTTAATGGGGCTACTACGGTTGCATATTCCAGGATAAATCTTGACTGATAATTTAGAATACCAAGAAATCTTCTCAGTTGTTTTATATTTTTAGGAGCTGGTATTTTATTTATGCTTTCAATTCTATCGGGATTAGGCCTGATTCCCTCATTTGAAATAACATAACCTAAAAATTCTGTCTGTTTCACAAAGAATGCAGTTTTACTTGGCTTTATTGTCATGTTTGCTTTCTTTAACTGACTAAGCACATAATTGATATGATTTAAATGATCCTCTATATTTTCTGAAAAAATCACAAAATCATCCACATACTGAGCTACAAATTTCTTTATGGTTTCTCCAAAAATTTCATACAAAGCTCTTAATAGTGCACTACCACTGGTATTCATACCAAAGGCGCAAACTCGAAACTGATATAATATTCCTGAATGTAAAAACGCTGTATATTTTCTTAAATCTTCTCTAAGTGGGATCTGCCAAAAAGATGCTGTAAGATCTAAAGTAGAAAAAATTTTGCCCTTCTGCAATTTGTTCAATATTACCTCTACACTTTCTGGTCTAAATCTATCAGGTTTACAATGTTGATTTAGTTTTCTCGCGTCTAATGTCACCCTAATCTTTCCATTGGCCTTATTTACAATACATAGGGGATTCACAAACTCTGAATTCGAAATCTCAATAACCTCATCTTCTAACATTGACTTTATAACTGCATCTACCTCTTCTCTTATTGTACTAGGGATAGCTCTCGCTTTATGTGTAAAAGGTTTGATGGGTATCATCTCAAACGAATGAGTATAAATATTACATTTACCAGGTTTCTCAGAGAATACTTCTTTATTTCGGATTAATATTTCAAACAGTTTATCCCTCTGTTGTTCATTTAGTTGATCAGCCTGAGTTACTTTTTCCCTCAACAATTCTTCTAAGTCTTCACTACTCTCCCTATCATAGTACCTAGTTGCATCAGAAACCCTCAAATTGTCTATGAAATCATTTTTATCCCATTCTACATTTTCTTTATTATTGACACTGTACTCTTTGACATTTACTTCAGTTAATTCCATAGCTCCTACTTTAACATATTCTACAAAGAATGTATCCCCTTGGATTTCTTCTTCCTCTTTTTCTCGTAAAATATTTTCTGAACTACTATCTTCCACAAAAGGCACTATAATGGTCTCATCTTCAACTTTCATTTCTACAATCATGTTTTTAAAATTCACCACAGCTTCCCAGGCATAAAGACAATCACAACCTATTATAATATCTGTCACAAGTCTTCCTACAATCAGAAATAAAATTCCAAGTATTCTCCCATTTATTTCAATATTTATCATTGCTTGAAATTTTACTCTTTCTTTTCGTTTTCCCACAGCTAGCGAGCAATATATCCCATTAACTGGTAAAGACATCACTTTAAAGCCACTACTTTGTAAATTATCATAAAAATTTTGTGAGCATACTGTGCTATTTGATCCCGTATCTATAATTGCATTGTATTGTTTTCCATTTACTCCAATTTTGATTTTAGGTGGATCTCCTACTTTTTCGTTTTCGTCGATTCTATTTTTACATTCTCTTTTCTTTTGTATCATCATTTGCCTTCCAGGACTATTTATTTCCGAGTACTTATCACAATCATTACTAGGATACCCAGTTCTCACTGAAGGCGCGTTTGACCGGGTCTGGCGTTTCCCTGATTTTTATGTATTGCTCCTGTACTATTTCCCAAATTGTTACTTCTGTTTTCCTGCATTAAATCGGGGTTACTTCCTACCATGTTTTTGACCGTGTTAATGGCCTCGACCATTTCCGCATTTTCGGGGGAATTTCGTCCATTAGAATACCTTTCTTCCTGTCTTGGTGACCTCGGTCTAAACTCATTATCTCCGTTTGTCCAATACCCATCATTTGAATTTCTACTATGTCCAAAATAACGTCCCCGTCTACCTCGATCAAATCTATTTGTATTCATATAATTCACCCTTATATTTCTTCCCCTTTGATTACCATTTCTATTTTGGTGATGCCCTTCCTGGTTATATCTACCTTGATTTTCCCACCGGAATGATTCCATCCTTGGTACTGGTCCTTTATATCTTTCCCTAATCTCACTTCTATTCTGATAATACTGTGCCCCTTGCCCGAAAGAATTGACAGTTTCTTTTCCTTCATATTTATTTCCAAATGAGTGTTTTGGCTTATTGACTTCTAAGGCTGATAATAATTCGATCATAGCTGCAATGCTATCGGGTCGGGCTATGATTAGGTAATGTTGAAGCGTTTCCGGAAAATGTGGAGTAACTATATTTATTAGATCTTTTTCATCCAAGGGAGGATCCAACATCTTCGATTTTCTCGCTATTCTCATAAAATAGTTGACCATCGATTCCTCCGATCTAGGATTAAATTTTCCATTGCTTAATTCAACTCTAATATTAGCCTGCCTACTAGCTCCCCAATATCTGGTTAAAAAGATGTTTCTAAAGGTCCTGTAATCATTATTGTTACCCATAGAAAGGCCTAGCCAATTAGCAGCATTACCCTTTAGACATTTTCTTACTATCACCATCTTGTACTCCTCTGGTATACGTTTCACCGTGAAGTACTCTTGTAACCCTTCTAAAAAGGCTTTAGGATCATCTGAATCTTCATTTTCAAAAACTGGAGGTGTCATTTCATTTAAGACATGGTTAGGCCAATGTAAATTTGAATTGTCACCTGTCCCTGCACTATTTCTGAGATCAGAATGGGAATTACTGTTACCTCTATTTTGCATCGAAATGTCAGCTGATACATCTGGTATTGCCTCGTTTCTTGCAACTTCATTACTAAGATTGTTGTGATTACATGCATTTTCATTTAATTTCAAATTTTCTAAGGCCTCTTTTACCTGAGTAATTTCTGTTACTACCCCTTTTATTTGGTCTGTAACATCCTCCAAATTTCTAGCCTGCCTTTCACTTTCTACATCAGATCTTTCCATTCTAACTTTACACCCCTGTAGCTCTTCTCTAATTTCTTCCCTGTCTTTATCTAACCTTTGTACTACCTCTTCCCTTTGTTTGTCTAATCTATATGTTACTATTTCCCTTTCTTTATCTAATTTTTCACTCACTTGTTGACCTAATTTCTTTTCAGAATTCTTTACTTCTTGCCGTATTATCTCTAATTCTCCCTTAACCTGTTCTCTATTTTCTTTTACTTCACTACTAACTTTATTAATTTCCTCCCTAACTTCTTCCCTAAAGGTTTCGAAAGCTCTCTTCTGATTCTCCAATTGCATTCCCACTTCCTGTTGTCCCTTCTCTAATTTCTGTCCTAACTCTATACTAGTTTCATCTATCTTACTCATCTTTTCCATTATCTTTTGAAACATATTCTCTATTTCTGACATAATTGCTGGCCTTTCTGAATTAGTATTAAACATTTCTGAGCTACCTCTAGGTGTTTCTCTAACGTTCTGATCTTCTACTTCTTGGCATATTCTGCTACCAATTACATTCTGATTAAATTCTTCCATCCTACTTACACTTTTCTCAATTTCCGGACTTTCAAAACCTAAGAAGTCTGTATCACTGTCTTCCATTTCTAAGCTATTTACATGTGTTTTTCTACTCACCAAAATTTTCAATATTTTCACTATTTCACTTTAACTGCACTTAAACTTGTTCACTACACGTTTCACAGATGTTGACACGCTGGGCACCTTCTTGTCTGCTGGTTCGATGCTGGCTCGGTCGTCTTGGGGGGTTGGTCCATTCTTTCGGCGCCACACGTTGGGAAGCCAATTTGAAGCTGTATAATCTTCGTGTCCTGGTTATTGGATCGCCATTTGAAGCTGAAGTCGTTGGTGACGTGACGTTGCCCTTCGATGTAGCTCGCCCCGGCTAGTTCTGCAAAAGATCTCTTTATCTCGGGTTTGCGTAAGTGTAATGGACAACCCAAGAATAACTTTATATATTGTTTATTTCCTTTTAAATATTTTCAGGAGTTATGCCGAAAATATTTGTATATGTAGAGGAATCACACCCACATCCGCGCAGCACGAACTCCCGTACTGGTCTCTGGTTGAGTAATGCCCGACGCTTTCTCTCTTACCCACGCTAAGAAAAATCGTTCTCTTCCTATTTGAATGTCATGACGTCATCCAAGAAAGCCTCGTATCCAAAATGCTATTTCCTTTTCCCGCAATTTAGAAATGTCCCTTTCTATTATAACATGTTCTTTTATGAATTTCAAATATATAATTACCTTTTTAGGATTAAACGATGTTTACTTTATATTTTATTAAATATATCGCGCGACTTTTAAGGTTGGTAGACTTGACTTTCGAACGTGTATTTAAACTATGTGGTATGACGTCATGACTCGTTAATTTCAAACCAATAATGCGTTTATACTACAAATTTAACGACTATCATTTACTCATATCTTGCTCACCTTACAACACTTGCTACTCTATTATCTATGTATGTTATTACTTAACACTTATCGCAAATCTCACATCCGGCAATTAAATTAAAACGTGTCTTTTTCAAAAGCCCATTCGATCGGAAATCTAAATTTCGGTATCAAGCTTGGGCAAATGATAACAGCTCAGTAGGATGTTAGATGCTACTTGAAAGTTGACACCAGAGATGCAGATGTTTTTTATGCAGTCCTTGGCTTCGTCTTTTAAGGAGGAGAGCAGGTAGTGGAATTTCTTGATGTTGGAGAGGTCGCTGTTATTTACTACCATGCCTTCAAACGCATCCCTGAAATGTAACCAGCTGATTAGAGTGCTGCTAAAGCTAGGGAGATTGATTTTCGGAAGTTTTATCTTTCTAGACATGCTATGGGATGACTGTGTTAGAACTTCGTTTACATGAGCATTTTGTTCTTTGGAGGCCTTCCTTAGTTTAGCCTCAATTAGATTGACAATTTCTTGAAATTCTACTCAGTAAGCATCGTGAGCTTCCACATTTTCTTCATCATGTGCTTCTACATAGTTTGTCTTGAATTTGCTTATATTCTTTGTTATTGGCAAGCAATCTATTTGATTGAGATTTGATTGAGATTGGCAGTGTTTAATTCAGTATTCACAAAATTCTGAATGTGCATTAAGGTAGCTCATTTTTTGGTTGATACTCGTCTGTTGGCTTCACTCATGGTAATGGTATTTGTTACCGCAACAGGAGCAAGAATAAAAATGTAGCTAATTAAACAGTGTATTATTGTGTTGTACAATGAATTCTTGTCCTTCAAGTGCTTAATAATTACTTTTCTGACGAATGGCACCCGATGTAAGCTTGCTGCTTTAGGCAACAGATGTTGCTAGTTGTACCATTTAATAATTGACTCAATGTCACTTCCCATTTCAATGTAATCATGCATATATTTAAGCAATGGTAATCCATTATGCTACTCAATTACCTTGCATTTAGTAGATCGTATCTTGGAGTTAAAAGGTAAATCCAGCCGGGCCGTGAGGACCATGAAACAACATGCACTTTACACAGTTGGACATTTTACTAGACGTTTGATACACTGGCTTGCAGTAGTTGACAGCAACTACATTTCACAAGTTGAATTTCCCTAACAGTGTGTTTTCCTTATCTCTGCTGGCAGACTCAATCTGAGCAGGCAGCTTTTGGCACAACAATATCATAGCAACAAACGAGTATCTGGTGTTTACAAGTTGGTATCTGGTGTTTACTTTTGAACAGCAGTTTTGTCTTTCAGTTCTCAGTTGCTTTAATCAGCCATGGAGAACAGGAAAAGGAAATGGTATACACTAGATCAGGAAGTAAAATTCATACGAGAGGTGGAACTTAATCCACACAAAACCAAAACCAAAATTGCTCAGATTTAGGAATTGCTTATACCACGCTATGTATAGTCATCGGTAACAAAATGAGGTGTATGCACTTAATTCAAGAAAAGTGAAACAAGCCAAATTAACTTATTTCTGCAGGACCAAATTCAAAATTATGTTTTCTTCATACATATCTTTGTTGTTTATAAAATTTTACATGTGTAGGCACACTTTACTCCTTTTTTTTTAAAAAAAAATGGAATATGATGCATTATCAAAATCTCAGTTGTTAGTAATTCTGAGGTATAAGTAATCTTCCCTCTTCCCCTTGATACACATATAAATCAGGTTCAACTGTATATGCCCTGTTCCCTCTGGAACTATGTGTAACTAATGGAAGGATGAAATTACCCTCTTTCATCACATAATGGTCACACTTCACTATATAGACAAGCAATCAGGACTTAAGAATTTTACCACATAATCATCTCATTAATATTCCAGGTGTTATTGAAAAACAATGTGCCACCATTCAACATGTTGGATTTATATATTGTAATATATTCCGCAATGTCGATGCCATCAGTTTGCCAACTGCCAAGATGGTGGCTAGCCCATCAATGGATCTGATGGTTCAAGTACCTAAAGCACAGCGATTAGCAAACATAACGAAGTGATAAGAAAATTTAGGCGAAAGGGATATAAACCATTTGGTTAGCACCTGCCAAGTCAATAACCATCTTATTCTTCAATTGTGTATGGCTGCTTGCTTCTATAGTTTTTCTGACAAGTGCAAATTTTGTGAAACACCAGTGACTTATTCGGAAGGGTTTAAACTAAGGGTGATTGCATTCATGGAACAGTATGATAATCAAGCTGCAGGGGGTTAGCCAAATTACAGACTTGTTCAGTAGTTCAAAAATATGGACTCCAGTTAAAAGGTACATGTGATTTAACAGCATCATAAATGCTTTTGTAAGTAATAAATGAGTCTTAATTCAATAAATCCAAAGTCACTTTTTACGCAGGTGTTTGCATTGCTGTGTCAGCCTCACTTTTGTTTCCCCTCTCCTTTCTTTTCAACTACAAACAAAGTAACATGGTCATGCTTCAATACACTCAGACTCAGTTTTGCTCCCATTACCATACACTAGTTGCTGTAAGTTAACATGGCCAGTCTTAAATAGTTTATTCTTCACATAATGGTCACATGTGCATATTTACTTTACTTTGTGAAGAAAGTATAAAAAGTGTGACAATTATCGATAGTGCCTATGTGGTAGTTTAGATTACATTGGATTGTGTTCAGCAGCTTCACAGGTAGCTATGGAAGCCCATGAATTTTGAACATTTGAATGGACATATACAGCACAGCATAAAAGCACATTATGCACAGGCACAAAAAAAAACAGAGATAATTGAGAAACACAATCAAATTTCCCTATAGTTATAAGATTAACACAATATGTACATTTACAAATACAAATTTAACTTTATTTTAAACTTTCAGTAGGCTTTTCCAGCCACGTTCCATTTAGTTATATAATTTGCAATGAATGGCATCTTTTGTCAGATGTTCAATACATATACATTTAAGTAGCTTTTGGGCAGGTATCAAATGTAATTAACAATGATTCGTCACTAAAGAAGCTGAAGACTAAGTACAAAGCTACTAAGCATTAACAGGATAATTTATCATTTAGATAATCTTGGGCAGAATAAAATGACTGTGCATAGGTACTCTTTAGCAGCAATTTTAAAAGCACTGAAATTATCAACTTTTTCCTTAAGATCATTAGGAAGAACATTAAATATTTTTATGGTTTCATTGTAGTATACACCTTTCTGGAAGCAAAATATTTTTATGGTTTCATTGTAGTATACACCTTTCTGGAAGCAAGAAAGTTCTGCACTGAGATGATGGATGTTGCTCTCTTGTCTAGTGTTTATCTCATGAATTTCATTATTTGTTATAAATGTAAATGTATAAACATATAAGAGCATCACAGTCATAAAATGCGCTAACTTAGAACCATATACATATAAGAAATTAGTTTACTTAAAACATTTGAAAACTAAACCTGTTTTGAAAAATCATAAGTAGTTTCTGAGATAACAGGTCTTTAAATAAACTATAGAGTGAGAGGTAGAATCGATACTGAAAAATCCAATGCTGCAGCCGGGATTTGAACCACAGACCTTCCGCTTTATGTGCAGACACTCTAACCATTAACCTACTGTGACAACCTGTCAGAATGACATTCAACAACCAATTCTTATTTCTTCCAGTAGACCACAAAGAGAGTCTCGCATCAGAGACAAATATCCCAAGGGCGACTTGCTATCATAAGTACTTTGAGCCCCAGGATTAAATAACCTTTTGATGATAATTATTATTCATTTATGCCAACAAACTCATTGCCGGTATTTTTAACCCTGTGGTAGGCGTGCTTAAGATAGTTACATCAGCGGGCACGTGTGGCATTTAGTGCTGCCTAGCTTTAAATACTATCTCACAGGCAAATTTTCTTGTATCTATTTCTTCATTTCCAATTTTAATTTTCATATTTTTGTACATGCAATTACTAATTTTAAAATATATTATGCTTGTCTTGTTTAAATTATTAACTAGGTTGTTATTAACAAAAAAGTTAAGTATTACATCTGTACGTGAGTGTATATTATTAGTTAAGTTGTCTTGATCTTTTCCCCAACAAATTATAGATGTGTCATCAGCATATGATACAGTTTTCACATTATTAATCACAGGTAAATTGTTAGTGTATAATGTAAATAGCAAAGGCCCAGGCACAGATCCCTGTGGGACTCCATATTTAACAGTTGCTAATGAGGATTCATATTTTGTTTCTATTTGGTTTAGTTTACATATTATTTCTGTACTTTGTACCCGCCCTTGTAAGTATGTATTAATTTACCTGCAGTCCCCCTTATACCATAATGTTCCAATTTTTGTAATAAGACTTGGTGATCAACACTATCGAAGGCCTTTGATAAATCAAGAAAAATCCCCATTACTTGATTGTCATTTTCCATTTTGTTAATTAGTTCATCTATAAATTCTACTGCAGCAGTAACTGTAGAATAACCTTTTCGAAAGCCATGCTGGGAATTAGATAAAATGTTGTGTTTGCCCAAAAAACTTAAGATCCTCTTTAAAATAACTTTTTCCAGTAGTTTAGCAAAAGTAGATGTTAAAGTAATTGGTCTATAATTACTCACATTAGTAACATCACCCTTTTTGTGTAACGGTTTAACAACCCCCTTTTTTAAACAGTTCAGAAAAATTCCTTCCGCTATAGAGGCATTTATTAGATGTACTAGGATATTAACTAATTCTTCCTTGCATTGTTTCAGGATTTTTGATGAAACTTCATCCCACCCACTTGAGTTTTTAGATTTTAATTGAGTAATAACTTTGATTAATTCTGTTTCAGTAACATGATTTAAGAACACTGTGCTACCAATGTGCTTTATTCCCTCACTCATATCCATTTTAACCGTTTTATTTCCCTTAGGCACCGCTACATTTATAAAGTATTCATTAAATATATTACGAATGCTTACTGGATTATCAACCCTTTTGTTCAGATGTTTAATTACAATGTTCTCTGAATTTTTACAGTTTTTTCTTACCAGCATTTACTACATCCCATATAGCCTTACTTATATTTTTTGCAGTAGTTACCTTATATTTTTAATACTTTCCGACCTTAAATTTTTGAGAGCAGCTTCATACTCTTTCTTGTAATCTTGATATCTATCATAATACAATTGATTACCATACTGCTTATAAAATATATACATGTCCTTCATTGATTCCCTAATCTTAATTACACTGGGTGGAAGGATTAATTTATTACTTTGTTTTTTGCATTTATTCATAACCCGTTTTGGACACGAAGTACCAAAGTGTTTATTAAATATGAGATAAAACTTCTCCCATTTTTCATTTACACAGTCAGTATTATGTACTTTATCCCATGATTCATGTTGTAGCAACTTTTTGAACCCATTTATATTATAATTAACCATTTATATTATATGAATTGATTTTCCTTGTTCTTGCCTTTACAATTTTATCACTTCTAACATTAATTTTTTGAATTTTCATTATCTGTGCTTTATGATCAGAAACACAACTGTCAAATACTTCTACTTTTATTTTTTTACTATCAATGTTTGTGGCAATTTGATGTATAGTGGTAGCTGATGTCGAAGTAACCCTAGTCAGTATTTTAATATTAAACATATTTAATAAATCTGTAAGTTTTGTATACACGTTATTTCCATTGATAAAGTTTATTTTTATATCACCTATTATTACAATTTTGTTACTATATACTGAGTATTTCGTCAACAATGTTTTTAATCCATTGAAAAAATTTGAAATTTCACCACTTGGCGATCTGTATACTCCAAAAAGTAATAAGTTACCCTCTTCAGTATTAATTTTAACCCCAGCAATTTCAAAATCCTTTTCTATGCAGTATTTATTTAAGTTATATATTTGCACAATTTCTTTGTAGTTTTCATGAGCATATATTGCTACACCCCGCCTTTAAATTTACATCTACTAAAATTATTTTGTAAAACAAAATTGTCTAATTTATAATGCTCAATTTGGTTTTTCTTTAGTCCATGTTCTGTAATAACTACAAATATAGGGTCTACTTGATTTATAAGTGTATTAAATTGCTCAATTTTGTTTGCTAAATACTGCACATTTTGATGCAACACGCTGAAGTAATTGTTTTCATTATTTTGTGTTACAGATACCATATAATTTTTGTCTGAATCTTCTACCTTATAATCCCCCACCTTAAAATCTTTTAAACAATCAGCCTGACTTCTTTTAGCAAATTCTAATTTTTTGATACATTTTGTTCACAACTGGCAATAACATCACAGAGTAGTTTACCAAACTTCATTGACCCTCTCCTGTTCAAGTGGAGACCATCCCTTGCAAGATCTTCATTCGTTACCATCTAGCATCACACAGTTCCGAACTGAGCACATCCAGTCTGATTGTTAAGGTAATGCACACGTCTCCAGTTCATATCTCTCCTATTTAACACATCACTGATGATTACCTTTGTTAATGGGCTATCTTCTTTTACTCATTGCACCAAATCCATAACATCGCCCATAATTACGTCAGGATTTGTCCCAACATGAATTGCCACTATATCTGGTTTCACCTCATTTAGTTTGAGCATCTCCGTTTTATGTTTCAGTTCTTCGGTGCCTATTCCTGGGAAGCACTGCACTTCATGCCCCATTTTCCTACACTCATTGCCGGCATATTTTACCATCGAGTCTCCTAACACTATAACCCTCGATTTTTCCATGTTTGCATTTTCCTTAGATTGTGTTTTCAGATTTCCATTTTCATTCTCAGTAGCCGATAGCGCTTGAACTTTGTTAAAAACTCCGCCATGCTTTGTTCCCTCTGTTTTTGGCGACTGTTAAACAAGATCCTTATTCTTTTAAGTTTTGAACTTTACTTTTAAGTAGCTCATTTTCGCTCTTCAAGCACTTGATTACTTTCTCGGCTTTCTGTAAATCCTGATTTAGCATTGCTAAAATTATCTGTAATGACGCTATTATTTCGGCTTCGCGCATTCCTGAATTTGTTGCCAGCCTTCCTTGTTCCAGTTTCTTCTTAATTTCCATCACATGTAATCCCCCTAAATCATTGCCTTCATTTTCACTCAAAACACTATTCCTGAATATGCTTCTCACACCATCTTCACTCTTGAAATCCACTATTTTACTATTTATATAACTTTTTTTCTTGAGACCTGCTACGTGTTACGATTCCACATGCCGCCATCTTGTTGGCGGTTGCAAGTACTATCAAAACTCAGTGACTAGAGCAAGTACAGAAAGTGCTTGTAGGTAAATGCTGTTCTTAGAATAGTCATTCCTGTTCCATTTGATGCCCACAGCTCTAATAACTGTGTCCTTTTTGTAAACAATGAGAAACAGTGCTCCTGATAGAGCCATGATTTCAGAAGCAGAAATGTTTTTGCAATCTCTATCCCTTGTGTAAAAAATGGTTGTTATTTAAGTACCTGTTTGTGTTTTCAAAAACAGAATCAGTTATCTCAGGATTAAACAATTTGAAAAAGAACTTTCAGTTTCTCTTGTATTCCGTTTCGAACCAGGCAGAACCTGAATATATTCTTGCATTTTCCCTCTAGAACTGATAACGAATTATGCATCCATAAAGTTGCCTGGTCCTTACCAATATAAACATGGCAATCATCACTTCAGCGAAAACATTTTTTTAATAAAGAAAACTTAAAATCGAAATTGGTATTCCTTTCACTTCATTCTCATCATCACACAATTGCTGAAATTTACTGGAATTATCTCAATTATTTCTGCTTCATCATCAATGTCAAAGAAATCAACATAATCCTCTCTGTCAGATGATTCCAGAAGAAGCTCATTTCTTCTGGAATCAATCCCTTTCTTTGCATAAATCTGGAAAACAATTAGGAAAATTGTAATGGCAAAATAATCTTCATAACTAAATAATCATTCACACTAAGTGATTTTGCTAAATAAAGCTTTGGATGTTTGAAACTTTCAGTAATGATTAGGTTACCTTTACTTACTTTACTTACATGACCAGGCACGTGCGGTACGGAGTGCCACCTCAGCGTAGTTGTCCACTTTACACATCAGTTACAGCGGTTATGATGGGTATAAAAATGTGACAATAGTGACATTCGGGGCCTAAATAACCAATTGAAGCATATCTAACACAATTTTGGTGTGCTTGGCAGGCTGACTTAATTATTAAAAGAAAACGAAATTGGCGGCACTGTATACTGCCATGAGCCCGCTGCTGGGTTAAAGTGCCCACTTTACTTGGCAAGGCATTGAGGAGTATTGGCCTTGGCTGTCAAGCGCTATGATCACTTCTCATCTTGTTTATTAGAAGAGTGAAATAATAGTAACTTGGTGTATAGTCAGTGATAAAACACAAATAGATAATCTTCCGTGCCTGCAGATATATGATACGTTCCTATCCTGAAGATATGATTGTATCTGAACAGAGTGTACATGCCCTGTCTCACCTTGTTTATGCGATAAGCTCACATAAACACCTGGGCAGTTTCACATTCTTTCCGATGCCCCATCCATCAGTGAAAAATATTGGAGAGCAAGAGGATTAATGACTTCATTGTCAGAAATCCAGCATTAGCTAACAACAACAACATTCTTTCCGATATGCTTTGTGGCTTTGCCAGGTAGTATTTAATCTCCCTCCAAACTTGTAATGTGAATAAGGAATATTATTTTACCCACAACAAAAAAAAAAATGGAAGCTATTGACAGCAAAGCAATATAAATCAACAAACAGTCTAAACACTGAGGATGCAAATAATTGCTTTACAAAACATGTTTGGAATTAATGCATAGTTACAAAAGACAAGTGAAGTTTTAGTCGCTAAAATTTATTAACAATTAATTATCTTACCTGTTGCTCCAGAAGCTGTTGTTCCCTCTTCATTGATTTCTATTTCAGCTTTGTGGATTAATTTATTGAGGTAGACATGTGGTGATATCCCACCAAGATCAGCTTTGGCATCATGGAATACGTCTAATATGCCTAGCTGTTGGAAAAGAAATATCAATAAAGCACCTTACAGTGAATAAATTCTTAGAGTTATTAAGACATTTTGCCAAAATATAAAATATTTCAGTGAAATATGAAAAGATAGAGTACACTTTTAAGTACTCAACTATATTAAATTGTAAATAATTTGGAACAAACTTATTGAGCACCTCAACCAAAAGGTAATCTTGTGTGCCAATGTCCCTGATAGGGCATCCTCTAGGAGGATGGATGAGGTGAATGGATCCTAAGAGCAGCCAGAATGTTACCACGACAGAGTAGGGGGTAGGGTGCCTACAGTTTCCCAGTTAGAAGCACCCAGGCAGAGGCTGGTTTGGCCCGGTTCCTCTCCCACCCCTTTGGATATGTACTCCCGAGGGGGGCATGGGACTCAGAAACTGTCTCCCCTACCCCCCTTGGGGTTGTACCATCCCATGGGGGGCCAGAAACCAGTAAGCTCGCCTTTCAACCTGGAGGAATGAGATTTCCAGGATGCATTTGTCCCCCCTGCTGTGCTGTTGCTGTGATGCTTGCCAATGCTTCCAACAGTGAAAGAAACCTACAGGATGAAGAATGAAACGAATGATTAATAATATGATTTGAAGCTTTCCTGGCGACGAACATATTCAAGATGTTCTCAAGCTTCTAGCTAGGTGTAGTGATGCAGAGCGATCAATTATTCGGGAGTGTACATCTCTCCCATTATCAGGATGATGAATGACTAGCAAGAGTGAAGGGACCAGTATATGTACTGTCCGCTGGTACATACGGAGTAGAAAACACCTAGTCTAATGTGGAGGTGGTTCACCGCTCCATTGGAATCTGTGTTTTCTGAGTTCGTCGAGAGTCGCTCTTGCCTCAAAGTTGGAAATCGACCGACTCAGAAAACACAGATTCAAACGGAGCGGTGAACCACCTCCACATTAGACTGGGTGTTTTCTACTCAGTACGCACTAGCGGACAGTACATATACTGGTCCCTTCACTCTTGCTAGTCATTCATCATCCTGATGATAGGAAAGATGTACACTCCCGAAACGTCGATCACTCTGCATCACTACACCTGGCTAGAAGCCTGAGAACATCTTGAATTTGAATGATTAATGTAACAAAACGGAGGAACAGGAAATTTGGAGGATTTGGAAATCCTTTCCAGCATTCTCCTGGAGACCCAGGGAAACCTCTGTAAAAACTCATGGGTTAGGAAGGTCGGCCACAGGGATCGAACCCGCAACCACCTGAATGCAGGTCGTAGATGTTACCATCAGAGCCATTCCGCTTGGTAAATATATCCTATACATGAACAAAAAGATTTTTAAATTGCATATTTATATAAGCTACATATTAGCATTATTAAAACCAGATTCACAAAAAGAATATAACTCATGCACAGAACTTCTTAAACCTATAGGAGTCAGCAATATAATTCATGGTAGAAATAGAAATCAATCTCACACTCCACTAAAAAGCAATAAACAATGACAGCAAAATAAAATTTGGTACACATACTGAAAAGACCGATAATCACATGAAATGACAGTCGCTTGTCATTTGTGACAAGTTTCAACACAAAAACCACCAAGAAGGGGCCGATCAGTAGCATGAGACATAGACTTGGTATGTACTACTAAGCAGCACAAAATAGACCAAGGAATATGACCAAATAATCCATAACCAAATGAGTAATAGAATGAATAGCTTCAAAAATGAAATGGTAGACAAAATTCACAGATTCAAAAAACAGTAGTGACAACGGTCACTACTTGATCTACGCAATTAGACACTAAGAAATTCAGGAAATTTCATTTCATTCTTGAGCTCACCATAAATTAAAAAAAGAAAATTTAAAGACATTGACATTACCCTAGCACCCTTCAACAAATACTGTATTAAGAATAAGTATAAGCAGTTGCACACCACTTTTGGAACCAAAACCATGAATTCAAAGAAAAAATACATTTATTAAAACTATGTATTTGTAATTTATCCACTAGTATGCCATGATTAACTTTGTTGAACATGTTTCTAAGGTCTGAAAAGAGACCAATCTGATTTTGGTCAATTGCTTTGATGATTTTATCATCAAATGAGTGCAAAGCATTGTTAATTGACTTTCCTTTTCAGAAATTACATTGGGAGAGAGCAAATATATATTTTCTATAGGTGATAGCATACTACTATAATAACTCAGTGCATGATTTTTGGTATCTCACACAACAGTAAAGTAGGTCTACAGTTTTCAGGATATTGTCTACATTTTTTAAAATAGGTTGCAATGCCAGTAATGAAAGAGATATTTATTAATACATCCTAAGGTATCAGCAATATAAGCTGCACAAGCCTTAACTACTGAGAAAAAGACCTCCAAACCAGTTGTGCTCTATGTTTTATCCACTGGACATATGGAAATGTGATACATACTGCCGCTGTAAACAAGGTCACATTGCTAACATATTTTTGCTCTGCAATTTGAAGTGCAGTATTAGGTTGACGGTGATGTGATGTGGTTCAGTTGTTACGAAGGATTTATTATTTTGTCCTGTGCTTAGTCACAAAGTGTATTATGGCTCAGCATATGTTTTCTACTGCACAGGGTGTATTTATTTATGATTTGTATGTGTTAACTCAATCAGCTTGCCAAGTCAAAGTATATGGAGAAACATTTTCAGGTATAAAAGTTCTAGGCCGTACAAAAATCCATGAACATTACAATAAATTTCAGGCCACAACAAGTGTTCAGGCTAAGAAATCTAAAAGACAGGGTATGGTTCTTACCAAACAAACATTAGACAACATCGGTCACTGTTTGGATAACTCCCCTCAAAAATTGCTTAGCCATCTTTCACAATAGGTATGAATTTCTTACAGTTCTATGCAAAGAGCTATTAAATTGCTGAAGTTAAGACCATATAAAATAACTATGCACATAGTCGTAAATCATTCCTGTTTTTGTTATGTTTATTGTTTCAATTTCCAAAACCTTTTTCTCTGCTGATTTTTGCAGTTTGCTATAATGGTTGAATTTTATTATTCTTCTGACAAAATTTAGCACTATTTTTAATAAAAAATAAGAAAGGTATTAAACTCTTTTCTAAATTATAAAAAAGTAAGGATAAATTGTGGCCAAAATTCAATTTCTTAACTGTGCTTCACTTTTGCCAGTGAAGCAACAAATTAATAGATATTAGTGACTAGTGCAAAACTAGTCCTGTTAGAAAATACATAATTATAAAAGATAAGTGAAGCTTTGGTCACTCATTTTATTAATATCTGTCAACTTTGTACCAACTGAGTGTGATGTAGCATGTAGTTCCTACAAGCCATACATTCATTATACTGTACAAATTGTACAGAATTTTGTGGCAAGCTGATAAATAGAATGTCCCTAGTGTGAGCTCTCAGGAGGGACCAGAATTTTATGTGGATCATCCTGCATATAAACTTGAACTTCTCATCCATTAGTAGTCATGTATTGTGTTAGCTATGCTTTCAAAGAATTCTGCGTATAGTTTCAAATTGTTCAAAAGAATTTTCAGCAGACTTTAAATTCATTGCATTGTTGACTTTCTGCTGTAAATAGTTGGAGACTAAAGTATGGCAGTGATAGGGCAAACAAATATTTCTTAAAGTCTCCACTGAAGAATAATAATTACATACCTAAGCTAAGCTAACGAATTTGATGTAGTGACTTACCTTCTGCAGAGGTCCATGAAGCTCACTTTCTGATAAAACAGAAAATCTTGGCAGCATAACCTCTACAGTCATGTCTGGGTACTCCTTATCCTCATTTTCCATTTGAGTATACATATCCTCGAATGTTACATTTCGCAGACGTTCAAGCACCATACTTAGAGTATATTTTCCAGTTGGCAATACAACAATCATGCTGAATTTGCCTCCCTAAATATATAGATATGTAAAATTCAGTAAATAAAAATGTTCATAAATAACTTCAACACATAAAAAGGGTATACTAATAATTGTCATTTAAAATATGTCAAATTATGTTTCTGAGTATCAGATTTGATAGAATTCCAGATTCTTATGACTAGGTACACAATTTTATGATGAATAAAGATTGTGAATGTCAAATATTACTGTTATAATTTACATTTCAAATGTTATATTTAGCATGTTCATTGAAATAACAAGTAAGCATGGTTTCTAAGTTCCCTGCTGTAACATTGGTTCTTTTATCTGACAAAATATTCACTGAAAGAGCTCCTTCACAATCAGCATTAGAAATTGAAATATAGGTACATCGACTGTGGTTCTCAGCGTCCCATTCTACATTGGGCATGAGAGACAGCTTAATTTTGCTCATAGGCCTCTATCAAGCTTGAGATACTGGGTATGAACCCGTGACTTCGGGAACCAAAGGCTAGCATGTTAACCCTAGACCACGGAGGAGACCAGTTTGCTGCCATGGAAGCCCCTTCAAGCACTTGTGGAAGGTTGTTATTCACTTTTTTATTTCTTGACCATGCAAAGAGGACAGAATTTTAAAGTCTTCATATAGCTTTAAAAAATTTGATTATCACTCAAAACCTACTTTATTCCCATATTCCTCTTGCACCTACAAGAAAATTACCAATAAGATAATTTTTACACATATAAGTGTTTGTAAGAATAGTTAGTAGAGCCATGGAAAAAATAATTGAGCATTGAAAGCCCATGTTACAGTGCTCAATCATTTTTTCCATGGCTGTACAAGGGTAGAGAAAGTAATATGAGTGCAACACATCAGATTTTTGTATTAATTGTTGCCTTAATCTGCTATGATCCGCTGCATGTGCATTTGGTCCTATGTGGATGTGGTGCCAAAAGTGCTATTGTCTGAACTGGTTGAAATGTGAATCACCAAGTAAGGATACACAGGGTTTAAAAATGTCTACAAAATGATGCATTTTGAAATCCCACCAGTTGATAATGCCATCTAGTTCACAGTAAAAAGAGAGTGCAGTATGAGCAGTACAAAGGAGGATTCCAGCCTTGATGTCAGTAGGCACATACCAGATAATGGCAGCAGTAGCCGTGTAATCATCCTATTTATACATTTTAACTTATTTGAGTAAATTTCACTGTTTAAAAACTTCCATAAATCATACTAAAAATGGTTTTCACAGTCTATGATATTTCAAAGAATAGAATAGAAATTATGTTAACTCCTTTTTCTTTGTTATGTTTCTTGTTTCTTCTCTTTTTATATAAAGATTGGAAAAATATTTTTATTTATATAATTATTTATTTATGCCAAGCAAATTACATTTGAATATGACATGGCATTTAGTCCAAGCTCGTTGCCTGTCATATCCTATTTACATTTTGAAAACATACAATTTTTTACTTAAAATCTGTTCATTACTGCAGTTAATTATTTGGATTCTCTCTTTTCACCCTCCAATTCCACAACTTTTTACTTTAAAAACTGACTTTCCTACTATATTTATAGAACAAACCACTTATGGCACATTTTCTGCTAACTTTAAATCATTTTTTCAGATAGAGATGCATTTTTCCAGATGTCCGTCCCTTTACCATCAAATTTATGTTCAATAGCCTTCGTATTGCCACACAAGAGTCTCGTGTCCTGGGTGATACCGAAATTTAGATTTCCGATCGAATGGGCTTTTGAAAAAGACATGTTTTAATTTAATTGCCGGATATGAGATTTGCGATAAGTGTTAAGTAATAACATAAATAGATAATAGAGCAGGAAGTGTTGTAAGGTGAGCATGATATGAGTAAATAATAGTCATTAAATTCGTAGGATAAACACATTATTGGTTTCAAATTAACGAGTCATGACGTCATACCACATAGTTTAAAATACACGTTCGAAAGTCAGTTCTACAAACCTTAAAAGTCGCGCGATATATCTAATAAAATACAAAGTAAACATCGTTTAATCCTAAAAAGGTAATTATATATTTGAAATTCATAAAAGAACATGTTATAATAGAAAGGGACATTTTCTAAATTGCGGGAAAAGGAAATAGCATTTTGGATACGAGGCTTTCTTGGATGACGTCATGACATTCAAATGGAGCGAACGGCTTCTTAGCGTGGGTAAGAGAGAAGCGTCTAGTCAGTACTCAACCAGAGACCAGTACGGGAGCTCGTGCTGCGCGGATGTGAGGGTGATTCCTCTACATATACAAATATTTTCGGCATAACTCCTGAAAATATTTAAAAAGGAAATAAAGGATCTGAAAAGTTGTTCTTGGGTTGTCCATTACACTTACGCAAACCCGAGATAAAGAGATCTTATGCAGAACTAGCCGAGGCGAGCTACATCGAAGGGCAACGTCACGTCACCAACGACTTCAGCTTCAAATGGCGATCCAATAACCAGGACACAACGATTAAACAGCTTCAAATTGGCTTCCCAACGTGTGGCGCCGAAAGAATGGACCAAACCCCTAAGACGACCAGATCAGCAGCGAACCAGCAGACAAGAAGGTGCCCAGCGTGTCAACATCTGTGAAACGTGTAGTGAACAAGTTTAAGTACAGTTAAAGTGAAATAGTGAAAATATTGAAAATTTTGGTGAGTAGAAAAGCACATGTAAATAGCTTAGAAATGGAAGACGGTGACACTGACTTTTTAGGTTTCGATAGTCCGGAAATTGAGAAAAGTGTAAGTAGGATGGAAGAATTTAATCAGAATGTAATTGGTAGCAGAATATGCCAAGAAGTAGAAGATCAGAACGTTAGAGAAACACCTAGAGGTAGTTCAGAAATGTTTAGTAGTAATTCAGAAAGGCCAGCATTTATGTCAGAAATAGAGAATATGTTTCAAACGATAATGAAAAAGATGAGTACAGAGTTAAGTCGAAAGATAGATGAAAATAGTAAAGAATTAAGAACAGTGGAAAAGATGAATACAGAGTTAAGTAAAAAGATAGATGAAAATAGTAAAGAATTAAGAACAGAGTTAAGCCAAAAGATGAGTAAGATAGACGAAACTAGTAGAGAGTTAGGACAGAAATTAGAAAAGGGACAACAGGAATTGGGAATGCAATTGGAGAATCAGAGGAGAGTTTTCGAAACCTTTAGGGAAGAAGTTAGGGAGGAAATTAATAAAGTCAGTAGTGAAGTAAAAGAAAATAGAGAACAGGTTAAGGGAGAATTAGAGACAATAAGGCAAGAAGTAAAGAATTCTGAAAAGAAATTAGGTCAACAAGTTAGTGAAAAATTAGATAAAGAAAGGGAAAGAGTAACATATAGTTTAGACAAACAAAGGGAAGAGGTAGTACAAAGGTTAGATAAAGACAGGGAAGAAATTAGAGAAGAGTTACAGGGGTGTAAAGTTAGAATAGAGAGATCTGATGTAGAAAGTGAAAGGCAGGCTAGAAATTTGGAGGATGTTACAGACCAAATAAAAGGAGTAGTAACAGAAATTACTCAGGTAAAAGAGGCCTTAGAAAATTTGAAATTAAGTGAAAATGCATGTAATCACAACAATCTTAGTAAAGAAGTTGCAAGAAACGAGGCAATACCAGGTGTATCAGCTGACATTTCGATGCAAAATAGGGGTAACAGTAATTCCCATTCTGATCTCGGAAATAGCTCAGGGATAGGTGACAATTCAAATTTACATTGGCCTAACCATGTCTTAAATGAAATGACACCTCCAGTTTTTGAAAATGAAGATTCAGATGATCCTAAAGCCTTTTTAGAAGGGTTACAAGAGTACTTCACGGTGAAACGTATACCAGAGGAGTACAAGATGGTGATAGTAAGAAAATGCCTAAAGGGTAATGCTGCTAATTGGCTAGGCCTTTCTATGGGTAACAATAATGACTACAGGACCTTTAGAAACATCTTTTTAACCAGATATTGGGGAGCTAGTAGGCAGGCTAATATTAGAGTTGAATTAAGCAATGGAAAATTTAATCCTAGATCGGAGGAATCGATGGTCAACTATTTTATGAGAATAGCGAGAAAATCGAAGATGTTGGATCCTCCCTTGGATGAAAAAGATCTAATAAATATAGTTACTCCACATTTTCCGGAAACGCTTCAACACTACCTAATCATAGCCCGACCCGATAGCATTGCAGCTATGATCGAATTATTATCAGCCTTAGAAGTCAATAAGCCAAAACACGCATTTGGAAATACATATGAAGGAAAAGAAACTGTCAATTCTTTCGGGCAAGGGGCACAGTATTATCAGAATAGAAGTGAGGTTAGGGAAAGATATAAAGGACCAGTACCAAGGATGGAATCATTCCGGTGGGAAAATCAAGGTAGATATAACCAGGAAGGGCGTCACCAAAATAGAAATGGTAATCAAAGGGGAAGAAATATAAGGGTGAATTATATGAATACAAATAGATTTGATCGAGGTAGACGGGGACGTTATTTTGGACATGGTAGAAATTCAAATGATGGGTATTGGACAAACGGAGATAATGAGTTTAGACCGAGGTCACCAAGACAGGGAGAAAGGTATTCAAATGGACGAAATTCCCCCGAAAATGCGGAAATGGTCGAGGCCATTAACACGGTCAAAAACATGGTAGGAAGTAACCCCGATTTAATGCAGGAAAACAGAAGTAACAATTCGGGAAATAGTACAGGAGCCATACATAAAAATCAGGGAAACGCCAGACCCGGTCAAACGCGCCTTCAGTGAGAACTGGGTATCCTAGTAATGATTGTGATAAGTACTCGGAAATAAATAGTCCTGGAAGGCAAATGATGATACAAAAGAAAAGAGAATGGAAAAATAGAATCGACGAAAACGAAAAAGTAGGAGATCCACCTAAAATCAAAATTGGAGTAAATGGAAAACAATACAATGCAATTATAGATACGGGATCAAATAGCACAGTATGCTCACAAAATTTTTATGATAATTTACAAAGTAGTGGTTTTAAAGTAATGTCTTTACCAGTTAATGGGATATATTGCTCGCTAGCTGTGGGAAAACGAAAAGAGAGAGTAAAATTTCAAGCAATGATAAATATTGAAATAAATGGGAGAATACTTGGAATTTTATTTCTGATTGTAGGAAGACTTGTTACAGATATTATAATAGGTTGTGATTGTCTTTATGCCTGGGAAGCTGTGGTGAATTTTAAAAACATGATTCTAGAAATGAAAGTTGAAGATGAGACCATTATAGTGCCTTTTGTGGAAGATAGTAGTTCAGAAACTATTGTACGAGAAAAAGAGGAAGAAGAAATCCAAGGGGATACATTCTTTGTAGAATATGTTAAAGTAGGAGCTATGGAATTAACTGAAGTAAATGTCAAAGAGTACAGTGTCGATAATAAAGAAAATGTAGAATGGGATAAAAATGATTTCATAGACAATTTGAGGGTTTCTGATGCAACTAGGTACTATGATAGGGAGAGTAGTGAAGACTTAGAAGAATTGTTGAAAAAAAAAAAAAAAAAAAATAACTCAGGCTGATCAACTAAATGAACAACAGAGGGATAAATTGTTTGAAATATTAATCCGAAATAAAGAAGTATTCTCTGAGAAACCTGGTAAATGTAATATTTATACTCATTCGTTTGAGATGATACCCATCAAACCTTTTACACATAAAGCGAGAGCTATCCCTAGTACAATAAGAGAAGAAGTAGATGCAGTTATAAAGTCAATGTTAGAAGATGAGGTTATTGAGATTTCTAATTCAGAATTTGTGAATCCTCTATGTATTGTAAATAAGGCCAATGGAAAGATTAGGGTGACATTAGACTCGAGTAAACTAAATCATTGTTCATCATATTTTCCATCAGGGAATCCAACAGAACGTGTCCTCCGAGATATAGGAATTTATTTACGTGTACTTACACATCATAATCACAAGGATTGGGTGAAATATTGTCCATTGATAGAAAAGATTATCAATCACACCATTAATGTAACTACTGGGTTTGCACCAATAAAATTAATGTTAGGAATTGAACCAGAACCAATATTGATCGGGGTACCAAAAACACTGAAAATTAATGACATTCAGTTAAGTGAAGAAGAAAGAGCGAAAATTGCTTTTGAACGAATCAAGAAAAAGGCAGAGAAGCGAAAATTAAAGAAAAAGAGTAGAAAACATAAATGGGAACCTAAGATAGGCGATTGGGTACTAGTTAAAGACCATAAGTTATCAAGTGCATTGCGAGGTAGGAACAAAAGGATGGAATTGTTATATAAAGGTCCTGCAGAAATTATATCAAAATTTGGTTATCATACCTATGAATTAAAAGATGTTAAAAATGAAAAATGTCTGGGAAGATGGCATAAACAACTCCTTCGACCATACAAGAAACCGTGTGGTGCCTTGGAACCTTGATTTAATGTAAAAGAAAAATTGGAAGTGTCATTTGTCTATTGGCGCCCAATCAGCTTTGAGATAAAATTTAAATGTTAGCTTACTTGAAAATCATATATTGGTCAGGTACTTACATATTCATGAAAAATGCAGAATGTGAATTGCTATCTACTACCAAGAGCTTAAAAATATATTGTATAGAGCTCACAATAACAGCTTCAGAAAGATTGTTAAAATGTTCATCTCCGCATAGAGAGAAAACAGAATATTTACTTTGTAAACATTTGTTAAAATATTTAGATGTATAGATAGTTATCACAGCAAGACAAAGAAAGAACTTGTCTGAAGAGTGTAATGGATTTATATAAATATATGTACATTTTAGTGCTTAAAGGATATAGTACAGATATGTGTTACAATAACAAAAGTGAAAAATCACAGTGCAAGTGATAGTGAGAGCGAAGTGAGCAAACATGAACTAAAAGAAGGAAGTATAAAGAAAGACTCTTGAAATTTAACCTTTATATAAAAGCTCCACAGAAGAAACCATAACATATTGTAATTAGTATTTAAGGATTAATGTTTAGTCAAGTGTATAATTGTTTGTCATGTTAAAAAGATTAATGAGAAAATGTGTTAATAACCAATTTCAAAAACAGTGTAATTGAAAATTGTATATAATGGGAGTGTTGCCGATTATTCAAAATACAGGAGTAATTTTTAATTTTTCTTTCGGGCAAGACATTTACATTATTTTATTATAAAATAATAAAATAACATAAATGGGGGCATTTGATACCGAAATTTAGATTTCCGATCGAATGGGCTTTTGAAAAAGACATGTTTTAATTTAATTGCCGGATATGAGATTTGCGATAAGTGTTAAGTAATAACATAAATAGATAATAGAGCAGGAAGTGTTGTAAGGTGAGCATGATATGAGTAAATAATAGTCGTTAAATTCGTAGGATAAACACATTATTGGTTTCAAATTAACGAGTCATGACGTCATACCACATAGTTTAAAATACACGTTCGAAAGTCAGTTCTACAAACCTTAAAAGTCGCGCGATATATCTAATAAAATACAAAGTAAACATCGTTTAATCCTAGAAAGGTAATTATATATTTGAAATTCATAAAAGAACATGTTATAATAGAAAGGGACATTTTCTAAATTGCGGGAAAAGGAAATAGCATTTTGGATACGAGGCTTTCTTGGATGACGTCATGACATTCAAATGGAGCGAACGGCTTCTTAGCGTGGGTAAGAGAGAAGCGTCTAGTCAGTACTCAACCAGAGACCAGTACGGGAGCTCGTGCTGCGCGGATGTGAGGGTGATTCCTCTACATATACAAATATTTTCGGCATAACTCCTGAAAATATTTAAAAAGGAAATAAAGGATCTGAAAAGTTGTTCTTGGGTTGTCCATTACACTTACGCAAACCCGAGATAAAGAGATCTTATGCAGAACTAGCCGAGGCGAGCTACATCGAAGGGCAACGTCACGTCACCAACGACTTCAGCTTCAAATGGCGATCCAATAACCAGGACACAACGATTAAACAGCTTCATGGGGTATACCATTTCTAAATCACTTTAATCTGCAACCACCAGTTCTTAACATGCAATACCTTCTCGTCCTCTTTGTTTACATTATCTATGCAGGTATACTTCTCTTTCCCTTGATCCTTTTATTTGAGCAAAGAATGTCATGGAGCTCTTATCCGCAATTGCACTAAGGACCTTTTCTATTTATGTGTCTTCATGTCTTTTTCTTGTAGCCTTCCAAAACCTCTTGTGTTGTTTACTCTTATCCACCAACTCTCTCCTAGCCCAATACTTTCCAAGTTATTTTGTAGACTATTTACCCAACCACTAATTTTTAAGCTCTTCTGTTGATACGCTAAATACTGCCTTAGGACAGGGTCACCCAGCCAGTGGTTGACACTTAAGGAAATTTTTTACAAGATTTATCTCTACAAGCCACAGTCAACAATATTATGCGCACTTTCTTTTTTTAATATGCTTTGTAATCATCAGAGTAGAGAATCTTTGTGTAATTTTAGCCAGGGAACTTGGTTTGAAAGAAAAAATTGAAAACCAGTTTTTTAAAGTATGCCCATTAACTGACTGCTATGTTGACCATCAACTTACCAGTAGATTACCAGATTAAAATTATACCATAAATAAATACAGCTGAGAAAATTAAATATATCAGGTAATTATTTTTTGGAAAACGTATTATTTTATTCATTTAAGCTAAAATTACTGTGACATTGAAGAGAAAGAAACATAGCCCTAGTCAACAAAATAAAGTATCAGAAAACTGAAACATTACAAAGAAGTTCCTTTTATCCATCTTTTTAGGACATCAATTGGGTAACAAAAGAAAAAACAAAAGACTTCATGAAGTTCACTAGAGACAAGACTTAAAATCCCATTTTGGCTTATGCTACTTTAAGCTTAGAAATAAACACAACTTCAGTAAATGACTTCTGCGATGTAACAAGATTCCTGGAAAAATTTTCACACCTTCCGTGACCCAAACTCCAAAAGACTTTAAGTTATTTTAAGAAATGTTCCCTACTCTCTTACAGATGACGATATCGTTACAGAACTAACCTCTCTGAACTTACCAGTAGTAAAAGTTACCAGGCTTTTCTGTAAAGATCGACAACCTATGCCACTGTGTGCCATAGAATTGGAAAACTGAGCAGGGTAAGAAGCTCTTCGAAGTCAAACATATTTACCATGCCATAATTAAAGTCGAGTACTGCAGGAAGCCTGTGAATATCCCACAATGCACACGATGCCAATGCTACGGGCATACTAAGAACTTCTGTCGACTCACAGCTCAATGTGTGAAATGCCCCTCAAATCACCACTTTTCTGAATGCACAAAAGACAAAGACACCCAGCCCTCCTGCGTGAATTGTGGAGAAGCACATCCAGCAAATTTCAAAGGTTGTCGCTATTACCTAGAATTGAAAAAGAAAGCCGATGCAAGGGTGGTTCAGCCTGCAATAACACCATCCTCAAAGCTAAACATGGAAAATTTTTCAAGGTTGTCACCAAACTTGCCCTCTCCAACTCCTGAAATTCCGCAATGGCCACGCTCTGCTGCTTCAGAAGAAAAAAGTCCTAGGCAGCTAACTCAGCAGACATCAACACAGAATTCTTCTTCTCCTTCTTCTTGCTCCTCCAATGGAACCAAAAACCTAATTCAGCTAGCCATTAATTTCCTCACACCATTCCTGCCGTCAATAAAGTCCTTTTTACTAAAGCTCTTTACAAATTTGTTTGCTAATGGCCACTAAAAACCAAAAAACATTCTCTCAACTAACCATACTAAATTGGAACGCCAATGGAGTCAAAGCCAAGCAAGAAGCCTTCTTGGAATTCATCTCCAGACACAATGTTGCAGTAGCTTACATCACAGAAACGCATTTATTACACAAAGAAAAGTTTTCTATACCTGGCTACGCAGTGTATAGATCCGATCGCAATGCTCCAGTCACTTCAGGTGGAGTGGCTATAATTATTCGAAAAGATATACCTCACCACTCAGTTTCATTACCTCAATTAACCAGCATCGAAGCCTGTGCAATTCGAATATTCACACGCAATTCTTCTAAAACTACAATAATTTCTGCATACAAACCACCAGGACCCAATCTAAATGACCAGGATATTAATACCTTATTTTCTGACACAGCATCGACTTTCCTAACAGGAGATCTAAATAGCAAGCATCTAACATGGGGATGCTGTGTAACAACTCCAAATGGAAGACATTTATTAACTGCAGCTGATCACAACACAGTTAACATTGCAGCTCCATCAGATCCCACATTCTATAGACCAAATGTAACACCAGATATACTAGACATCGCACTCTACAAAAATATATCAAGCACTCCCACTATGGCCGTTCTGCCTGAAATGGACTCGGATCATTGCCCAGTCTTAATCTCGTTCGATGACATTCCAATTCTACAACCGCAACACACAAAGAAACTCAACAAAGGTTTCATAAACTGGGAGACTTTCCAGCATGTAATGGTTGACCAGTTAAGAATTACACAGAATTTGAGAACCCCCAGTAATGCCGATGCAGCAATTCTCAGCTTCACAAAATCTGTAACTTCCTCTATAGACAAAGCCACAGCTCCAGCGAGACCTCATCAACTAAGAAAATCTTACCATGAAACTTTGCCCCCAAGCATCAGAAACCTCCTGAACGAAAAGTATAAAACTCGTCGACTTTGGCAAAAGCACGGAGAAACTTGGCAACTTCATCGCTTGAACCAACTCACAAGAGAAGTGAAGAAACGAATGGATGAATATCGGTATTCAACTTGCCAACGGCATCCCTCCAGTATCTCACCGGAAGACTCATCATTGTGGAAAGAGACTAAAAGAGTACTAAAAGAGCCAACGATTATTCTGCCCCTAGAGCAAGATGGAAAACACTACATCTCCGACTGTGAGAAAAGCGAACTATTTGCAAATACTCTATAAAATATGTTTAGATCTAATCCAGGAAGCAACGTAGAATTCAACCACGAAATTGAACAGTTTACTGGTTCTTACGCCACAGTACCACTACCCATTGACTTTACTTCACCCAAAGAAATTCTTTTTATCATCCAAAAACTTCCCGCAAGAAAATCACCTGGGCATGATCTCATACCAAACTTTGTATTAAAACATTTGAGTCGTAAAGCACTTGCTATTCTAGCTTCATTGTGCAATAGCTTTATGCGAATGGGTTATTTCCCAAGAATCTGGAAACACGCGATAGTTATTGTTATTCATAAACCTGGGCGGCGCCATGGCCGAGCGGTTAGCGCGCTCGCCTACCACCTAGGCACCCCGGGTTCGATCCCAGGGACCCGCATGTGGCATTCGTGGTGGACGAAGCGACATCAGGGCGGGTTTTCTCCGGGTGCTCCGGTTTTCCCCGCCATCTCATTCCACCGGTGCTCCATCTTCATTTCATGTATCATCAGTGTCACCGCCTGCGGTGCCGTAGTAGTAAAAGCGGGCGTTAAACACTACAAACAAACTATTCATAAAGCTGGAAAATGCCCTTCCAATCCAACAAATTATCCTCCAATAAGTCTGCTGCCAACTCTGTCCAAGGTGTATGAAAAGATTATACTGAAACGCTTAGGAAAATTTCTAGAACAAGTGTCACTATTACCTCCCTTTCAATTTGGTTTCCGTCGCAAACATTCAACTACTCATCAAATTCCCCGAATTACAGAGCAAATAGCACAAGGCTTCAAGAAGAAAGAACACACTGCTGTCGCATTCCTTGACTTCACTCAGGCATTTGACAGAGTTTGGCATCAAGGTCTACTATACAAACTGTTTCTCTGTGGCACTCCAGACTACCTCTACAAAATAATATCCTCCTTTCTATCATACCATACCTTTTCAGTATCAGTTTGAATAGGTAACAGTCATTCTTCTACCAGACCTGTAACAGCAGGTGTTCCACAAGGTTCAATATTGGGTCCAATTCTGTTCAACTTGTTCACTTCTGACATACCTGGTGATCAATGCATGTACTGATCGATCAATAAATCATTTAAAAAAAAAGCTTAGAAAGTTAAAACCAGGGAACTGAAGACTAACCAGGTAATGCTTTTTGACATTTTTTGTTGGCTCTAGAAGGATAATCATCATGTGTCTGATGATACCCAACAACTCTTGTCATCTTTTCTTGGCCACCTAAAAACCATTAGCCTTCTTCCACTTGACGAGCAAATTCATCTGTTATATCCAAAACAAAACCAATATAATCACAGGTAGCTATTGTTTTGGCCAGAAATGCCTCCATATTTTACAATTGCCTACATATTCTGAATATTTCTTGACTTGATAATTTTTCCATGTCATTCTGAATGTAGCCATTGTCAGCATGTTCATTCCTCAGATCTTAGAATATGAGTCATTTATCTTACCTCGTCCTCCATTTCCACTTTCTGAACTGGAACTGCTGATGAGCCTAACCACAGTCTGCTTTTTTTACTATTGGCTTTCTTCTCTGCTACAAGGGTTTCACTGGCTTCAGCTTTTCTTGCAGTCTCCCAGAGAAGTTCCTGGGCTTTCTTTTTGTTCTCAATGTATTCCAATAGACCACCCATCTTTTTTCACTGCTTCCATGGGGAGTTCTCACTTTCTTCCTCTTGGAACTTCTCTATGGTGATTCAGTTGGTCATAAGCTTTGATTCAAGAATGCAGGAAACATGTTACTGATTGAAGGTGGTCAAATTAGTGGTGTAGATGCCTGCTGTTGTACAGGAACTAGTAGCAGGTTTGTCTTGTTCGTGCTGATCACTGTTTTCAGAATAACTCATACACTCTCATATGCTGTTAGTATTATCATTTACATTTTTGTGTGGTGTTACTGGTTCATGGGAAATATGTATTAGACTATGTCTGCAAATATTAAGAGCATTTTCTTCAGAGAGATACACTTGTAGATTCCTAAACCATACTCAAATTTGTGGCCAGTTGCATTTGGTCTTGCTGATAAAGATATGAAGAAATTAAGAAACATCAAAATAGTTGTCAGTAATGAAAATCTAGGCCAAATTTTTACCAGTCAACATATCTACTCATGGATTCGCAGTGCTTCTCTGTAGTTTGAGGGTGACATAAATGAATGATACCATTTGTCCCCAGCAAGTCCATCTGTAAATGGCGTTTTCCATTTTATCATTTTCAATAATCTTTGCCACAATCTGCTTCAACGTTCTTTGCTTGACAGGGATACTTTTCTTAGCATTGGCAATAATCCATTTAAATAGTAACATGCATTATTGTAGGCCTATCTTTATTTCTTCTGGAACCTTTAATTTGTTAATACAATGTGGTAGAGTAAAATCACGAGCTACTTTTCTTATTGCGATATTATCATTTGCAGCGCATTGATTCTGATAGATATACAAGAATCATTTGTATTTTTTGTATCCATCACTAATAAGCCAAAAATGGTAGTCTGTAAGTCAAGACAATAGTGTTGGAATGTTTAAAATAATGGTCAGATTACACACAAAGCACATAAAAGGTTAAAACTGCTATGTATATGTCAGCATTAAATCTGATTTTGAAGATTTGACAGCATTTTATATATTTACTTTGATAAAAATAACTAAGCGATATATTCTTAAATATTAAGCTGTGTTTTTGAGTAGCTCTTAAGATTCCAAATTATAAATAATTACATTTGTGGTATTGTTTCAGAACACACTGTTTTTGCAACAAACATTTGTTTTTCAGGCAATGAAATTTATGGTTGTTTCTATGGTTTATATTTTATAAAAGTATTTGTATGAAAAAGTTCAAATCCAGACGCAGTTAATTTTTTTAATTATTTGCCTATGGTCCATCAAGTGACTGCTGACCAGGCCGTGACCAAAGATGGGCCATCATGGTCATCTACAGTTCCTGATGATATTTGTCAATACCTTTAGTACATGTTATGTTATATGATATATTGTGACATTTACAAGAGTTTTAACTTAAATTTACATGTTGAAAATTCCCAGTGCCTGACCACCCCAGTCAGCCTCTGGCCTTCTGCATAAAATGGCATGCTCATAGATAACCACCTCCCTTTTAATTTACTAATGCACTTATTTAATTAATAGAAATTACAGTATATGACAGCAAGGAGTAGGTTTGTGTAGTAAACCACAATAAATACATAACAATTAGCACTGGAATGAATTATCTTGGATATAGAGGAATAGTCACCTGTCTTCTTCCTTACTGTGCAACAGAAGCCTAGTCAGGAACATGTGTAGTACTCACTTCAGAGTCTCACAAAATAAATTTATCTTGTTTCAAGCAAATTATCAGTTTGCTCATAACATCTTATGTTACAGATTTAAGGTAGCTAATAAATAGCCTTATCTCATGTACCAATAGCTTATTATAAGATGATTAATAGGCTGTGGATTCCGTTGCACAAAATGTAAACAGCTGTGGCTATGAGTCACAGATATGGAAGAGGGCATGATCACATGACTGCTACAAGTGTACAGTTGGGTGAATAAACAACTAATGCAATGGCGTGTGGTCCATGTACGCAAGGTAAGCAGTACTTACCCAGTGCAATGCTACATATATATTATCTAGCAATAATATATATTACATTATCTAGCAGCACGTTCTGATTCTATGTTAAGCGCTTGGTTTCTGCAGTTGACCTGCGCTAAGATTTTCATTTTATTGTACAACAGTGCGTCCTCAATAAGTGCAATTATGCATGCAACAATGTACTCTGTCCGTGAGTACTCGTTTCCATAAGTTTTCGGGTCAGCTCGGACGCCATCGCGGCACCGGCTCAAGGGAAGCACATGTGTTCAGTGCAGGTCAAGGGGAATGACCCTCCAGCATTGTTGCAGTTTAATAAGTGTATTTCAAGCGAATACATAAGTAATGAGTGAGTTTTTGCAGTGAGTTGAGCTTTATTATTCGATAACAAGTATGATATCACTGACATCTTATTAACAGTTGATTTATGGTAGATTTTCATATATTTTACCACGTGCCATGCTAGAGCGAAATTATCCTCTGCAAGGTAAGTATTTTCAAACCGTGCGTACAGTAGTACTTGCAGCTTGGACCTAAAAACTTGGAGAGGGGAGGAAACATGGAATCTTTGCTTTCTTTGGAGAGCAGAACTGCAGACGCGGATGGTTGCACTGTGTGCAATATTATCTCACAAAGTCTTTCTTCTAGAAATTACGAAGAAAAGATTAAAGTTGTGCAGGAAGGAAGACCAATGCCTGGCCTAAACATTACGACTCCAATGAAAAGCTGTGTAAGAAAATTCAATTCACAGCTATATATTACTAATGAATGGCTTACTGGTTGTCGGCACAACCAAAAGCTTTATTGTTGGTGTTGTCTTCCGTTTGGTAATGAAAAAAATGAATGGTCTAGTGGCGGGTTCAGTGACATGAGGAATATCCATAAAGCAATTAAAAAACACAATTTGAGTAGCCCTCATCTCCAAACTAACATTCTATTGAAAACAGTCGGCAAATCCAGAATTGACCATTTACTGAATACTCAGAAGAAAGGGAAGGAAAATCAGCACAACAAACCAGTAAGAAAAAATAGAGAAGTAAAGAAACGCCTAATTGATATTGTTTGTTTTTTGGGGAAACAGGAATTAGCATTTAAGGGTCACGATGAGTCATCAGAATCCAGCAGCAAGGGGAAT
The DNA here is from genome assembly GCA_030765045.1 of Tenodera sinensis. NCBI lineage: Eukaryota > Metazoa > Arthropoda > Insecta > Mantodea > Mantidae > Tenodera > Tenodera sinensis. Next base: position 146,242,741 of record CM060965.1, on the reverse strand, counting down.
TATGTAGAACTTGTAAACCTGCAAGTTAAGAACTTTCATGGAGCAGGGGACAGTGTTTACTGGGCAATAAAATCTGATCCAGAACGACTTAATTGAGTCAGTAAGTAATGTTCTAATAATGGCGATAAAGAGAGAAATCAAAGAGACCAGTTTTGTTGCCATTAGTTTGGATGATAGTACAGATGTTGCAAATTTATCCCAACTTTCTGCAGTAATGAGATTCATTGGAGCTGACTGATGTTCAAGAAAGATTTCTCTGTTTTATAAATATTTCAGATGATCGGTAAGCTGATGCATTATACAAAATTGTAAAAGAACTCATGGATGAACTTGACTCTGGGGAAAAGCTAGTTGCTCAGATATATGATGGTGCGGCTGTTATGGTAGGGCATTTAAATGGACTTCAAGCAAAAATACAAGGATAATTTCCCCAAGCTCTATTTGTGCACGGTTTCGCCCATAGATTAAATATAGTTCTGTCACAGGCGGTTTCACACATTCAAGAATGCAGGATATTCTTCATGACTGTTAATGGAATAGCAGAATTTTTTTTTCAAGTCTTCTAAGAGAACTGAGGCCCATAATGATATACACAGAAGATTGCGTGTTTCACAAACGTGTTGGAGCTCCAGCTCTCATTTGGTGGAAAGAATACATGAATACAGAAAATAACTTTTTTCGTTGTTTGAAACTATTGCAAATGCAGACAACAAATAGGATAAAGATACTTATACTGCTGCATGCGGTTTCATAAGCACAGTGGAGGATTTCACCTTCACATTTATGTTTGAGATGTTTGCTATAATATTTCCCATCACGGACACTGTATGATATTCTCCAAGCAAAGTCATCTTATATTGGATATTGCTTATTGAAAGTTACGGAATTTCAGAGCGCCTTAGAAGAGAAGCGAAATTCCTTTGATGAAGTATGGGACAAAGTTCAAGAAGCCATTGGTGATCCACCGCCTCCAAAACGTCATACCAACAGTGATGGTGTGAATAGGAAAATGCACTACAAACGTTTATATTGAGAGGTTCTGGATACACTCCTGCTCCACCTCAGAGAAAGATTTGGTAATATTGAGTCTGTGTTTTCTGGAATTGTTAAATTTTAAGAACTTCAACAAATACAAATTGTCTTTTCCAGAATTATCTTTACAATCACCAAAACAGTCTTGTGGGACAGTCTTTGACTTTGTTGGGTTAAGGTCACAACTCTCTGTCACTTACTTGTCACGAGACATGCAATCATAAATCTGTGAATAATCCTCTAGCCTTCATAAATTAAATGAACTGAGCAGAGCGTATAGTGAAGTGACAAAACTGCGAGTTAGTGTTAACTATTCCAGCAAGTAGTGCTGGAGTTGAACATAGTTTTTCTAAACTAAAACCATAAATAATTATGCACACAACACTCACGGACAGGAGAGACTTTCAAAATTATCTTTGACAGCACTAGAGAAGGAGCTTCTGGTAAATCTACAACAGGATCCCAAATCCTATGATCTTGTGATTGACGATTTTGCCAAGAAAGGGAGGAGAATCCAGCTCTGCTTCAAATAAGACAAGGTAAATCATCAGTATTTTGTTACAAAGTAATGTACAGGATAACAGTGGTACTATTGTTTTAATTGCATGTATGTATCAGCATATTTTCGTTTAACCATTTACAATGAGATTGCTTACCCTGGTCAATACCTTCACCACACGCCACTAAACTACAGTATGCAATGCTATTGATAGCAGAGCATATACTGCCTATGTTTATATATTTTCTATTAGCGTATGCAATATGTATAACAATGTATACTACTCAGATCTAATGTGTACAATATTTATTCTGTTTTTACAATATTTAAAATATATGTACCTGGGCGACCAAGCTTTGCTCGGCATTTTTCGTCTCTGTTTTTTTTTTTTTTTTTTTTAAGGACATACTTAGATAAACCTGAAAGGCAAAATGTTAACCAAATAATTTTAGTCAAAATTGTTAAGAGTCATATCCGAGATACAACAGATAAACAGATATAGAAATACATACAAATATTTCATAAACACCATCATTTCAGCTGAAAAAGTCTACTGCTGAACGCAGGCCTGCCCCATAGATATCCACCTAGTTTGAGGTTTTCGTCGAGCATTTGTTCCATTATGGAGATCAGTTCTATGGTGCTACGATTGACTCCAGGGCGTTAACACGTTGGCCAAGGTCATTCATATTTCCGTCGAGTTCTTCCATGGCTTCCTTAACCCCGGCCAGTCGCCCTTTAGTATTCTCGGATAGACCTATCTTCATATTGAGCATTCCCGCATTCATCTTTTCTGTTTTGGAGTTTACATTTTCAATTTGGCTTCCATTTTTATTTCCATTTTGTCCATTTTTGTTCCCATATTTTCTATTCCGTAGTTTACATTTTTCCAATTCGGCTTTCATATTTGTTTCCTCTGCCGCATTCTGGAATTCATTTCATTCTCTATTATGTCTATCTTGGCTAACATTTGTTTCATCAACTGTTCCATATCGTGCTTTTTGTCGCACTCCTGACACCAATTGTCATTACTTTACTTTTTTAACTATTTCTTTATTTTTTATTAAAACACCGGAGTGACACTAAGCAAAAGCACTGTTGAGAATAAAGACTACAGGAAGAAAATCTGGTTGATAAAGCCATGTGAATGTACTGCGCATTTCTGTTTCAATCACACAGAAAATTGTATGAATTGTTCGTAATTGTTCGTGGAAGCAGGAGTAGTGAAAAAAATGTAATTGTGTTTTACTAAAGAAAAATGAATAGAAAAACTGTGTGAATGTCATGCGTTGCACTTATATTTTAAATGTGTGGAAAAATGTATGGACTGTTTGTAGAAGAGGGAGTAGTATGTTAGGTAAAAGCAAATGGAGTAGAGAAAACCATGTGAACGTAATACTTTGAATGGTAAAATGGATTTCATAAAAACCTTCGCCATGAAAACACTTAGATATGTCAATTTTCATGGCGATCGGTCAATGGGCTTTAGAGTTTACTCACTCTTCATCATACGATATGTACAGGCATTGGTATGTATGAAGTTGATAAACGATGGGGAATAACATGTGAATTGACACGTAAAACAAAAGTGAATATAGAAAATAGTATGAATGTAATACGTTGTATTTCTGTTTCAAACATATAGCAAATTGTATGAATTGTATGTTGAAGGGCGAGTAGCGAAAGAAGACTGATCGTGTCTCGTAAAGGAAGAATTAGTAGAGGAAATCATGTGAATGTAATACGTTGTATTTATATTTCAATCTTAGAAAATTATATGAATTGTATGTTGAAGGGCAAACAGAGGATACATGAATGTGCTATGTAAACAGAGCGAGTAGAAAACCATTTGAAAGTAATATATTGTGTAGTAAAATTGTTACTATAAAAACTTTCTCCGTGAAAAAATACATATACGTGCCGAATTTCGTGGTGATCGATTAAGCGGTTATAGTGATTAACAGTTACATATATAAAAACATCCAATTTGCACATATATATAGATGATAGAAATTGTTTATAGAAGAGTGAGTGGAGAAAGAGATGCGAATGTGTTACCTAAAAGTAAGTAGAGAAACCACTGTGAATGTAATATGCAGCATTTCTATTCTATTTCAGACATACAGAAATTTGTGTAACTTATTTGTAGAAGAGTGAGTAGAGAAAGAGATGTGAATGTGTTACCTAAAAGTGAGAGGAGAAAACAGTGTGAATGTAAAAGCATTTCTATTTCAGACACATAGAACATGGTATGACTTATTTTAAAAGCGAGGATAAAAATGTGTTTTTTTTTTTTTTCTTTTTTTTTTTTTTTGTGTGTGTGTGTGTGTGTTTTTTTTTTTTTTTTTTTTTTTTTTTTTGTGTGTGTGTAAAAAATCGGCTTTTATGGAAAATTGTTCATAGAAGAGTGAGCAGAGAAAGAGATGTAAATGTATTACCTAAAAGTGCTTAAATAAAGAAAACACAGTGGATGTAATATGCAGCATTTCTATTTCAAACATACAGAAATTTGTATGACTTATTTCTAGAAGAGTGAGTAGAGGAAAAGTTATGAATGTGTTACCCAAAGGAAGTAGAGAAAACAGTGTGAATGTAATACGTAGCATTTCAATTTCAAACATGCAAGAAATTGTATGACTTCTTTGTAGAAGAGAGTAGAGAAACAGATGTGAAAATTTTTAAAATATTTTGTTGTTTAACGACGCTGTCAATTGCCAGGATCACATCAGCGTCGCCGATGTGCCGGAATTTTGTCCCGCAGAAGTTCTTTTACATGCCAGTAAAACTACTGACATGGAGCTATCGTTTTTAAGCACACTTAAAAACCATTGGCCTGGGCCGGGTTTGAACCCTCGACCTTGGGAACAGTAGGCTAGCATCTAACCAACTGAGCCACCCAGACCGACGAAACAGATGTGAATGTGTTACCTAAACATAAGAGAAAACAGTGAATGTAATAGCATTTCTATTTCAAACATACTGAACATTGTATAGGACTTATTTTAAAACTGGAGATAAAAATTATTTTTGGTGTAAAATCACGTTTTTTATGGAAAATTGTTTATAGAAGAGTGAGTAGAGAAAGAGATGTGAATGTGTTACCTAAAAGGACTTAAATAGAGAAACCACTATGAATGTAATGTCCAGCATTTCTATTTCAAACATACAGAAAATTGTATGACTTATTTCTAGAAGAGTGAGTAGAGAAACAGTTATGAATACATACATACATACATACATTTATTTGCATTCCATAGAATGTGTTGCCCAAAAGTAAGTAGAGAAAACAGTGTGAATGTAATATATAGGATTTCTGTTTCAAACATGCACAAAATTGTATGACTTCTTTGTAGAAGAGTGAGTACAGAAAGAGATGTGAATGTATTACCTAAAAGTGAGAGGAGAAAACAGTATGAATGTAATAGCATTTCTATTTCAAACATACAGAACATGGTATGACTTATTTTAAAAGTGGGGATAAAAGTTATTTTTGGTGTAAAATCATGTTGTTTATAAAAAATTGTTTATAGAAGAGTGAGTAGAGAAAGAGATGTGAATGTGTTACCTAAAAGTACTTAAAGTAGAGAAACCACTGTGAATATAATATGCAGCATCTCTATTTCGAACATACAGAAAATTGTATTACTTATTTATAGAAGAGTGACTAGAGAAAGACATATGAATGTGTTACCTAAAAGTGTGAGAAGAAAACAGTGTGAACGTAATAGCATTTCTATTTCAGACATACAGAACATAGTTTTACTTATTTTAAAACTGGGGATAAAATTTTTTTTGGTGTAAAATCACGTTTCTTTATGGAAAATTGTTTGTAGAAGAGTGTGTAGAGAAAGAGATGTGAATGTGTTACCTAAAAGTGAGTAGAGAAAACACTGTGAATATAAAAAATTTAACCAAATCTTTAGAGCCGTTTCTGAAATACCGGAAATATATATACAAGAATTGCACTGTAGAAGTGGGAATAAAAAATGTAATTTTTTATGTAAAATCACATTTTTTCGGGAATATAGATGAACTTAAAAAGCAAAACCTTATCTGAATACAAAATTTGATGGAAATCGTTAGATCCGTTTCCAAGTTGCGCGGAATATATTTATATACAAGAATTGCTCGTTTAAATATATAAGATTTTGGTACAGTATGAGCACAATTATCTTTTTAATATACAATGCATTTATACATTTTAATATGCATGCTATGCATTTTCAACAGTATAGCTCATATCTGTAGTGATATAATATTCCATAAGATGTACATTTTTATTGTTAGTTGCAGTGCAGTTGCAGTGAATCACCATATACATCTTGAAGTTACTGAAGGTGAATCTCTTATGATATGTGCTTATATCTTCAAAAACTACATTTTACATCGTAAATTGAATTATCAGCCACAGAACCTCTTATATAATCAAGTATCTATCCATATTCATATTTTAAGTACCCCTCCTGCATTGTTCTTGCATTTGGTACAGTTCTTCTTATTTTCTCTACTGGTAAGTAGGGGAAGAATTGTGTTCCACCCAAAAATTTGATGTCGAGATTTCACCGGAAATATATGTTTTGAGGCCCCCTGAATCCAAAAAAGCCATTTTTAGAAAAAGGTCCGTGCATGTCTGTGTGTCAGGCTGTGGACAGCATAACTCAAAAACGAAAAGTCGGTTAAAAACCAAAGTTGGTATTTAAGTTTAATGTCTCTCAAGGATGTGACACGAAGATTTTGAAGAAAATAGCCCCACCCTAAACTACCCTTTACAAGGAACATTTTTCAAAAATTTTGATTTTCTTGAAAATGGCTCTAATGATTTTGATTAAAATGCCATATGTTTGAGATATTTTTATGAATGACCAATGAAATGTATATCTTGAATTTTCTGGCTATAGCCCCTGTAGTCGTATTTACTCTGGACGACTTTTGCATAACTGGTAAACCGTTAGAGGTAGACCAAATCATACTATTCAAAAAATGTAGTCCTTGATAAAATACACAATTTATGCCTCAATAAATTTTCTTGTAGGGTGAACCATTTCAGAGATATTCCTTGTTATGTGTGTGAGTTTCGGAAAACTTAGAACTTTCATGAAATGGATCATCGTTGTTCATTTTTTTATATGTTAAGTGTGCAAAGACAACAGAATCCCAAAGCTTTAAATCATTTGACTATTGCACAAAGCCTACTGTATTCTAATATTCCCCTTGTACCTACAAGGAAATAAGCAATAAGACAAGTTGTACAAATGTTTATCTTAACTAACACGAAGAAGATAATAGGAATAAGAGTTTGTAAGAATGGTTAGTACAAGAGTAGAGAAAGTCATGTGAGTGCAACACATCAGATTTTTTTGGAACATAGCCTACCCTGCAAATGGCAATTGCACTACGTAAATTATCATTGCACGTTTCCTCATTTACAAACAGATGTTACTTGACGCTTTAGGTGTATGAAAGATCCAAATCCAGAGGAAAAGTAGTTTAAGGGATGCAAAATATTCTGCACTAAAGTAAACTCAAAAACACGGACTCTTTACTCAGCTAGTTGCAGTTTCCAGTCATTCTACAACTTTAGATTACAATATACATAGCCACACAGTTCAGTGAACACCTCTAATAAACTTAAAAATACAATACCTGGTAAGCGGAAGGTCTGTGGTTGAAATCCCAGCTGTGGCATTGAATTTTTAAGTTCCAGTTCTACCTCTCAAACATTGCCCACACATGGCTTGTGTGTTTAAAAACACCAACAGTAAGTTTGTTGGCATAAATAAATAATAATTACCATCTGAAGGTTAATTAGTTCTGGGACCTAAAGTACTTACAATAGTAAGTCACCATTGGGGTAATTGTCTCTGATGTGAGACTGCCTTTGTGGTTTACCAGGAGAAATACGAACTGGTTTGAGAATTCAATGCCATTCTGGCAGTTTGTCACAGTAGCTCAATGGTTAGAGCACCTGCCTGGTAAGCGAAAGGTCTGTGGTCCAAATCCCAGCTGTAGCATTGAATTTTTAAGTTCCAGTTCTACCTCTCAAACATTGCCTACATACAGCTTGTTTGTTTAAAAACACCAACAGTAAGTTTGTTGGCATAAATAAATAATAATTTCCATATATTAAAATCAATGCATAATGTAAGAAGCACCAGTTACAATTCCATCTGTGAATAAAAGATCATTAGTCAGGCAAGTTACATGTTGAGGCAAAGCAGTTTGAGGTCAGAGCAGCTAAGGCAAACTCAGTCAACAAGAAACCCATTAGGTTCAGGTAATTAGAACTCAGTATGTTTAGAAATCAGAGAGTTACATGAAAACACATGTAAAACAGTTCTGAAAATTATGTTGTTAGCTAATGCTGGATTTCTGACAATGAAGTCATTAATCCTCTTGCTCTCCAATATCTTTTTGATATTGAAGAGAGCAATAGCAGTAATAGTAACCGCTTTTGAAAATTATAAAGGGTAAGAATTCTTAGAATTTGGCAAGTCAAACAGTAAAAGTTCTGTTTTAGATGTGAGCAAGAAGTAAAAGATTTGGCAACATATAATGTAGGAACTTTGGTCACAAAGCAGGACTTTGTTGATTAAAGATTAAAGTTGATTAAAGAGCATGTACTTCTAAAGTTGATGTCACAGTCATTGACATTTTAGAGAAGTGTTGTACTGTAATTCATTATTGGCAGTCCATAGCACCTAAAGACTGTGCTCAAGTTACAAAATACTTGGTGGTAGTTGCAAGTACTGTTTAACATTTTGGGATTCAAGGTAACTTACAGTTCTCTTTCTGATTATGGAAACATAAACATGACAAACATCTATAAACATGTGATTATAGATAAGATTGTGCCTACGGTTGTGCCTACCTAAAAACATGTAAATCACTTAAAATAGCATCAATATTCTTTTTGTTTCTCTTTTTATGTTTTAAAGCAGTTAATATACAGGTTGTTTAAAAAGTGATTAAATATCTGTTTATAAACTACCAATGAGTTGAGACAGCTTACTTTCTAAGCCCTCATAACCCAATGTGAAACTTAGAGGCTTTAGAATTCGACATCTTATGTTTATAATATAAATAGCAGTGGTTTGCAAGATTGACAAGAATAACTTTGTCTGAAATAATTTGTAATTATTAATAATTATTTTTAATTAGTTAATAATTAATTGTGAAAAGTGCTAAAAAAGATAAAGCCCTTTACGAGTTCTATAAAGAATTTTTTTCTAATCAAACAATGCTACTACCATAAATCTGATACCATGATTCTCAGAAGGAAAAATCTCACAGCTATACAACTGCAGCAATACCCAGGCATTTAAACATTAATTTAAAACAGCTACAAATTGCACCTCAGTGTGGGGCAAGATTAAATAAAAGAAAGAAGAATTTGAATATTAGTTTAACAACTGTTACAAATGGTACCCAACGTGGGGCAAGGTTAAATAAAAAGAGAACAAATTTAGCATTAGTTAATTTCAAAACTGCTACAGAGTATAGAATTATGAGAAGTACTTACTGTATATGGAAGCTCCAAAACCTTGGCCTTCAATTGTGATATATAGGTGTACAAGAAATGACTCTGTTGATACATCATATCAACTTCTGCCACTTTCACTCCATTATCATTCATGAAAGACTCAACGTATGTGTAAGTTTTATTAAATGGAATTGCCCACAGCCCTTTGAAGTATGAACAGCTAACAATTGCCAGATGTATGTCCTTCATGTGTTCTGTAAAATAATATGTATATTGAAATTCTTATATTTATACATATAACTTAGCTATCGAGAAATGTGCATGTCTATATCTGTTGGGCATTAAACAAATGCTTTTAATACTTGCATAACAGAATCATGAAATTTAAGTAAGAAAAGCATTTAAGAAGAATATAATCTATGTTTTATTTACAGTTCCCTACCATCTACAATCTTTGATGAAGAAATTGAAGCAATTCGAATGGCCGTACAAAATCTTTTATACAGAATTTCACATTTTCAGCAAACAGTTATTCTCTCAGATTCCAGGGCAGCAATTATAGCAATTACTTCCAAGTTGTCACCAAAACACCAAACAATTATAGAATGTTGGAAAATCCTTACTCATCTAACAACACTTCAAAAACACCTAATCTTCCAATGGATACCAGCTCACTGTGGACTGAGTGGTAATGAGAAAGCTGATTTTCTTGCAAAAAAGGGCACCAGCGGTGTACAAAAATCTATAGTTAATCTACCATTTTATGCAGCTAAAAGATTAGTCAACTCTGAATTCAAAAAAATTATTGAAAAATATTACTATGAAAAATCAAAAAATAAAAGATGGGAACTACCAAACATTCAAATAGTAATTCCAGAGTATCCTAGAAAAACGGCAGTTGCAACCTTCAGGTTGATTACAGGACATGATTGTCTGGCAAAACATTTAAACAGAATTGGGATATATTCTTCACCACTCTGTCCTCTATGTGATCTGCAAGAGGAAATGGATCGAGACCACCTTCAAATATGCCCGGCCACTTCTAGTGCCCCATCCATCAGTGGAAAATATTGGAGAGCAAGAAGATTAATGACTTCATTGTCAGAAATCCAGCATTAGCTAACAACAACAACAACCATCTACAAAAGCTTTGTACTGCACCCATAAAAAAATAAAAACTTGATCATTGCAATTTGTTTTTTATGGCATTTAATTTTTTAGGAGGAAGTGTTTTCAAATGCAAAGTATAATGTGCTGGGTGTTCATGAACCCATTCTTTAGCCTTGCAGGATCCTAATTTTAAAGGCAGCTTAGACAGAGAGCTTAAAAATTTGTAAGTTTAACAATCCTTATGCTGTGGACATAAAGAAAATTAATCATTAGATGAGAGTACCGCCTCTTCATATTAGACACTTCTAAGCTGACAGATGTTTACCCTCAGCTGATCATTTTTCTAAATGACCAATTTTCAGCCATACAATCATTTTGTGCCTGTTTAGCAAGTGGATCTTCAGCAGATTCCCCTGAGCCAGGGGTAAATATCAGGCAGTAAACTAAGAAACTCTTCTCGTAAAAGTGAAATGGCATTCACACCTTTGTTGATCATTAATATCTATAAAATAGAAGCTATCTCACTTATTATTATTTATTTATGCCAACAAACTTACTAGGCAAGCGGAAGGTCTGTGGTTCAAATCCCGGCTGTGGCACTGAATTTTTGAGTTCCGATTTTACCTCTCAAGCTCTCTCACTTTTACTTGTATTTCTGTTCTTCATGTTTTTAATACAGTACTACCTTGAAGATTTAATTAAGATTTCATGGTCACCTCATATTTTCGCAGAATCAACAGTTTTGTAGTGCCAAACAAATTTGCATTTTCCTTTCAATCTTTAAAAGTTTAGAATGTGATTGTAATAAAATGCAAATTTCATGTGGTAGAAGGTTAAATAGCCTGTCCAATTCACAAGAGATGTTCTGTACTAATTGCTTCTCTTGCAGTAAAATATCCCAACTCTAAGCATTATTTTAATAAATGGAGTTATAAAGCCCAGTTCATATGAAACTCAAATGTACAAATTAGTGCCTATCACACACCTATAGACTGGTACAGGGACAAAATAACTGCATTTTGGAGCTTACTGTGTTAAAGTAGCCTGTGAAAAATAGTATGACTCAGGTTCTGTTAGTTCTGCTTGATTAAATTGAATTTTCATTCATCACATGATACAACTTGATACGTTGGATCACTGTTGTAACTAATGAACATATTACTGTATCTTTTCTGCTTCTGTGCAAGTACGAATTTTGTCCAATTTGAAAAAGTTGACAGATACATCATACCTAACAGTCAATGTACTGTCTATATAGCTAAATAAATACAGCAATAAATTTATGAGTTTAGCAGTGCTTTTTCTGATACAGGATTTAAAGTTCAAAGAAAAGTGTAGCACAAGTAAGTTTATTATTTAATTGATTGCCAATACTATTTACAAGTGTTGCTGAATAATTATCTGAAAAGTAACTCAAGAAATTCAATTCCTTTTGTAGGTATAAATGGATATGAATGCTAAATTATTGTAACCCAAATTGAACGTAACTAGGTTAGCAGAACATAGATAAGCAGCAACTTTAACATTCTTTCATTCTTCATTTATAATTTTTCTGGTATATATTCTATGTGCATTTTCTACATCTCGCCTAGTAATGGTTGACTATTGGGGACTGGTTGGAGGTCTCTGGTGTGTTTTTGGTTGAACCTGAAGAGAAGGTTGTAAGTTTGAAACCTGTGTAAGAATTAATTTAGTTGTAGTTCATGTTTTCTGGTGCAGATTTTTTTCCCAAATACATTTTGGCATTTTAACAGATTTTAGTTATTTTATTTTACAGTTGAATTAAAACAAGTCCATTCTGACAGTTAAGCTGCACACATGTGCTTGAAAGAGTTTCCATGGCAAATTAACACGTTTTCCAATCAACAGTGTGCTGTTAACTTCACCCCTCACATTGCCTCATCATATAGCTGTTTTGAGAGGCTACATTGCCATGGTAATTCTTTCAAGTGCATGTACACAGCTTAGCTGTTAGAATGGATTTGTTGTTTTAATTCAACAGTAACCTTGATGTAATGGTTGTTTTTCAAGTGGTGGAGTTTTCTGTTTGTTTGTACCTATTTAAGGTTTCACCAGAGTTCTTGAATTCCTATAATTCCATCGCCCTCCCACAATGTACCTGCTGTTTATCTCAGTCTATCAATTTGTTAGGCTCCTGATTTTTTCTCAGGTTCTGTTGTTTTATTTGAACTGATGTTTATGATGTAATTACTATGAAAGTGATGTTGCAATTTGTTATATTTTGTTAAATTTATGGTAAACTGGGTAATCTGTTGATTTTCTGAAGGGCACCTGCTTTATTATTATTACATTCAATATTACTGTACACCAACTGTCAGTATTTGCTCCTTGTACATAAATTGCACTTCATTTGACTCCATGTTCATTGGAATTAATTTGACTTATACTTATAAAACTCTTCAAAACGTGTGCCAGTTTTGATATGTCAAATTATACACTTTATTTTTTCAATGCCCATTTGCAAAATACAAATACATTTGAGAAAGCAAAAAGCCCTGCATGGGCTGTGTGGTGTATAGCCTGTCTGTTTCCTCCACACTCGTCATCTGCCACTGTCATAGAAAGGTGCGGATGAAACCATACAACTTTTTAAAACTAGTTTTAAAGGCTTTACTGACCAGCTTTATGAAAGAAAATGCTAAAGCTAGTCACCGTCATCCTTACAACATTTTTGGCATCTCTTTAGGAAACTATTCATCACTCACGATAGTTCACTTTGAGAAATGCTGGAAATTTCCTGGTGAATATTTTGTTTTAATTCTTTCAGGATGTGTGCATTTGTCTTGTGCACTTTATGTTTTAAGTTAACCCAAAAATAGAAATCGCAGGGGGTTAGGTTGTGGGACCACAAATCTCTACTAATAATTCTATCCTGAAACACACTTTCAATTGTTCTCATCAAAAGATTTGTCGTATGAGCTGCTGCAGAGTCTTGTTGAAAAAAAAAGCAAAATCACGTTCTCTGTTAATTCTCTAAAAAGAAAATGGCAAAATTATATTCATGCATGCACAGGCATCAACTGTTGACTCAAAAAGAATTGGCTCTATAACTCAGAACCTAATAGTAACCTTTCAATACAAAATTTGATGTCTGGTGCGCCATTACGGAGAAAGATTTCTTGGAGCTCCAATAAGTGATTTCTATCTCTGGGATAACTTAAAACATAAGTGTACCAGACAAAATACACACACCCTGAAAGAATTAAAACAAAATATCCACCAGGAAATTGCCAGCATTTCTCAATGTGAACTATGGTGAGTGATGGATAATTTCCTAAAGAGATGTCAAAAATGTTGCCAGGACAACGGTGACCAGTTTTAGCATCTTCTTTCATAAAGTTTGTCAGTAAACCTTCAAAAGTAGTTTTTAAAATGTTATATGGTTTCATCCGTGCCTTTCTATGATAGTAGCAGATGGCAACAAGCACCGAGGATGCCAACAGGCAAAACACTGTACAGCCCGTTCAGAGATTCTTTGTTCTCCCAGTATGTGCATCACACCTTTCCATTTCAGATATGGAAAATTATGTCGCAAGGAATTAAGTCACATGTCCTTGGTGGCCATGATGATCAGCATTACACTAAATGAGGTGACTCAGGAACCACTCATGGAGCAACTGAACTGTTTTGTGGGAAACATGACAGATGACACCAACCTGCTGTAACCAGCACTCTTGAATATCCATTCCCTTGAAATGAGACCACAAAATCTCTTATCAGTTTCCATTAATCTTCACAGATTATCTTACCTCATCTTATAAAAAAAGTGGGCTTATGATGCTGCCCGCCCAAATGCTGCACCATACTGTGACTCGCTGTGTATGCATTTCCCTTTCTTGAATCATGCAAGGATTTTCTTACCCCCAGATATGGCAGATCTATTTATTCACAAATCCATTTAAGTAGAAGTGTCCTCATCACTGAAGATGATTTTGCTCATAAAGCAGTCATCCTGCTGTTGTGTTCTCAGAAACCAGTCAACAAAATGTTGCCTCTTCTCATGATTGGCCACTTTCAGCTGCTGCATTAACCAAATTTTGTAATTGTGGTAATGGAGGTCATACCAGAGAATTCTCTGTAATGAAGAACATCCCATGCCCAATTCTTGGGAACATTGAAGAACCAATGTCATTGGTCTAACAGCCATCTGTATGAACCACAACAATGATGCACAGGACTTCTAATGTTCACTGTTGAACCCATTTCATTGAACTTTTTCATAAGTCTAGGAACTTTTGATTCATTCAATGCTTCTTTATGCCCAGAATCATGTAAAGCTACCTGACAGTTGCTGCGTAACTTTCTCTGTTCTGATAAAACATTGTCACAGTTAGTACCTACATCTTGCACAGTAATAAAATGCTCCATAGTTAGACACAGATTGAAAAAACATGGGAAATTCAGGCTGAAGCAACAATCAGAATTTTTATGAATATAGAACCAATACAAAACAATGTCAGCAAGTGACAAACAAAAATTTACCAAACAATTCAAAACTGGCTGCTTTTTTAATTACCCCATACCCCAAATTGTCATAGTCTGCACATGACTGTAGAAGAGCCTATACCTTCCCCTTTTTTGCTTCCATCTGTTCAAGTTTTACAACTCTTCTTTGTATTAGGAAATTAAGCACTCAATAAGGCTTAGAGGTACAGACTATGGAGAAAGTGTTGAGTTCTGGGCTTTTGCTAACAACTATGGCAATCTGAATCTTACAAAATAAATTAAACTATATCTCACAGTGTACTTCTAAATAGAATAAATTATTAAGTGAAATGCTTTATTACTCAAAGCATTAAACTATTCTGTTTTGTTGGACCTTATACAATGATCAACAGTAATTTCCAAGACATCTATTAAAACTAAACTTGATGGTATTCTCAGCATTGCTCTGCAGCTGGAGGAACTACAGAAAACCGAAATATTTAATAGAATGTGTGCATTTCATATTTTCTGATATTATTCTATTCAAAATTCTGAACATTTTGCATTTATATTTAAAGATGTGAGTTAGAAATTTAACCTGTGCTTAAAAATCAAGTTATTAAATTAGTTTCACAATAGATGAATTAGACCAGGTAAATCCATTAACAGATATAAACTAAAAATAGGGACTAGCTTCACTGTCTTATATAAATGAATATTTGTTAATCTGTATTGCTTCACTGTTAATAGCTTCAGTTTTTTTCATTGAATACAGGTAAATCCATTTTTAACCATAGAACACAGTAAATATTCCTATTCAAAAGATCTCAGATGTGTATCTTCTTAAACCCTTTCCAAAAGAAATCTAAGACTTTGAGAAGAATCTCAAACTTTCTCTTCTTCTTCTTCTTCTTCTTGTTCCATCCCTTTGTGTCTATCAAGCGTCGGGCTTACCTCCCTCTGTCCAGCCCCTCCAGACCTTCTTGTCCCAACATATTCTCCTCATTTCCATCATTGTTTTTCCCCTCTTCATTCCCATACTTTCATTGTATTTTCCCAGTTTATGCTCCATTGTCCCTTACTCCTTTCTTCCACTCTCATTTCTATTGCTTGCTTTGCTTTCCTTTCTTTGGGCATACTATGGACATGACCATACTATTTCAGTTGTCTTTCTTCATATTATTATTCTGTCTGTCAGCAAGTGACAAACAAAAATTTACCAAACAATTCAAAACTGGCTGCTTTTTTAATTACCCTATACCCCAGATTGTCATAGTCTGCACATGACTGTAGAAGAGCCTATACCTTCCCCTTTTTTGCTTCCATCTGTTCAAGTTTTACAACTCCACTTTGTATTAGGAAATTAAGCACTCAATAAGGCTTAGAGGTACAGACTATGGAGAAAGTGTTGAGTTCTGGGCTTTTGCTAACAACTATGGCAATCTGAATCTTACAAAATAAGCAATTATTAATTATTTCTCTTGTTTTGCCTCTTCTCTTATTTGTTCTCTCCTAATCCTATCTCTTACCCACCATTCTTTTCATGTATTTCATTTCGACTGCTATCACTTTGCTTCTATATTTTTCCTGCATCGATAAACTTTCCATTCTATATTGTATTATTGCACCCATTACTGATTGGAATATTTGCATTTTGTCCTATTGCTAAGCTCCTTCTTTCCAACCACTGTTATTTATTCATAATAAACGTTTAATGCATTCATAGTTCGATTAAGAACCTCCTGCTCTATTTTTCCGTTTCCATTTATTACTGTTCCCAGATGCTCATATCTACCCACTTCCTCCAGTACACACTCCTTACATTTAATTTCCAACTGATTATTCTATCTGTCTTCTTTTGATATCATCACTTTACTCTTGTCTGTATTGATCCTCATGCGCTTTCTCTCCAATTTTTCATACCATCCTACCATTGCTTGCTGTAGTCTATCTCTGGCATCTGTTATCAAGACTGTCATCTGGACATAGGAGTGCTTGTAAATGTAGGTACTGGTCTCAGTCTCCAGTTTCCAATTTTAAGTTCTATATATTCTTCTCTTACACATCTTATATATTTCATCCATAAATATTGTAAATAACAATGGACTGAGACTATCTCCCTGTTCTCAGCGAATTCCCCTGATGACTCCCCATCCATCCTCACTACTCCAGTTGGATCTTGGTATACACTTTGGTGCTGTTTTTATTTGCGGGTGTCTTCTTGTTTGAGCGATGTGGCTCTTATTTCCCTCAGGGCATGGTAACGGATGGAATGAACATACACTCGGATTTAATTTTAGTCAAACATTTTATTTGCACCTTCTTGTTCACAATTTTTAAATCGTATCACAGTAGAAAGTCTTATTTTAGCGGATCAACTTCCCTAGCATCACCGAAATTTAATTAAAGGTCTCCAAACACTTAGTAAATTCACTTTTACTATTTCATGACGCGTACACATAAAAATGCGTCCATCCATGCTGAATATGGAGACGCTAGTGTAAAGTTTTTTGGCGTCGTTTGACGCGACACCGCCTTCTTCATATTCATCCGCGCTATTCATCAAATAGTTCTTTCTCGTTAGGGAAGCAATCTCTAATCATCCTCCCCCACTTTTATCATGGAACACAAACAATTCTAATATTTATACACATATATTAAAATCAAATATGGAAAGATTTATGACGTCTTTGTGCAAACTTAGTTGTTCGTAACAATGAACCTTATCAACATGTTTTCGTCATTTAATTATCTCATACCAACATCAAAAAACGAATTACACTTTTAACAAACATTCACATGAACGATTTTCTTTTGGGGTCTTCTAATATTCTGTCTCAACTTTTAATAGCATTTGACAATCCCATTGGCACTTTTTTTTCCTCTAATTCTTGCCATATAAACTTTCTTGGTACAGTATCAAATGCTATCTTCAGTTTTATGAAGGCTAAGTACAAATCTTTGTTTTTCTCAGTAGTTGTTCTTAGAACATATATATATGGTCCTGGGTTTGTCTGCCCTTTCTGAGCATCCTCAAGGTCCTGTTTTACTACCCTTCTTAATCTTCTTTCCAATACTTTTGTATATATTTTATAGATTAATGACTAACTGCTCTATAGTTATCACATTCATTACTATTGCTCTTCTTATGAATGGATATTATTATGCTTGTTCTCCATTCAATGGGAATTTTATTTTCATTTCATACTCTGGCATATCTTTATCGTTTTGTTCACTATATTCCCCCCCATACTTAATTAGTTCTGGGGCTGTCATCTATTCCTTCTGCCTTCCCATTTTTAATTCCATCCATTGTTATTTGAACATCTATTGAATCTATATTGCCTTCTATCAGTTGATCTCATTTCCGCATATGATCCATAACTTATCATGTGTGTTTCCTGCTCATCTTCCTCCGCTCCAAATTTTTTCTCAAAGTATCTTCTCCACACCTTAAGTACTTCTTTCTTTTCTGTATATATTTTATTACCTCCCTTTATTGATTTTACTCTTTCACCATATTTTCCTTTTAATGCTTAGACTCTTCTCCAGAATCAAACTTTGTATTCTTTTTCCTAAATTTAACTTTTGGATACTGCCAGTTTTCACTTCTTGCAAAATTAATGCCCAAACCTTAAACTTAAGAAAATGTTATTCAAATCAAGTAAATAATGTGTAAATTCTCTAATTATAACCTGCTTAGGAGAAACAAATTGTATAGTGAGAGTCACCAGAGTTCCCTAAATCAAAATCCAACAGTCAACACAAGCTGGTGATGTCAGGAAGGGCCTAACAAAATGCATTCTAGGTCAATACTAGCAATGAGTGAAGTAGGGAGTATCAGTTTGATTGAAATTATATTAATATGAGGTTTTAGGCACTTCAAAAATCCAACATTTTGCATAAAAGTTAATTTTATTGCACTTAGCATTCTTTAAGGCATATAAATAAAATATTTGTATAATACTCCCAATATAGTTCATATTTTAAAACTGAATTTTAGAACTACATACCTAGTGACACAATATTTGTAATGCGATTGTGAGTTGCACCTGCAACCCAATTATTAATAGCTTTTACAGCATTGTGAGGTTCAGCAAAATTTAATTGCTGAATTGCTGCTTTGTACACCTTATCTGCTAAATATTCAAATTCCCATCGAACTTGATGTTCTTTGTCGATGAAAAGACCATTAGCTGTTGTTGCTTCTATGCCAGTGCTGTTTATCTGCAAATAAATGCTCATATTATTATATTAAATATTCTTCCTATAAATAAAAAAATTGAAGAATATAGAAGCCAATGGAACCAACACATACAAGGTATGGATGAAAAATGCTTCCCTAAGCTGTGTTATGAGTATCAGCCAATTGGAAGAAGCATCAGGAGACTCATGAGGAGATGGAGAGGAATGTGAGACCAAAACAGGAAAAATTCCTAATCCATGATGAGATGAAATGATGATTATTATTATAAAGCTAACAATTTCAAGAAACCCTTAGTTTTGCTTGTTTTACAAAATACATATATAATTTTCATTTGAAACTAACTTTTAGAAGTAAAGACCTATGAGCATATAAAATATTTTCATACATTCATATTGGGGCCTCATGTACACCACTGTTTATTAAAATTGCAACATCATAAAAAAATTTCCAGAATTAATCCAAACTTTGTGGATGTGTAGAACAGTGTGAAGGTAATAAGTGATTAGAATTGCACATAGGCCAAACAGAGGCCTGTTGTGTTTGTCTGACAAGGTAAGTATTGCACCAAGCATAATCAGTGAAGAATATCTAACAAGATGGAAACATTAATGTAAGTGCCAATATGCCTCATGGCTATCAAAAGGGTGCAATATCAGCATATGGGATATTTTGAACAGGGCAGAATGATTGGTCTCCAGGAAGTGACTTTGTCATATTGTGGCATTTCAGCTCATACAGGGCATGCCTATGCGGAAGCATTGGATAGAAGATGGTTGTACACAGTGAAGATTGAGTACTGGGCTGTGCAATATGACCACAGTAGAGGATGACCGCCATCTTGTCTGCATAGTCATAGCGGAATGCACAGCTTCATTTACAGTATTAGTTCAGCACTGGAAACTGCAACAGGTGTATTGTGTCTGTGTTGCAATTTGTCACCATCTGCTACAAATAGGATTGATTGTACAAGCCACTACATCGGCTTCCATTGTACAGAAACCACAAGTGCCTTCAACTGCAGTGAACACATGAAAACCAGCACTGCCATGCTGAGTGACAAAGTGTAGTCTTTTCAGATGAGTCCCACTTCAATCTATTCTACTGTGATGGCCACATATGTGTTCATTGGTACTGTGGTGAGCACAATCTGGAGGCCTGTATTGTTGAGCAGAATAGCAAACAAATACCAGTGTGATTGTTTGGGGCGCCATTGGTCACACCAATTTATCTTGCCTCCTATAAATTGAGGGCAATTTGAGCAGCATCCAGTACATGAAGGAGGTTTTAGAGCCTGAGGTACTCCCCTGCTTCAGGTATCAGGCTCACTCCACCAAAATGTACTTCATCTGAAGATACCTACAGAATGCCCTAGACACCCTTACACCTTGGCTCACCAACTGGCACATAAAGGTCAACCCGGCTAAACACAAGTCATCGTCTTTACACGTAGTACCTCACACCGACACCCGCAACTCGCACCACTCACCATGTTTGGCGCAAATATCCCCTGGACTCCCACCATCACATACCTGGGTCTCACCCTTCATCAGAGTCTCACCTGGGCCGATAACATTCGAAGAACACGAAACAAAGCGGCCGCCCAGATGCGAAAGCTCTACCCCCTCATGAACTACAGCAACTCCTTCCAACTCCACACAGGACTCACCCTTTACAAAACCCTCATCCGTCCCATGCTAACCTATGCGGCCCCAGTATGGGGCTATGCAGCAGCTTTGCATATTGCCACCCTCCAACGCATACAAAACAAAGCGCCCCATGCCGTAGCCAAGGTCCCACTAACTGCCCCTGCAGACAGACTTCACAGCGAGCTACGCATCCCTACCATTGAACAGTTTATCAAGAAACTTGTAGCTGACCTATACGACAAAATCCCACTAAGCACCAATCCCCTGATAAGGGAGCTAGGGAGCTGGGAACCTACGACCACTCCCGTGACAAGCATAACCGCCCCCTCTCACTCTTTGAAAGGACACTCACTCCAAACTCTGATGGCATTGACGCCCGCATCTACCTAGCGCACTTGACCGGCTACATACCTTAATAATCTACCTATCTTGTTGCAGAATCAACCAGCAGTCGCCTGCGACCGCCATCGCAGGAACAGCACCAGCCCACCATTATCAGTAAGCTCTGTCTAAGTCTGGCCCCACCTTGTATATTCGTTGATGCATGCTAACACTGAACGTATTACACTACTACCCCATACACTAAACTAACCACTAACCCACTGACACGTTTTATGCCCTCTGACCCCCTTACTATATACCACTAACCCCAGTAACCCACACTGGACCTCGGTCATGTGTGGGCCCCTGGACATAACATTGACGCGCTCACATTCTTGCATGCCAGCATTTGAATAACCGATACTAACCGGGGTGCTTCAGCGGAACCCGACTAACTTGCATGTATACTAACAAGGCACCCCCCGTACATCCTGCATGTTTAGTTCACTAACAGCATGTGCATAGGGAGGCGATAGTAGTGCATGGCTCTGCATGCCAGACGATTGCCACTGGGCTGGCGGGTGAGGGGCTATCAAAAAAAAAAAAAAAAAAAAAAACCAGACTGCACTTCTCTGTTTACAAGCAAAGCATGTGTCAGATTCACAGACTTTCAGATCAGTGCATCAAATTTGAACACAGCCAACTCACAGACTCTGAAGCAAAATCCCCTGCAAGAGAAACACCCGCTAAATTCAAAGTCAATGAAAACAAAAATTGCATTTGAAAGCTGTAGTAACAAAGTTAAGCAAAGAATGCTCACCCACACTAGGACATTGAAATGCCCTCCTGGAGCTTTAAAAATGGCCAATATTGAGAAAAAAGAAGTGTCCCATTAAAGTACAAAGCATAAGTATAATAAAAAAATGCAAAAAGTAAAAATAAAAATGTTTGGCAATTTTTGCCATATTTTGATACATTGCCTTAAAAACCATATAACATGTTTTAAGCCTAAAAGGAATGCTTACCATAATAGCTTCCCTAATATCTCGAACAGCAAGACGGTTTTCCTTGTTTGTATCTCTTAAATGAAGAGTAGTCTGCAACTGCTGGCGGGTCTTACCATTGGCTCCTTCTTGAATCAATACTAGCACTGACCATATACTCAGTGGTGAAAGTGCCAAATTCTGACTTTCGCCTTTTTCTTGAGCAATGGCCTGTATGAACAAAAATGTTTAGATCTTATTTATACAAAACTTTGATTTGACTAATACTGTCATATTTGAGTAACAACAGCCACATAGTTCAAAAGATCTACATACTTATTCAAGATCCAAACCCATAAAATAGAAAAATAATTAAAATGCAAATGCAAATTTTATTTTAAAACAAGCTTGCACTGAGATTAGATTAGGTAAGTAGATATTTCAGTAACCAGTATGTGTACATGTTAGTTCATTACTTGCAATATAAATTAATATTCTTACATTAAACTTATTTGATAATCCACCCATTCATTCAATGTATAAATCACTACACTAAGTTGCTGAAGTCCTTGGGTCCCCATACGCTCAAACATTGTGGTTGCCAAACTATTGGCCATGTTAACTATTTATATCTAACACCTAATAATATTCAACTTTCTTCCTTGTTCTGCTTAGCAATTTTCCTTAGAAACTAGTTCTTAGAGTTTTGATACATAATATGTACACCTAAAATTGTCAATGAATAGTCTGAGTAATCCTCTTCATTCTGAATGAATTTTGTATTACTTGTAAACCATAAGTTATACACACTGCACCAAAAATGTATCAATTATGAGAATCAAAAATCAATTTTAAAAAAGAGTACATTGTCTTTCATATGTACTTCTTTAAATACAATTCATCGATTTAGATTCCATTATTCTTATATTTTAGAGAGCAAAAAGCCTCTGAACTGTGCACAATTTTTTCCACTGGACGTATGAAAACATGATAACACACTACTGCTGTAAACAAGGTCATGTTTCTGACACAGTTTGCTCTGCATGCAGTATTGAGTTGACGATGATGTGATATTCAGCTATTACGAGTAATGTATTATTTTGTCCTGTACTTAGTAACAAAGTGTAGTATGGCTCAGTATATGTTTTCTACTGCACAGCATTTATTTATTTATGATTTGTATGTGTTAACTCAGTCAGCTCAAGTGAAAGTACAATTTGCAGAAAGATTTCTAGGTATAAAAGTTCCAGGCTGTACAATAAATGTCAGGCCACATGAAGGTTCAGGCTAAAAAATCTACAAGAGTGTTCTTACCGAAGAAGCATTAGGTAACATCAGTCATCATTTGGAGAATTTCCCTCAAAAATTGCTTAAGCATCTTTCACAACAGGTAGGCATTTCTTGTGGCTCTTTGTGAACAGCTGTTATATTGCTGAAGTTAAAACCATATAAAATAAGTGTGGCACTTGTTCCTCCACCGGGTGATCCTGTAATTTGGTGCACATTTTGTGAGTGAACTCTCAGTAGTGCATACAATGGTGAAATAGACCCACATTTAATATTGTTCACAGACAAGGCTTCGTTCCACCTTCATGGATATGTGTGTACACAAAATAATTATTATTGAAGCTCTGAGAAAGCTAATATTGTTTGTGAAGTACCGGTTCATGACGAAAAAATGGTGTATAGTGTGCCATTAGTACAGAAAGAGTTATAGGGCCAAGTTTTTTTGATTCAACAGTTGATACCCATACATATGGGAATACAATTTTGCCTCTTTTTTTTTTTTTTTTTTTTTTTTTTTTTTTTTTTTTTTTTTTTTTTTTTTTTTTTTGAGTCAACAGAGTCACATTGAGTCACATTTTGCCTTTTTTCAACAAGATTCTGCAACAGCTGATATGGCCAATCTTTCAATGAGAACAATTGAATATGTGTTTCAGGGCAGAATTATTAGAGTAGCCATCAGGAGCAATGGTGGTAAGTGACAGATGATGCACATGTAGGGGAAAGAGGAGAAGTATTGTATTGCAACTGTTTCCCATCTTTCTTAGGAAGTATTTGTACACATACACCATTTCCATGGCTTGACTGTGAATAATTGCAATGTTTTTTTGCTTCTACAATCTTCAGAACTGTTAATGAACTTACTATCACACAATGGAATGGACTTATTGCTCGGAATTAATTAATTTCACTGTAAAGCTGTACAGATACTCTCACACATGCACTCTGAAACAGACTAGGTCTGGTTGGCTAGAAAACATGTAACTGTGATGTCAATGGATATTTGTCTACTGCACAACTGCCTTTATTCCTGACGGTGACTATAAAAGAGATATGTAGCTCCCTTGGACCCCGACCAAACCCCCTGCAATTTCTATCTCTGGGGTAACTTAAAACATTACGTGTGCAAGATAAACCCGCACACCTGGTAGAATTAAAACAAAATATCCATCAGGAAGTTGCCAGCATTTCTCAAATTGAACTACAAGTGATGGATAGTTTTCTAAAGAGGTGCCAAAAATGTATGGACCATGGCAGCTTGTACTTTCAGCATCTCCTTTTGTAAAGTTAGTAAGAAAAGAAAAGTGATTTTAAAAATGTTGTGTGGTTTCATCTATGCCTTTTTATGATAGCGATAAATGGCAATGAGTGCCGAGGAGACAGGTAAAACACTGCACAGCTGGTTTGTAAGTATTTTGCTCTCCCCATATAATAAAACTTCTAGGTATTTCAATGTATCACAAATGGCTGCTGGTCTAATTGTCTCAAATATGCAGTAAGATTTATGAAAGATATATCATTCTAACTGCTGCTACAATGCTGCTATATATACTTACTGGTGTTGTGCTCCTCACTGTAGCTTTTCTGTCTGACCTTACCTTAGTCATCTGTTCTCTTCTGACCCCGATGCTATTAGGGTTCCCGAGTGCTAGGGAGTCTTTATTTTTCCAACCTTTCCATTTCTCTATAAACTCTTAACCCCTAACATGCTGACCTGTCATGGGATCTAATACATCCTCTGATAGGTAATCAGGGGATATGGTCGGTGAATTTATTTTGATAATTCTCTTGGTCAGGTCGGTGAGACCCGTTAACCAACGATAGGTGTGGTCCTCCAGACATTCTTGGGGTTGTGAGAGAGCGATGTAACCACCAAAACATACAAATATGGTGCTCTCTAAAAAGCGGTTACTATTACTGCTATTGTTCTCTTCAATATCTTAATATTGGGGAACAAGAGAATTAATGACTTCATTGTCAGAAATCCAGCATTAGCTAGCAACAACAATGCTGCTATGTAATTTAATAAACCCTTCTTAATTGTCAGCCATTACATCAATATGTTTTGTAACTGAGAGTTTTACTTTACTCTTTTCTGTAATTTAACAATTCACAGGAATGAATTTAAAAGAAAGTGAGAACCAATTTTTATATTCAAAATCTCTGCAATTTTGTGTTTTTTTCACAAAATAAGATAATGTTGTTTCAATTTGCACTCATTGCTAAAATTCGCTAAAACAATAATATTGATTTATTGATCAACATCACATAATTCAGGAAGATAGTGGGAAATCGTTTTAATATGTCTATCACCTTTATTGTTAATGCAAAAAAAGAGTGCTCCTAGTTATAGCGTTCCCATTTTTTTTATTTCACACTATGCCACTGATAAGTACATGAATATTTTCATCTCATCTCATCTTCACTCCATGGATTAGACACATTGTCTGTTCCATTTTTCACAGTAAGTCTCTCCATCTCTTCTGCGGCCTGCCCACACCTCTTCTACCTGATGGTTTATAGTTTAGAGTTACTTTTGGAAGTCTATCACGGTCCATCCTCTCCACATGTAACAGCTAATTGTTTCTATAGTGCTGTATTTCTTCATTTATAGATTTTACTTTCAGCTCTGTTCTTATTAAGTCATTATTTATATGGTCTAGCTTTATACATCCTTTAGTTTTTCTCAAGAATTTCATTTCAGATCCTTGTATCTTACTTTCTGTCTTCTTTGTTACAACCCAGGCTTCACTTCCATATAAAAGCACTGGCTTTCCCATTGTTTAATAAAATTTAATTCTTGTATCCTTTCTTGTTTTATTTCTTAAGGCACTGTGTAATGTTCTGCATATTGCTTGAAATCTTGATAATTTTAGATTTATATCTCTTTCCTTCTGTGAGCCTATTTCACATCCAAGGTACCTGAAACCTGAGACTTGTTCTAAAGGTTGATCATCTAAAATAATATTAGATCTTATTTGTTGCTTACCCCAAAAAGTCATTATCTTTGTTTTTGTTTTAGAAATCTTAAAATTATACTCCTTACATATTAAACTTAATTCATATATAGCACATTGTAAATCATCTTCACTTTTCTGTATTAACACTACATCATCTGCATAATATACAGAGTGTAAATGAATAACACTGCATGAATTATAGTGGTGATAGATGGTTCATAGGCAATCAATTTGATATAGGAAATCTATGGTCTAGGATTACAAATTGAATCGGTCGGGGCTGAAAGGCATTAAGTCAGAATGTTCACTTTTTTTTTTTTTTATTGCAAATTCTGAACTAACTAGTAAAGGCGCATCAAACGGCACTGAAAAGCATTAAGTCAGCCTTCCCCTTGTATGGTAAAATGTGAGTAATGTGAGCGGAGGAGAAAAGCATTAAGTCATTGACTTACTACCTTTCAGTCCCATGCGCTGATTCTCGGCTGTGTGTAAGAAAAATGTATGACTTGTACTGTGATACTTATCCAGATACAGCCGTGAAATATGACTTCTACAGGCAGCATTTTTGGGAAAACTATGACTATAAGTAGGGCTCAGAAGTTCACGCCCTAAAAAGCACTGAAATATGCATGCAAATATGCTCTTAAAAGCTTGAAAATATGCCAAGAAATATGCACTATTTAATTAAAATAATTAATGTCCCTTTGCAGTAGACAAGACCAGTTAGTGTAAATAAAGTTACCTTATTCCTTAGAGATTGAAGCAGAAGTGGTCTCGCTGCTAGTATTAACTGCTAAATTGCAGTTCACAAATAACACTTTGCACAAATTTTCAACTGTAAAACATCGTTTGCTGTCTTGCAAAACACTTCTGTAACATGAAAAACTTCTCTCCACGTCACAAGATGTTATCAGGGCATATTTATATGGTGCTAAGTGCTTCACAAAGAGAGTCAAGTCTCTTGGTGTGACAGATGGTTTTCTTTTGAGGATGTCTCGAACATCACACATCTGTTTATAACCAGAATTTTTTTAAATTACATAATTCACTTTCTCTTTCACTTTTTGTCCTATGCTACCAGGAACCGAACTTAGGTCACTTATTGTTTTTTCAAAGACAGTAAGTGATTCATGCAAAGGAGATCCTACAGCTTCCAATGCTGTTATGGCTGTTGGTAAGAAAGAAAAATGGGCAGATATGAAACTAAGATCCCCTGTTAACCCAGTGCCTGAATGAATATTTTGCACAGTATCTATTGATAAAGCATCTTTCGAGTCCAATGAATTAACAACCTCTTCGACTATTTCTATGTGCTCAGCATCATATAAAACTGCATCGACCCATGTTCCCCATCGAGTTAACACAGAGGAGGAAGGCGAATATTAGGTGCTGTTGATCTAAACAACTTAACTCTTTTAGGAGATTTAACAAAACTTCTCTTTGTACTGGACACAAATCTATCTACCAATGGGAAAGAATCACTTATTGTCTCAAATGCGATGAAGAGCGTGTGCCAAACAAGTTATATGAATTAAGTTAGGAAAATTACCTTTCAGAGTTTGTCCTGATTTTACCAAAAAAGGACCTGCATCAGTAACAAAAGTAACCGGTCGTATTTGATTCCACATGGCCATAGTAATTTAAAAGAGTCAATCACAAACTGGATCACAGTTGCATTGTCAGAGGCCGACAATTTGCACACATTAAGAAGATAAGGTGTAGTCTTTTGTTCATTATTTAAAGCACCCACGATTATATTAGCAATAGAATAGCACTCAGAATCAGGGGTTTCATCAACAGACAACCACACAAACTGATCCGCTAATTCATTTCGTATATTTGACAATACGTTATTGTAACAATGTCCTGCATAAGTCTTACGCAGTGTATTTTCTTCAGGCACATGTCGAGTGTACTTGGCAAGAAAGTTTTTAAATGTTGGATTATTGATTTTGAACAAGAGAATATCAGCAGCTAAAAATGCTTGGCACAAGTCATAGGAAAATTCAGTAACCCTACTTCCTGAACACCCTACTAGCTGTTTATGAACAGGTTCTTTGTTTGCGAGTTTCTGATTAAATTCTCCTTATGTTTTGTTATGTTTATGTGCTGAACTATTTAAAATCTTGTATCACTCC
This sequence comes from Tenodera sinensis, assembly GCA_030765045.1. Taxonomy (NCBI): domain Eukaryota; kingdom Metazoa; phylum Arthropoda; class Insecta; order Mantodea; family Mantidae; genus Tenodera; species Tenodera sinensis. Next base: position 146,214,635 of record CM060965.1, on the reverse strand, counting down.
CTACATTTTTATCACACGCTCCACATAACAGTACCCTATTATCTGCAGATATTAACTCACTCGAAAACTCTTTCTGTAAATTAATTAATCTAGCACTCGAAGTTGGTTTTATTTTCGGCATTTGAAGAGCTTTTTAACATTTTACACGCCTAATTTAATTTGATGGGAACCAGTTCACAACACTGTTACGTTTGAAGACCACAACACAACTACTGGTGGACAGGCAAGCGTTGCTATAATTGTGCTGCTCAAAATGTTGACCTGCACTTTATCTTTGTTAATATAAACCTCTCAGATAACGCACTAATTATTCTCAATGCACATACATATAAAGAAAGGATGGAAACAGGATTCACTGCATGACAACATGACTCAGCATTAGTTCTCACCACCTCGCGAGTTGCATCATCATATGCAATACATACTACCGATATGAAAAATATTATACAGAAGTAAAGAATAATAAAAAAAACCATAAAAACCATTAACATATCCAGTATAGGGGCTATAATATTGAAATCTTCATGAGTTGCATCATCATGTGCAATACTACCAATTTGAAAAATACTATCCAGTTGGAAAATAATAATGTTGTTGTTGTTTGTTGTTTTCTAGTGCCTTGCATCTGGCAATGAAGCCATTAGCATTCGTGCTTTCCAATACTTTTGAACTGTAGTTTCTTCTGATCTTAATGCTTCACAGGTCTTCAAGTGGTCTTCGTTCATTTCTGCTGGATCGTTACACAGGACACATATTGGTGAGGCTGAGATACCTATTCTGTAGAGATGACTTGCTAAGCAGTCGTGATTTGTCAATAGTCGGAAGGCTGCAACCGCTGTTTTCCTTGCTCTCTGGGGGATTATATCTGGGTTGGAAAGTAGTGTAATCCATTTTTTATCTTTGGCATTTGTTTCTATTTCTTGTAGGTATGAATGAGAAAATTTTTTAATGATCAAGCGTTTTATTGAGGAATATGAGAAATTGAATTTAGACTTTTGTTTTATTGTTGTGCCTTTCTTTGCAAGTGAGTCTGCAGCTTCGTTCCCCATGACTCCACAGTGTGCTGGAATCCATTGGAGATGAACAGTCTTATTAACTTTTTGGAGTTGTGTTAACATTTTGTAACATTCTCTAATTTTTGTTGACTTCTTTGTAGTATTTGAACATATTCTCTGAATTGCAGCTTTAGAATCCGAATGAATTACTGCCTTGTTAAATTTATTTAAGGAAAGATTTAATAATTGTCGGAGAGCAATGTATATAGCCTCTATTTCTCCATCATAATTTGTTGTGTCTCTGCCAACAGAATGATAAAAGGAAAAATTTTAACACGTAACTCCAGCTCCAGTAAGGTTTTCCGTGGAGGATCCATTAGTATATATGTGCAGCCATTCTTCTGTGGGATACCTAGTATTGATTGTTTCCAGAGCTAGAAGTTTTTGTATTTCTTTTGGTGTTTCTGATTTACTTATTTTACTTATAAGTAGATTTTCTCTGGTGTTAGGAATGTTCAATTTGGATTTAATCTGTGTTACCTTTTCTAGAAAACTACTATGAGTTTTAAGGATTGAAGGGGGGAGGTTCTCTTCTGTCCATTTAGAGTTTGGCAGTCGTAACATTTTCTCGTGTTGGAGCAATGCTTGTTCTTCTATTTTTGTAGTTATTGATGGGGTCCATGTTAAGGCAAGCATGGCATCAATAGGTGTGGATTTAACTGCTCCAGTGATTAGGCGAAGAGCCTGATTTTGTATTTGTTCAAGTTTATTGATGTTAGCATTTGGTGCTGTTATTAAAGCTTCAGAACAGTACAAGAGGTTTGGTTTAACATACATTTTGTATGTTGTGTTAAGGACTCTCCTTGAACAGCCCCATTTAGCACCAGCTAACCTTTTCAGGATTTGCAGTTTCTTGTCAACCTTTTCTGAGATGTTTGTTATATGTTTTTTCCAACTTAGCTTTCTGTCGAAAGTGATGCCTAAGTATTTGGCATCATCAACTGCTTTGAGTGGTTTACCATTATAATTTATGTTAATATTAACTGATTTGTATTTTAGTGTAAATAATTCATAATTTGTTTTTTCCACATTTATAGTCATGAGGTTTTTGGAGCTCCATTCATGTACTTTGTTTAGGGCTGTTTCTATTCCGTCTTTAATTAATTCAGGTTTTTCTGGAGAGCCTGAAGTCCAAATGACTACATCGTCAGCAAATAAAGCAATTTTGGTTTCTAAAGTTTTTATTATTGATGGAAGGTCATTTATATATATGTGTGGCGGGGGTTTTATTATAAAAGATGGTCATATATCAGCGTGAATATAGCAGCAGGAGTAATGTTTTTACTAAAAGGTGGAAAGTTTGTTATAGCAGACGCCACTCTTATCTGCAGGGTCTACGGTCGAAGAATGGAATGCAAAAGCCAACGTTCTTTTATCACAAACACATTTATTCGTTATTTACACTTCTTATCACAATTTCAATTAGTTAACAACTTTTAAATTTCGTCAGCGTCTACGCTGGTTAAAAGTTTGGGTGTAATTTACATGTTCACACGCCATCAGCAATAATACACTTCCGTTCACTCTGAGCTCACAGACGCCAATGATAAAAGAGTCCGAGCGTGGGTATGACGCAACACCGCCATTCTTATGTATTCATCCGCGCAACAGTTCTCATTGGTTGAACTCAAAGTGACGAGAAGACATTGGATCTCGAATATCAAAAAGAAATAGGTCCCTGATACACCCAAATTAAAAGAATTAAAAATTTACACACTCTCACAAAAATATTTACATGAACAATTTTCTATTAGTCAATATTCCGTCTCATATGCCCCTTGTTTTGTTTTTCAAGTTGTCACCTTATTCACAATCTTGAAACACAATACAATACTTCTCCCTACTTCTATGATTCAATCACTTTGTACAATTTTTTTTTTTTTTTTTTTTTTTTCTTTACAGTCTTCTTCACTGTTTGTCTTTGTCCTTTGTTTTGACATAATACAACATGTCTTTATAAGTTTCACATATTCGGTTACTACACAATGCATTTGGTTATTATACAATACATATGTCCAATTATTGTACAACACATTTAGTTATTACACAATATGTCCAATTATTATGCAATACATATTCAGTCCTTGTACAATATACCCAGTTATCATATCACATATGTTGTTATTATACAATACACCTTCAGTCATTATACATTTGACATTGACACAAATACAATTTAAGTGTTTCATGTGGTTTTTGACTTGTATTCTTTGCTATGAGGAGAGAAAAACAGGATACAAATTTTGAGCTAATGATTATGATCATATTTATGGCAATACTTTATTCAGTTCTTTGCCTTCTTTGTCTTATAAGCTTGTTATGTATAGGCAGGTTGTTGAGTCGGTTCTTAAACTCTGATGTTACTAATGGTACTAACTTTCTTGATTGGGTTATTATTCATTGTTGTTTGGTTCAACATTTCTTCGAGCTTAGCATTGGCTATATTCATCTCAATTCATGGGCATTGTTTTTCTGGTTATGGTTTTCCTCACTTCACTAATTGTCATTTCTTTGTCTCTTATTTCTATAAGAGAAAACTTCTATACTTACAATCATTCTGTAATTGTATTATTTTTCTTCTCAATTTACTCTCGACATCTTTGTGTCGAAATATTATATCTTTTTCATCATAATTGATTCATTTTTATTTTTGTTCCTGACATCCTTATGTCAAAAACATATTATCTTTCGTCGCTATAATTCATTTAGTTAATGACAATCAGTGTCCTCATCTGTCTTTGTTGACAATGCTCTTTGTGGTCGATATAGCCAATGACTATGTTGATTTTCTTCCCTGTTGTAATCCTATTCTGAACATAATTTCCTATAAGTAACCCATCAAAAATTGTTATCTTCTTTCATCTCTACTACTCCTGCCTTACACATTCGTTGATAAAGACTATTTGGTCCTTTCTTTGTATGGCTTCAATTTGTTTTTATGGTATCTTCCTACCAACTTGCCATTTGTATTCTGTAGCTCATATGTGTGGTCACCCAGCTGTTTTGTTATGACCAGTGGTTCCATCTTTCTCTTCGTGTAGCCATCATGGTGTCGATGTCAATTGTAAGTTGCTGAGATTTTGTTGTTTGTCATCCAGCCAGTTGGGACGAACTTAGTTGTTGTAATTTCCCTGAGTGTTGGTGGTGGTTGTCGTTTCTGTATTCTGTGCAGTATCTGCCCTATCCGGCACATTTTCATCTACTTCCTGCTGTCTTGTGTTGTTAGTGTACCATTGGTCTCTGCCCCTTTGGCGTAAACCTCTGTCGTATGACGGTCTGTGGTTGTTCAAGTGTTCCCTACTGAATCGTATGTGGTTCACTTGATGGGTATGGTCTCCTGGTCTTCCACGATCATATGTATATGTTCTGTATCTCGATTCACCATTCGGTATTGTGTCGTGGTACCGCTGTCTTGTGTTCTCCGTCCTCTCGCCATGATTATGTGGTTGTGGGAAATGGTGTGCCCCTCTCCCCCTTTCATGGGTACTCCTAGTATTTCTATGTTCTCCCTCACTCTGGTTGTTCGTAGCCGTGTTCCGGTTTAGGATGGGTGAGTTTGGGTGACCGTTCCTATGTCTATGCTCATTAGGCCGACCATTTTGTGTTTCGAAGGCTGTCAGCAGTTCTATCATATCTGCAAAATCTACTGGCCTCGCAACAATTAATCCTGTTCTCACTGTGTCTGGGAAATGTCTTGTTATGCTGGCAATTAGTTCTGCCTCCGACAAGTTGGGGTCTAATAGCTTTCCTTTGTTGGCTACTTTCATAAAATAATCGACTAGCGACAACCCTTTGGTTGGATTGTATCTACCTGTCGCTAGCTCTACCCTAGTTTGGTTTTGTTTAGCTGGGCCCCAATACCTTGATAGGAATAAATTTCTGAATGAGCTATAAGACTCGTGACCAGCTAGTGTTAACCTGAGCCATTCTAATGCCTTGTTTTTTAAGCTTTTCTTAACTATCATCATCCTAAGCTCGTTTGGTATCCTTTTCACTTTAAAATATTCCTCCATCTCTTTAACAAAGAGTTTTGGATCGTCTCCCTTCTCCTCGTCAAATGTAGGTGGTGTGATTTCATGTAATACGCTGTTGGTGTAACATGTGTTATGTGTTGTGTCATTGTTTGGTTGTGAACCTCTTTCTCTGTATGGTGAGTCAACATTTTGTACATTACTCAAGTAACTCTCATCTTGTACATTACTTACATCTAAATCATCTTGTCTTTGTAATGCCTTCACAATATCATTTACATTAGCCAAATTTTCTTTCCCTTTTTTCATTTCTTCACAAATTGATTTTAAATCATTCTTTATTTCTAAGTGGCTTTGTTTCATATCATTTATAGCATCCTGTTGTGAAAGCATCACATCATTCATTGTCTTAATTTTAGGAATTACAATTTGTTCTACAGTTTCATTAATAATGTCCTTCTTTACTACCTCAATCTCTTTCCTTAATTCCTCAGTTATTTCTACTTTTACATTTGTTATCTTACAGTCTACATTTGTATTACATTCTGTTATTTCATCCCTACATCTAGCAATTTCTCCTTCTAACACAATTTTATTCTCTTTCATCTCTGATTCTATCTTTCCCATCCTATCTCCTACAATTTCTATCCTAGCTTCTAAGGCTTCCTTTGTTTCATTTAAGTTTTTGTGAACTAATTTTAAATTAGTTTCCATTACTTTCATATTTTCTTTACACTCCTGTCTTCCTAATTCTATTTTCTGTTCTAGGTTCTGTCTACCTAATTCCATTTTCTGTTCTAAGTCTTTTCTCACTTCCTCCATTTTCTGTTCTATTTCTTTTTTATTATTTTCCAGTTTCTGACCTATACTCTGACCTAAACTTTGTTCTATATCCTGTTTCAATTCTATGCTATTTTGTTTCATTTTCTGACCTAAACTTTGTTCTATATCCTGTTTCAATTCTACCTTGTTTTGTTCCAGTTTCTGTTCTAGTCTTTCAAACATCATCATCATTAACCTTTGATCTTTGCTTATTTCCGCCTGTTCACCTTCTAATCCTTCCTGATAACTAGGCCTATCTGCCCCTTCCCCCACTCCTGTTTCTATCTCTTTTCGCGACATTTTAATTCCTTTATCTAATTCACTTAATGTTGAAAGTCCTGTTACTTTTCCACTTCTCAAAAACATGCACAATGGAAATAAAATGTATAAAGAAACAAAAAATTTCGATCCTACTTTCTTTTCTGTTGGTTCTTCGTCCAGTTATTTACGTCTCCTGGGTAGTTGGCTTCGCTAGATGATCTCCGGTGTTTTTCCCACGTTGATTCTCCGTGTATCGATGTTTTGTTGATATCAGTCGATGGTCTAATGGCGTCTTTCTCCTGCACGATGAGATAGCGTCATTCGATGTTAACACTTTGTTCTCGTAATTCTGCATTCCATTCTAAATTCGCGCTCCACGTTGGGCAAGCCATTTGTGGCGGGGGTTTTATTATAAATGATGGTCATATATCAGCGTGAATATAGCAGCAGGAGTAATGTTTTTACTAAAAGGTGGAAAGTTTGTTATAGCAGACGCCACTCTTATCTGCAGGGTCTACGGTCGAAGAATGGAATGCAAAAGCCAACGTTCTTTTATCACAAACACATTTATTCGTTATTTACACTTCTTATCACAATTTCAATTAGTTAACAACTTTTAAATTTCGTCAGCGTCTACGCTGGTTAAAAGTTTGGGTGTAATTTACATGTTCACACGCCATCAGCAATAATACACTTCCGTTCACTCTGAGCTCACAGACGCCAATGATAAAAGAGTCCGAGCGTGGGTATGACGCAACACCGCCATTCTTATGTATTCATCCGCGCAACAGTTCTCATTGGTTGAACTCAAAGTGACGAGAAGACATTGGATCTCGAATATCAAAAAGAAAATAGGTCCCTGATACACCCAAATTAAAAGAATTAAAAATTTACACACTCTCACAAAAATATTTACATGAACAATTTTCTATTAGTCAATATTCCGTCTCATATGTTAAAGAGTGTTGTGCTCAGAACAGCACCTTGTGGAAGTCCTCGGTGTGTGTGTTTATATTTGGAAATGTATGTATTATATTTTGTGGCACAAAATCTTTGTGAAATAAACTGAGTTATCCATTTAAGCATGTTACTTTTCACACCTATTGATTGCAACTTCTCAATTAATTTGTTTCTCCAGACTGAGTCATATGCGGATTTAAAATCAATGAATACTGCCAAGGTATCCTCCTTTCTATTGAAAGCTTCCTTGATGTCTTGGCTTAGTAGGAGTACATTTTCACTTGTACTATGATTCTGTCTGAAGCCGGTCTGTGAACTATTAATTAAGTTGTAATATTCTAGGAACCAGTTAAGTCTAGATGCCACCATTCTTTCCATCACTTTTGCAATAACACTGGTCAAAGATATTGGTCAGAAAATATTAATATTGTTTAAAGGTTTGTTTTTCTTTAAAATCGGGACGATAATGGCTTTTTTCCAGTCGGAAGGCACAGTCATTCTCCAACACGTGTTATACAATTTAAGTAGGATTTCTTTTCCTTTCCTGCCAAGGTGTTTAATAAACTCTGGGTGGATCTTGTCAGGTCGTGGAGATTTTTTGTTCTGTAATTGTTCTATTGCTAAATCCAGTTCTGTTTCGTTAAAATCCTGAATAAAAATATCATTTTGTATACCTTTTGGCTTATTAGTTTCTCTGATAGTTTTTTGGATATCCTTATCTTGTTTTTATACGCTTGGGGTATTCTTTGTGACTGAGCATAAAACTTGTTAAGGGATTCTGCTATTTCCCTATCTGTAGTTAAGCTTTTGTTATTATGTTTTAATGGTTCAGTTGTATTTTTTGATAATTTTGTTTTATTAAGGAATTTGTATATTTTATTTCCATCTTTCCTATAGTCCATATGTTCTACAAAATTTGTGAAACTGGCCCTCTTTGCTGTAATTAATTCTTTCTTAAAAATGGCTGCTTTTCTTCTCCAGTTTTGTACATCTTCTGGACACTTGGTTCTTTCGGCTTTGACTCTTGCTATATGTCTTTCGTGTTTTAACTTAGATAAAGATGGAGACCAAAAGTAGCTATATTTCTTTAACTTTCCTTTGGGGATATGTGTTTTGGCTGCTGTCAATAATATTTCACAAATTTTTTTATTCATTTCATCTGTTGACTTGAACTCTGATTCTAACGGTATATTACACTTCCCTTCTATCTCATTTTGGAAACTGGACCAATCTGCTTTTTTAAAATTCCAAGAAGTTTTAATTTTTGGTTTGTTACTTTTATTTATTAGACTTCTTATGGAGTTTATGGTGATTCTGTGGCCTGAACCTGGGTCTTCTATTATTTCTCTTTTTGTATTGTCAATTATGTCAGATGACGCCATCAGAAGATCAGGATTTGTACCCAAACCATTATAATGAAGGTAAGTGGGTGGATCATTTGGATTAAATATTAATTCCATTGTTGATGAGTTTAATAGGTCTTCTATGACTCTTCCTGCTGAATTTATATCTCTGTAGCCCCACCTAGGGGAGTGTGCATTAAAATCACCTATTAAAATACTTTTGGGTTCTATGGGAATAGAATTTAGATCTAGTGTATTGTCTGGAGGATTGTAGATACTGTAAATTCTATAGTGGTAGTTGCGTTTCCATACTTCAATTTTAACTATTTCTGATTTATCTTGTTCTTCCATTGTTTTTTGGATTTGGATAGTAGCTTTCATATTTCTTTTAATTCCTGTAAGAATACCACTTGCTATTTGACGAGCCTTTGGAAATATATGTGTAGTGTACTGCTCCATTTCAAAGTATATTTCCTGTTCTTCTGATATATTGGCTTCTTGTACTGTGAAGACATCTATATCTTGGTCTTTTAATATTTTCATTAGCTCTTGTTTTTTAGGCTGGGACATGCCTCCTGCATTCCATTGTAGAATTCTTAAAGTATTGGAATTGTTGTGATGAAATTTGCCTAAAGATGTCCCCACCCGGAGATCCAATTGGGGGATAGTTTTAACTCCGGAAGGAAAAAAATAATAAAAAACCATAAAAATCGTTAAAATATGCAATACAGGGGCTATAATATTGAAATAATATGAATTTATCAAAATCAAGAAAATATGCAGTTATATGCACCATAAAATCATGTACAAATAACTGAAAATTCCATAATTTGTGCGCATAATGTAAAAGCATACATTTTTAACCCCTAAGAAAAAATATGCAAATGCATGAACTTCCTAGCCCTAACTATGAGTTTGACAGACCACAAATAGATGTCTAATCTCTTTGTGAGGAACTTCGTGACAAATTAAAAAGTCCTTATCTCTGTGAAGCTTCTAAACTTGCAGCCAAATTACATTTGGACGTTCATCTTCTAAGAAGCCGAGAATTTTATAACTCCCTGAAGGTCAAGTCTGACTGCCTTCAAAATGAAGAAATGGGCGCCATTGTCTTTGACTATATGCAGAATTTGCCCTTGCCAGAAATCCCTGTGCAAGAAATCTTGAAATCTTTTGCATGCAGCAACTGTGGGTAAATGTATTCAGCATTCACAATTTAAAGGATGACTGCTCTGTTATTTATCTTTATCATGAGGGTAATGGAAGAAAAGGTGCAAATCAAGTGTGGACCTTTTTATACCATTACATTAAAAGTTATATTCCAGCCACCATTAAAGATCTCAGCTTGTTCTCAGACAGATGTACTGGACAAAACAGAAACCACACAATGGTGAGAATGTGCATGGGATTGACTGCAATTGGTAGATATGAGTCAATTACCCACGTTTCCATAATAGGGTCATTCATACCTACCATGTGACAGAGATTTTGGGTTATTCAAAAAGAAAATTAAAAGTTGTGATAGAGTTTATACTCCAAGAGAAAATTTTAAAATAATAGCAAACAGCAGAAAGAATGTGGAAATTCTTGTTACAGAATTTGATGAAATTATTAATTTTGATAAATGGTGGCCATCATACTTTAAGAAGAGCATAATATCCAGAGAAAGTGAAGGACTCCTAAAAGATAAGAAGCAAGTGTTTCCCCTCTTAAAGTTCAAGCAATTCAAATACTGCAGTAACAAGATTGGAGAGGTTGAAGCATCATTTTGCATCGACTCGCCTGTCAAACATACATTCTTTCTGGGAAAGTCTCATTCACTACAGCATCTTACTATGCCCTCTAAAAAGGCATACAAGGACAAAGTTGCCATAAACTTTAAAAAGATTCAGGACATTGGCAAGTTAGTAAAATATGTTCCTCAAGATGCTATACAGTTTTATGAGTATTCTGAAATAGCCAAAAAATGTGGTTCAAGGTGATTCTGTGTAAAGCAGCTCTCAATGTCACATGTTTGTATGTTTGTTTTTCCAAATTAAATGGTATTTAGGCAAAGTGATAGTCATTTTATGATTTATTTTACTCTGTTCATTTGTTTTTGTTTATAAACATGTATATGAGCAATAAAAGCACCATAAATTTAAATATCAATGCAAATCTGCAGTTCAGTAGTGACCACTGAGCTGAAAAGCATTAAGTCCGTTTTTGAAAAACGATAGCAAAATGCAGATGAAACATTCAAATTGTTTTTTCCCCTCAGATAAATGCATTAGTAGACATTACTTTATGTAAAAATACATTAATAATCTACATTCATTTGCTGTTCTTATACTTATACAGTTTTTTCCTTCTCCTGAAAACTTGTAAAAATTGACTTAATGCTTTTCAGCTCCTATCGATTCAATTATAGAACTGTGCCTTAAAATTGTTTGAGGGTATGCATGCCACTGAGCATGGCCACTACAGTTATAACGTACGATGAGGAAACAAGCGGATGAATTTCGTAGCCTGTCTATTTAGCACAATGGTTATGGTGCCCGGACACGAAGGCACACAGTATGAAAAGCACAGGTTCTAATACTCATAACCCCATATTATTTATGCTCTTTTTACTTTCGTTTTTCATAAGCGCATGCTTAATCTAATTTGATTTACACAAAACATTTGTGTCACTGTAATTTTTCGTTTAACTAATTTATAAACTTTTTGTTTCAAGTTTGTTTAACTATTTTTTACACTTACATGACCTAAATAGTAGGTACACACTGAGAATTTCATTTTCACTTAAATAAGATGGTTCAAGCCTAACGCTGAAGAAAATAGGAAATGAGACCTGGGCGACTCGAGTAGGACACAGTGACCACATGGTGCTGTTAGTGTCTTCCAGGGTTATTAAGGTCACCTATTGGCAGTATTAGACATTTGTCATGCTAACACATAGGTATTCAGCGTCTCTTTGGGCAGTTGTAGTACTTTGTGCTATTACTGGTTCAACATTTTGTGAACTGTTTGCAGCAGGTCAGCTGTTGGAGGGAACATTTCTGTTATTGACATGGACAAATAGCCTATAGACAGCTTCAGACAAATGCCAATACATAACCCTCCAGCCTAAATCACCAAATGTAAGAAGAAGTAAAAGTAAACAATACTCTGTATATTGCATATCATGGTTGTATTTTGCTGTTTTAAATCATACAACATTTCTCTCAAAATAAGGAGAAAAAAATACTTGTAGCCTCTTTGGGTTTGAACTCAATTTCTTGGCTTCATGAGGTCCACAGTCAGCTTAACTGCACAGCCAAAGCACACGGTTTAGAAGCGCCCTATATTTCTGTAGTCGTTTGCCACAACTGATTATCCATTGCAGTGGCATGCAGACACATGTTAAGTCTCCAATTTAAGCACTATTTGTAGCACTACAATTTAAAAGTGCTTCTTCAGAGAGACAGCAGACAGTACTATTTTGATTCCAGTGGATGATATTGATATATTTCTTTCTGGTTATGATTTATTGGACCAATTTCAAATTACTTTGAATATGTATAACTTATTAACTTGATGTCGTAGACCATTGGTTTCCTATCTCAAATTGATTGTGTATGAACCCTCTATTACCAGAAAAATTTATGCGGTGTTATTCATTTACACCTGTATATTAAATAAAGTGGATGATAATGCACACTCTTGTCTGACTCCTTTATTTATTGTTATGACTTACGTTTTTTCTTGACCTGTGTTTATAATTACATTGGAATCTTCATATAGGTTTTTCACTACTTTAATTAGATGTCTGGGGTATCCATATTCCGCCTTTATTTTCCAAAGTTTTTCACTGTTTGCATTATCAAACACTTTTTCAAAATTTATTAATGCTATATGACTTGGTAAGTTATATTCTCTTCTTTTCTCGAATATCTGTTGTATTATGAAGATGTTATCTATGGTAGATCTTCCTCTACGAAAGCCATTTTGAATATTTTAAGTACAGCAAACATTTGAATTGCCTCCTGACAGAAAAATAGGTATTTTGTTTAGTCAGCTGATGTGGCATTGTGAAGGCCACCAAGCACACGCTTACTACTGATAGCATTAGCTCAAAGAAGAAGGAAAATTTGTATTTATATCAAATCCCGATCTAATGTTTGATTCTCAAACTTCTGTGAGATCTGGAGCTTACAGGCACTTGCTGGGTTGCAGTTTTTGCACTTGATTAAGTAGATCTGTGATTGTTCTCTTGTAGATATTCTGTCTTTTGAAGGAGTCAAAATTATATTGTATGGAAAATTCTATTGAAGCTATACATTAGACAGGGACGGCAACTGAAATTTTATGAACTGTTGGTGTGGTTCTTATGTGCAGAGTGTAGTGTTTTTTGTGATGTTAATTTTTTATACATTACATTGGTTTTGAAACCATTCTGTTGTGCCATGGAAAGGATAAGTTTCTAATCCTACTGAAATTCTTTTTAACTTACAGATAAGTTCATCAAGTGCGGTATTTGTCAGACTTGTCTCTGAGCCATGCTGTTCACAAACACAGACACACATACTTTATTATGAAAATTTGATTTGATGCATTCACAGAAGGTAAAGTGATAGATACTTTAAAAAGTATTTCCTTATGTGATGACCTTGAAATTCCATGCCCATTCCAACATCATGTGAAAAACAAATGGGACTTTTCACTTGAAAACAGTAAAAAAATGGAAAATTTAACCTTGTAACAAAGAATATCTTGGAAATGGTTAGTGCCACAAAAAATTTGACATAAATTGTGCACTTTAATAAGGTCTATCCTTTTTAGAGATTAATGCTTTCTCTATCTCCTAGTTTACCAATTAAACAAATTCATTAAAAATGAAGAGGATTAAACTGAAAATTCAAGACATATTTTGTCATGCAAATACTTTACTCACATAATATATTAATTAAAATTGTCTTTTGATAATGCTCTTTTTTTCATTCAGGGAGACTTCAAACATGTATCTTGATATTGCATTATATAATTTCTCATCCTAAGATAAGTAAACCCCTCAGGGACTACTATGGTGTGTATGCAGAGTAGCAACCCCAAGGTGCCTGAGCTACCCAATGTCTGCAGTATCACTGGGCCATCCTGCCTTCAGAGTTCATAAACATGGAGACATGTTCCTCCAGGTTGGGGGTTTGGCAGGTGACTGATGTTCCCCTTTGTGAAAACTCACTCAGAAACTTGAAGTATTGCCTTGGAATGGATGGCTTGTACAGAAAGAGTATGGCAAGATGAATGGACAATGATTTTGGCACATAGAACGTGCACTCGCTTTACAAAACTGGATCTTCCCTATTAGATGAAATAGATAAACTTATGAATGATCAAAGTATACCTTTAAAAATATTAAAAGACAAAATGTGCGGGAATAGAGCACTTGGCAGAAAAAGGAAGGGATGGCTTGATGAGGTTGGAAGGGACGGAAGAAATATATTGAATAGAAAGAATCTGGATAAAGATATAACAAATAAGGCAGAATGGAGGCAACGCTTAAGAGAAGCCACGGCTCAGTTTGAGCTATAGTACTACAGAACAAGATAAGTAAATAGTTTTAATGAAATTAGGAGCCATGAGCATCAGCAGACCTTTTCCTGGGGGGCCACGTGCTAGAAGTTTCCAATCAAACAATATTAATTTATTATTCTGTTGTCAAAATTTATAGTATTTATTGTGGATAACCCTAAAAATTTGTGCTAAATAAAAACTGTTCTTCACATCAAAATTAAAACAATAGTATAATACTCAGAAATTGACCACATTAAATTAATTTCCATGGAGAACACCTTTCCCCCCTTTTGCGACGCCCATATTAGAGCTAGTGTTTATAGCCAACTCCTGTGATGAAAACTGCCTTAAAATGCCTGTCATAAAGGCCAAAAATGCCAAAGTTGGCATGTTGTAAAGTCATTATTCATGTGCTAATCAGGTTTCATATTGAGTGAGATGGCAAAGAATTTTCATCCTAGTAAAGTATTTCTGGTTCTCATAGGAATTTCTTTCATTCAGGAATAATTTTCTCCATATTCTAAACAAAATGCTCGTGAGTAGAAGAGTTAATATGTTGTTAGCTAATGCTGGATTACTGACAATGAAGTCATTAATCCTCTTGCTCTCCAATATTTTTCACTGATGGATGGGGCACTAGAAGTGGCCGGGCATATTTGAAGGTGATCTCGATCCATTTCCTCTTGCACATCACATAGAGGACAGAGTGGTGAAGAATATATCCCAATTCTGTTTAAATGTTTTGCCAGACAATCATGTCCTGTAATCAACCTGAAGGTTGCAACTGTTGTTTTTCGAGGATACTCAGGAATTACTGTTTGAAAAGAGAAGACTTAATATAGAAAAAGTTAAAGAGTAAAGAAATATTGAGATTTGTTTACCAGACTGATACTTTTGCATTAAATAACAACTTCTGATAGTTTAATGATTTTAATTGTGAAATTATACAACATAAATTAAAAATAGATACAAATGGTTGCATATCAAATATGCCCGGCCACTTCTAATGCCCCATCCATCAGTGAAAAATATTGGAGAGCAAGAGGATTAATGACTTCATTGTCAGAAATCCAGCATTAGCTAACAACATATCTTGAAAGATGACTAAAATTGGCACTACAGTGTAAAATGGTTGAAAATATATGTAGTGGCTTCCTGTGCCAATTAGTGCAAAGGTGCTCTCTAAAAACAGGCTAGATAAAGCCATTAAAGGGCTGAATTGGCGTCACTGTTTTGGCCTGATTACATATCTAAGTTTATATTCTTTCCCACACACAGAGAGTGAAAATATAAACCGAGTTAGCTCAGTTTTAAACTGCACAGGTATGGTGCATAATCATAAGCCATGTTACCATGACATATTATCCAGGTGTCAACTACATGTTATGACTAGGTACATACGAGTGAGTATTTTGATGACATGCCATGAGATTCACTCCAACCATTTCTTACTTTGTAAGGTGAAATTATCCTATTTAGTCTGGATTGTGGCCATGGTGTTTGTTGAATGGGCTAAGCATCTTAGATCTTAACTGGCCCAGTGCTACTTGAAAATTCTAGATTTAGCTGTAACATGGCCAATTTGGGAACATGGGTTAGGGCCTCAAAAAGTGAACGCTTTACGATATACCTATACATATGTGAAATATGAGCATCAGTCTAGTATACTTTTTGAAAAATCCTAAGACAAATTTTAATATGTATTTATTTATTAATGCACTTAACTAAAACTAACTAAAATAAAATTGCTTAGACATGAGGACATGAGAGGAAATTTCAAAAAGTATAATTAAATGTTAGTTAACTAACGCAGTAAATGACACTTTGAATAAACCGAGGAATTGATAGAATAAGAGCATATTTAATGTCATTGTTTTCGTACACTTTTACGGCTAAAATTTTGTTTCGAGACTGTATGAAAAATCGGTTTACATCTGTGAAGTAAATGTTTATACTATTATTTATTTACGCCAACAAACTTACTGTTGGTGTTTTTAAACACACAAGTCGTGTGTGGGCAAAGTTAGAGAGGTAGAACTGAAACTTAAAAATTCACAAAATTCACAACTGGGATTTGAACCACAGACCTTCCGCTGCTCTAACCATTGAGCTATTGTGACAAACTGCCAGAATGGCATTAAATTCTCAAACCAGTTTGCATTTTTCCTGGTAAACCACAAAGGCAGTCTCACATCAGAGAAAAATTACCCCAATGGTGACTTACTATTGTAAGTAGTTTATGTCCCAGGATTAAATAACCTTCAGATGGTAATTATTATTCATTTATGCCAACAAACTTACTGTTGGTGTTTTTAAACACACAAGCCGTGTGTGGGCAAAGTTTGAGAGGTAGAACTGAAACTTAAAAATTCAATGCCACAACTGGGAAGGTCTGTGGTTCAAATCCCTTTATATTAAGGCCGATAAAACTGTTAAAATCTATTAATTCACCAATAGAACTGAATATTTGGGGAAAAATATACATCATCAAAAACAGTAATAAAGTTATTAATTTCAAAATACCAGCATTGAATGAAGTGTTAAAGTTCTGCACCCCTAACACCAGATGGCAGCAGAATAGAGACAGCAGAGAAAAGGAACAAGAGGATAATGTCAGTCACCCAACGGCTGATGATGGGATCGAATGGTCCTGAAAACGTTTCCGCTTTAAAAAAGCAGTTTAGTAGTGAAGGTGAGTGTAAATAAGTGACTCAAAATAGCCTCAACCATCACACCACTTTCCCGAAACCTCATGAGGCTGCCCCTCTAATTTACTACAAATAAGACAAAAACGTGGAATGGCAAAGAATTCCATAAAAAGCCCAGAACACCTCAAACAATAAATTGTAAATTTGGAAGGAGCGTGAAAGAATTAGAGTGCTGTGTCCAAAGCAACATGCCCTACAAATAGGTAGGAAAAGGCAGGGTCTTTAGAGTGATATATAACATAATTTTCTAATCATAGAATGACACTACGAAAAGAAAATTCAAAAACTTAGACAACCACTCGGATTGTAATCCGCCCCTTCCACTGACCATGATGGACAATGGTGAACGATCATCGATGAGACGGTTATCTGAATTCACAGAATACCACCTCTGCCTCACGCTCAGGGAGAATTGCTGTAACTCATCATCGTGGTTACGCTGAACTCGACTGTTGATAATCAAGTATGAGAAAACATACTACAGAAATGATCCTGTGAAGTATGATTCTGCCATTTCTACGCTACACTACGAGCTGCTGGCAGGCTGAGGTTCAGCCCGATGGGTTTATGCTGCGTACCTACCCCCAATAGGGTTTAACTGCAGATAGGACAATATTTTGGGATTGATATTTAAGGGTGGCTTTGTTTGGTTTTAGGTTAGTGCTATATTGATGGAAACTATTTTGCCCCTTGACAATTGACTCACAGAAGGCAGCAATGTCTGCATTCAGACAGAAGAAAAAGTTTTAAAATGAAGTTTAGTGATTTTTAATTTAGAATTTTGTTAAGGGTTTGAATTTTGAGCCGAACGACTCTTTGTTGGGACTATATTTGGAGTTTAGCTTATGCTGCTGTTGGATTAACTCCTTGGCTATGGGGTATGCCCGCAAGCCATGCGGGGGACCCTGTACGACCTAAAACGGCATGTTCTGGGGTCATAGTCCCCAAGAGACCTAACCAGGGCACTTTCATGAGTCGTAGAATTTTGCTGCCCGGGGCCTAATTTAATCCTCCATGTATGGAAGAGATGAGGCTTCATGAAGTAGTCTCACGGGGTAAGGTATGGAAACAGAAAAGATGGACCGGAGTCCCCTATTCTGCGCCCTTTCGAGCCACAGGAGCCAACTGCCTGCTGCCATGCCCCACACTTCACAGGCGTAAAGCATGAGGGGAATTATAAGAGCCTGGAAGAGGTATAACTTCAGGCGGACTGGCATCTCAGACCTCAGCATAGGGTACAGTGAGGCAATAGCCCCCTGCATCTTTGCAGAGAGGCTAGTGCCTCTGGGCATCTAGACATGCTCCTCTGGGTACCCACCCTCTCAGAGAGCTTTTTCTACTCTAGTATATTTAGTTCTGCTATTACTTGCCACCTTGTTGGCTTATAATGAAGATATGGCTCCTCAATTGGTTACAGACACCAGTCACACTTTGTGAACTATTCTTTGTTGTCGTCAGCTCTTACCGACCAATAAGATTAACCCAGGTCAATTTTGCTCGATAAGCTTGTCTGGCTCATCAGATATTAAGCCCCCACCACGTCAAGGTGATAGTCCATCTAATTTTGGTTTTCTAAAAAAAGAGCTCAACAGTTTTAATATCATATCATTAAGATATTTTCATGAAAAATGAAACGTATATGTTGAATTTTCTGGGATAGTCTCTGAAGTGCTTATGCACAACTGGTAAATCGTAAGAGATAGACAAAACCTTACTAAATAAAAATGTAGGTCTCATTAAAACTAACATTTTATCAAATACTTAAAGTTCTGTATTTGTTATTTATTACATGGTGTTTTACATAAAACTAGATGCTGATATTCTTTACACATGTAGTTGATATCTTTTTGTTATAATTTGTATATTATTGTAGAAAGTAAATCAATGATATTTGTGTTAACGGTTTTTAAATTAATGGATAATACTGTTACATACAAAGGATAGTATTACATACCAACCCACAGTTTTCCCATGTTTCTCACCTTATTAAAAATGAAGAAGGAACTTACAAAACATGCGAAATGAACATTATTAATTGTACAATCTTGGACATGGCTTTCATCATGTTCCCATAATTATGTGGTCACAAGGAGCAGAGAATCTGGACATTTAGGAATTGACGCGTCTATGTCAGTTGGTTAGGTCCTGTCCAGGGATTCAAACCCAGCCCAGAGTGATGGCTTTTAAGTGTGATTAAAAGCGAAAGCCCCTGTCAACAGATTTACTGGCCCTCAAAAGAACTCCTGCGGGCGGGATGAAATTCCAGCACACTGTGGTGTTGAAACGAGTGATCCTGACAGTTGTCAGCATTGTTACCAGAAAAATCTGATGTGTTGCATTCACATATCTTTCTCTACTCTTGTATTAATCATTCTTACAAACTCTTATTCCTGTATCTCCATGTTAGTTGAGACAAACATTCGCAGAAATTATCTTATTGCTTACTTCCTTATAGGTGCAAGGATAATATGGGAATACAGTAGGCTTTGAGCAATAGTCAAATCTTTTAAAGCTTTCAAATTCCTTTCTCTTTGGATGTTAACATATGAAAAAATGAACATCGATGTTCCATTTGACAGAACTGTAAGTTCTCCAAAACTCACACAAATAACAAGGCATATTTCCGAAGTGGTTCACTCTAAAAAAAAAATGTATTCAGATATAAGTTATGTACCTTAGCAAGATCTACATTTTTTTTTTAGTAAGATTTGGTCTATCACTAAGGCTTTACCAGTTGTGAAAAAGTTGTTCAGAGTAAATACGACTACAGGGGCTATAGCAAGAAAATTCAAGATGTACATTTCATTTGTCATACAAATATCTCAAACATATGGGATTTTAATCAAAATTGTTAGATCCATTTTCAAGAAAATCAAAATTTTCAAAAAAAATTTCCATGTAAAGGGTAGTTTAGGGTGGGGTTACTTTCTTCAAAATCTTCATGCCACATTCTTGAAAGCCATTAAACTTAAATACCAACTTTGGTTTTAACCTACTTTTCGTTTTTGAGTTACACTGTCCACAGACTGACACACACACACACACACTGACCTTTTTCTAAAAATGCTTTTTTTTATTCAGGGGGTCTCAAAACATATATTTCCGGTGAAATCTCGACATCGAATTTTTGGGTGGAATACAATACTTCCCCTACTTACCAGTAGAGAAAGTAAAAATGCTTTTTTTTGTTTTGATTCAGGGGGTGTCAAAATATACATTTCCGGTGAAATCTCGACATCGAATGTACTTTCTACTTTACTATACGTAGCAGAAAAAGCAAAAAACAAAGTATTTATTATTTATTTACTTGCTTATTTATTTATCATTTATTTTAGTATCTGGCTATTAATAGCCTTAAATTAAATATACAGAAGTTACTGAACTATCGCGAAATAACTTGAGAGATTGTAGATGTGACGTAGATTTGACATAGGCAACGTATGGTCCGGGCTAAACAACCACTTATATGGTGTTAAACATGTTATTACATGCTGATAAGTCACTGTTACAGCAAAGTGGTGTGAAAAACTGGCTTAGAATGCAAATAAATGTTATTTTGCATGAGCTTTAATAATATGCTACAACTTTAAAAGGCGTGATCACAATTATAGAAGCTCATGTATTAAATTTACGGTCATCGGTAAGCAATGTAGCATTGTGACCAGAGACCGGAACTTAGGCAGAATACCTTGCTTTTAAATGTGACAAATCTATCTTCAATTTGAAAGTGAATATGTATGAATTATACCTTTGTGATTGAAATGACACAGTTTTATGTTGCATTTTTCTGCCTTTTTAAATATAAATGCCTATTTTACAAAATAAATGCTTTTTGCTGCCTTTATTTCATATTTATCATTATTTATCTGGATAAACCTAGAAACATTTAAAAAATTCTACAAGGTGACAATTCTATTCCAGTTGAAATAGATCCTACAATGATGCTATGTTTTAGATTTGCTCCAATAACCTCTGTCGATGTTGAGAGGTCATTTAGTCATATGAAAGATGTGTTATCTGACGGAAGACTCAACATGACCCCAGAGAACTTAAAAAAGCATTTGGTTGTCATGTGCAGCAAATTGCAATACACTGGCCTTCTTAAAAAATATTTAATTTTTTCTGTCAAATACAACACTAGCATTTTGTTTAAAACTTTTGAAGTTCTTTAAAATATGACAATGGAGTTATTGAACAGTATAATCTATTAAATAAATAGATTTTTCTAACTTCTTGTTTTAGTATTTATAATGCTTTTTCTCCTGCCTATTTTAATGATTTATAATGCCTAAATTTCCGGTCTCTGATTACGACTTATAATCAGCCTAGACTGACAGATAGGCAGGTATGAAAAATCAGTTGTAGGAGCTACTGGCTACGCCAACATTTGGGACAGGGATTTTTTTTTCGTACAATTGCTTAGCTCCGCCGTTGTCGACCATACTGAATCTAAAATTTTCCGAGGAAATCCGAAGAACGAAAGACATGCTTCACTTTTCTATGGGGAGACTCAAGTTTAAGAAAACCGGATTCGATAACCTTGGCAACAGAGTTGCCTTGTTGCCTTCCTTCCCTAGTCGAACGATTGGTTGTGCTAGGAAAATTGAAACGCGTGCGTCAAAAGAAATCGCCACGTCGCATTCTTTTCATACAATATCATACTTTCTCAGACTTCAATAAAGTTGGAGAGTGAAATACTTATTCAAATATGTTCCCTAAATATATAGGTTAGAATTTATATTCTTTGGCTAACTCCTGCTTAACTATAATAGAAAATAAGAAATTTTCTATTTGGAAAAGATGTACTGTTAATCTGCAGTAATGATTAATCATTAAACAAGGGCATGAAATTCCGACCAACGGGAAAGTTGATAGTCACTGGTCACTGTTCTGGCAGAAGTGGATTGGATCAAATACAGAAATAGCAGGGTCCTGGAAATGGCAATGTCGTTCAACATTTATTCACCAGAGTGCTTTGACGAACTGACCGTCAACAGATGGCGGTAAATGCTAAATCTACTTTTTCAGGGATCAAGTGTCTTCGAATAGTACTATATATTAGTCGCTCCGAGAACGGAATGGCAGAATCATACTTCACAGGATCATTTCTGTAGTATGTTTTCTCTTACTCGATTATCAACAGTCGAGTTCAGCGTAACCACGATGATGAGTTTCAGTAATTCTCCCTGAGCGTGAGGCAGAGGTGGTATTCTGTGAATTCAGATAACCACCTTATCGATGATCGTTCACTACTGTCCATTATGGTCAGTGGAAGGGGCGGATTACAATCCGAGTGGTTATCTAAATTTTTGAATTTTCTATTTCGTAGTGTCATTCTACGATTAGAAATTAATGTTTTATATCACTCTCGTAACTCTGTCAATTCCTACCTAATTATAGGGCATGTTGCTTTGAACACAGCACTCGAACTCTTCCACGCTCCTTCCAAGTTTACAATTTATTGTTCGAGGTGTTGTGTGCTTATTATGGAATTCTTTGCCATTCCACGCTTTCGTCCTATTTGTAGTATATTTGAGGGGCAACCTCATGAGGCCACACCTCCAATTTCCACTGCGCCCTTCATGTAGAGAAGAGAGGAACATTTCTATTGCTCAACTAAACGATAGTTTTATATAACAATCGGAAGTTTTCGTTCGGTCCCGTCATCCATAGATATGTGTGACAGAGTAGTCGGATTTGCGTTTCGATAAAAGTATATACATTTACTACACAAGTGTAAACCGATTTTTCATACGGTCTAGAAACGAAATTTTGGCCGTAAAAGTGTACGAAAACAATGACGTTAAATATGCTCTTACTCTATCAATTCCTCGGTTTATTCAAAGTGTCATTTACTGCGTTAGTTAGCTAACATTTAATTATGCTTTTCGAAATTTCCTTTCATGTCCAAGCAATTTTATTTTAGTTAGTTTTAGTTCAGTGCATTAAGAAACATATGCATATTAAATCCAAACTTCTCATTTAGTTTTTGTAAAGTTTTTGTTTTAGGATTTTTCAAAAAGTACACTAGACTGATGCTCATATTTCACATATGTATAGGTATATCGTAAAGCGTTCACTTTTTGAGGCCCTAACCCATGTTCCCAAATTGGCCATGTTACAGCTAAATCTAGGACTTTCAAGTAGCACTGGGCCAGTTAAGATCTAAGATGCTTAGCCCATTCAACAAACACCATGGCCACAATCCAGACTAAATAGGATAATTTCACCTTACAAAGTAAGAAATGGTTGGAGTGAATCTCATGGCATGTCATCAAAATACTCACTCGTATGTACCTAGTCATAACATGTAGTTGACACCTGGATAATATGGCATGGTAACATGGTTTATGATTATGCACCATCCCTGTGCAGTTTAAAACTGAGCTAACTCGGTTTATATTTTCACTCTCTGTGTGTGGGAAAGAATATAAACTTAGATATGTAATCAGGCCAAAACAGTGACGCCAATTCAGCCCTTTAATAGCTTTATCTAGCCTGTTTTTAGAGAGCACCTTTGCACTAATTTGCACAGGAAGCCACTACAGACATTTTCAACCATTTTACACTGTAGTGCTAATTTTAGTCATCTTTCAAGATATGCAACCATTTGTGTCTATTTTTGATTTCTGTTGTATAATTTCACATTAAACTATGAGAAGTTGTTATTTAATGCAAAAGTATCAGTCTGGTAAACAAATCTCAATATTTCTTTTCTCTTTAACTTTTTCTATATTAACTCTTCTACTCACGAGCATTTTGCTTAGAATGGGGGGAAAAGAAATTCCTATGAGAACTAGAAATACTTTACTAGGATGAAAAATCATTGCCATCCATACTTGGCATTTTAAGGCAGTTTTCATCACAGGAGTTGGCTATAAACACTAGCCCTAATTTCATTAGACCTGTTTACTTATCTTAGGTAAAGAAATTACAATTCAATATCAAGATAAATGCTTAAAGGCTCCCTGGATAAAAAAGAGCAGTATCAAAAGATAATTTTGATTTAAATACTCAATGAGTAAAGTAATTGTATGATAAAATGTTTTATCTTGAATTTTCTGTTTAGTCTTCTTCATTTTGAATGAGTTCGTTTAATTGGTAAACTCTGAGAGATAGAGAACATTAATTCATACAAAAATTAGATTTTATTAAAGTGCACCACATACATTTTTGTGGCATTAACCATTTCCAAGATATTCTTTGTTATTGGGTTAAATTTTACAAAACTTTTGCTGTTTTTAAGTGAAAATTCCCCATTTGTTTTTATTCAGATATGTTGTAGAATTTTTATTTTCTTGCTCTTGTGATACATTGTTTACAAGATTAAATGCATACCTACTATTTGCAATATTCACAGTTCAGTGCAAACAAGGAAAATTCAACACTAATGCTAGAACAATGATTTTATTTCAGTTTTTAATGGGTATCAGGAGCTGTAAAGTAAATTACATTGGAAATAAGGTTCATGTACATGTTCTAGTATTGTGTAGTCTTAAAAGTTGAACATTACCAGCCGTTTCAATTCACACAAAATTATCAAACCAGGAATTTAACCTTAAAAATTCTCTGTGTGATATTAGGACTTAAATTAATTAATAATTTGTACTGATTAATTTATTTTCCTTTTTGGTTCGTGCACAGTTTATGTAGTGTTATTAATCTTATTGCTTGACATTTATTTTGAGCTTTAATTAGCATAGGGGTAAAAGGTGAAAACTTGTAAAGTAGTACAGGGCTTTCGAATTGGTTCTTCACCGCCGCACGGCCTTTTGCCTGTGCGAGTTTGAAGCTGCCGCGGCCGGGTTTGCCGCTACTATTTTTTTTTTTTTTTTTTTTTTTTGAAAGGGGAGACAGAAGTAGAGTTGGGAGGAAAAAGAGTTGGCTTATCTCGCCGGGTAGGAGGAGGGAGTGGGATAACTTAATAACTAAGGAATGCTAGGATTTGAGGATGAAAGTATCGGTAGTGAAGTTGTGGAGTCCCGCATTAAGCACCTCCATAGTTTTAGGTGATAATGTAGGCTACCGCGGGTTGGCGGGAGCAGGAGAAGGAATTCCGGGTCATGACCATGACCCAGGGCCCTGGCCATGGCACACGGGGAGTAGAAGGTAAATGTGGTTGGGAAGTTAGAGTGGGTTCTTTGTTCATTTGTGTTGTTGTGTTTATGTCTACTCAAAGTCGTGCGCACATTCGTGCTTTCGTGTGTCGGCGTTGCTGCTATGGTTGCTGTGAGCGGCGTAGGCGGCGATGGTGGTTATCAGCGTTTGCTGATGTAACGATGTGTTGGAGTGAGGGAATTGTGGTAGCCTGTTATCTCATTACTGTGAGAATGGCTTCAGGGTTGGTAGTTCCGTCACTGTTGGAAAGAGGGCGCTGATGTCGTCGATGGTAACTCCGGTGTTGCTGCATAAGCGCTTATTGCACTCAGGGGTGCAACAGGAGTACTTGTAGAGGTGCTGGAGGAATCCACCATCAAGGAGGCGTGAGAAATGCTCCCGAGTCAATCGTGTATATGTTGATGTACCCGTTGGAAAGTGGGCGTAGAGATCGGTGTAGAGAAGTCCGGAGTTGCTGCATAGACGTTTATAGCACGCAGAGGTGCAGCCGGAGTTGTAGTGGTGTTCGAAGTATCCGCCTTTTAGGAGGAGTGTGAGATGCTCCTGAGTCACTCGTGAGTGTGTTGTTTCCTGGCGCAGTTGTTCCTGTGTTGGTTGTGCAACTGGCTGGTGAGTTTGTGTCCACCGGTGCTGCGCTCTGGTGGGTGATGGTGATGATAGTGAGGTCTGGGTTCCTGCTTCGTGTGTGGTAGTTGCCGGTTTGTTCTCTATTCTGTGGAGCTTGCGTAGAATTGATGCTAGTGCCTCCGTGTTGTCAAGTTCTATAGTAGCACTGCGTAGTTCCTCTAGTAGTTTGGCTGCGGCGTTGAAGCCGGTGGTGTGGTGTATCAGTTGTCGTGTGATTGGTGTAAGCTGTTTGCGCTGAGTCCGTTTGAGTGCGTTGATGTGCTTGCTGAGTGTCTGTGTGTCTTGCCGTAGTGCTCTGAGTCTAGTTGTCGTTGTGGCGTAGTGTTCTTGGCCAGTAGTTGTGGCAGTTTCGATTTGTGTCGTCATGGAGGCTGTAGAGTTGGCGATTGTAGTCGCGGCGGCTGTTAGTTGTAGTACGGCATTCTCTAGCTTGTCCAGGCGTTTGTGGAGGCTTTGGACCTCCTTGCGGATATCCTCGGCCTCGTCCCTGGACAGTGGCGTTGTGGTGATGACAGTGGCGTACGTCTGGTTCGTCTGTGGAGCTGCAATACTGGTAGCAGCTGGTCTGCGTTGTGGCTGTGTAGCTGCGATGACTGGTGCATGTTGAGGGGCCGGAGCCCGTGGATAAAGGGGGCACTGCGCTTGTCCCGTGAAATGGCCTGTGCCATTGCAGGTAGCGCAGTACCGGCGGCGACGGCGAAGATCGTGGTTGGTGCAATCACTGGTGAGGCCGTAGGTCCCACAGTAATGGCACCGAGGTGCGGCGCTGCAGGTGGTTGCGTCGTGCCCATATCTGCAACATCTGCGGCAGGGCACTTGTCGCGTAGACCTGGGGGGCTCAGCAGGCAGGCGCCGTCCGAGTAGCTGCAAACCAGTCCTCAAAGCGGCTTCTCGATCTGCTGAGTCGGCGAAGATGATCCTGGCCATGTGCGTTTGTCCGCGGGAAGTGACGATGCGGATGGCCCTCATTGCTGATGGCCATTGGTGTTGAGCTGTGCTGAGTAGATGCCTCGCTGGGAAGTCGCGAGGAACTCCACGGATGATGACACTGGCACCCGATGGGGGGCCAGTGTGTTCTGGCGTCGGAGGTGTGTTGGCCGGGTGAAGTTCTGAGGACGCTGGTGGTTGAGAGGGCAACTCCGGGAGTGGTACTGCCACTGCCTCTCCCGGGGAGCTAGCCCCCTGCCTGACTGGTGGCGGCCGCTCGACTGGCTGCCTCTCTAACTGCGGTGAGGTGATGTCAGCGCTGGTGGCGCTCGAGGCGTCGGTGGCCGCAACTACGGCGGGTGTGATGGTTTCATCTAAATGGTCGCGTGAACACTCACAACAGTCGGTATTGGGCATCTCAAAATTCACATCGCGTTCAAGAAATCCCTCATTATGATCGGAGATTTGGAGTTTGGTGTGCTGTTAGTACTAGACGCATAATTGATCCAATATTTTACGACCAGACTGTAAATAAAGAGAGGTACCGAAATGACATTTTGACCCCATTTTTTCGTGAACTGACAGAAGAGAAATCATATGGGTGGTTTCAACAAGATTCTGCTACTGCAAGTACAGATCGTGACTGAAAAAATGGGGTCAAAATGTAATTTCGGTACCTGTCTTCATTTACAGTCTGGTCGTAAAATATTGGACCAATTATGCGTCGCGCTAACAGCACACCAACTCCAAATCTCCGATCATAATGAGGGATTTCTTGAACGCAATGTGAATTTTGAGATGCCCAATACCGACTGTTATGAGTGTTCACGCGACGATTTTGATGAAACCACGCCTCATCTGAAAAGAACAGAAGCTGTGGATCGATTAAACCATCGTTCATGACATTTCCAGCATTTTCTATAAGGTAAGATTTTTTATACATGTTTTACGTGCGGCTTGTTAGTAGCGGCAAACCCGGCCGCGAAGCATGGTCAGGAAGAAGTATCGCCGAAACACGCAGACTACGCCGGAAGATGGAGCCACATTGGCCGCCAATTCCGACCCGACGCAGAACGCCGGCTCTAGCAACGCGACACCTCAAAACAACACCGCCGCCACCGAACCTCCTGGGAATACGCAAACTACGCCGGAAAATGTAGCCACATTGGCCGCCAATTCCGACCCAACGCAGAACGCCGCTACTAGCATCGCACCACCTCAACACAACACCGCCGCCACCGAACCTACTGTAACCAACCCACGGTACGGCCGCTTCGGCGCAGTTGCCGTTGGAGTTAATCGACACCTGCATCCGCAGATTATACTACAGGAGGGAGAGCGAAAATGGAGCTCACTAGTCGGTGCCTCTAGGATTAGGGGAAATTACGGAGCGACACCCCTAGTGCGACTTGTCTTTCAAGACAGGACGCATTACACCGCCGCCATCACCTCAGGACTCACCCTCTTCGGCCGACACATTCGTATAGAGTGTAGTCGGAACGAATGGATCCAGCCTTGTCGGAGATGCTGCTCTTTTGGACATGAAGCCCAGTCCTGTGTCGCCCGAGCCAAGTGTCACTACTGTGGAGCAGCAGTACTGACATCCTCCTGTCAGCACCACGTCCTCACCCGACGTCGTAGGTATTGCGCCACCTGCGACAGGAGAGACCACTACACCGGGCAGGTTTGCTGTCCGCTCTACCCGAGGCACCGAAACCACGCCGCATCACAACGTGAGCAGTCTCAACCTCCTCAGCCTCCACAACCGCCAACGCAGTCTACGCAGCAAGAATTATCAACACTCCAAGGGAGGAACTGCACATATGCCGCATCACCACCTGAGCAGTGTCAATCTCCTCAGCCTCCACAACCGACAACGCAGTAAAAATCAACACTCCAAGGGTCGAACTTCACATACGCCGCCGCCACCACTAGTACACAACCGCCCAGTAAGGAAGTGGAATATCTCTGCTCTGAGGTTCTTAGCCTCAACCAACGACTGGGTAACATCGAAGAAGCCCTACAACAAATAACCAACGCCGTCACCACCTTAATCAACACCGCCGCCAACACATTCTCCGGACTTCATCTTAAAGAACCAGTTGAAGCGCTACGAACTGAAGTCAGAACACTCACTGAATACGTCGCAGTCTATGGATAAACTCTCGGCTCAGTCCAGCAAAAGCTGACACAGATCGAGAACAAGACTACTCCAACAACACAAGTGGCTACTACTCAAACAGAAGAACACCACTTCCTGCCACCATCCCAGCAGGCAAATTACCATCAACAGCGACAAGATCAACTTCAGCAGCATTTTACATCTACACAAGCGCACACCTACACACTTCCATCAGAACTCAACAGTCAGCCAACGCCAACTCCACGACCTGAAGTCCGCAAGATACCAACACAGGAACAACTAGAACAATTCAACAGATACGGCTTCAACCATCACGGAACACGCCCATGCGACTTCAGGTGCAGGAGAAAGCTCTGCAGTGCCTCTGGACTATCCGCTTTGGACTTGATAAACTGGAACCGCTAACCAAGATCCCGGTACTTACTATCCCACTCCTAATTCCCCGCGTGTGGCAGTCAGGGCCTAGCCATGTCTGTCACCCGGAATACCCTTCCCGATGCCGGTAATAGCCGGCTGTATCCTTCCGTACTGCGAGGGTGCTTCGGCGGTACCTCGAGAGTTACGATACACTTCTCCCAAAATCCCCTCTTGAAAACCTTTAGATTAGTTTTTCTTCCCCTCCCTTGCTCCCACGCTTCCCGGCGAAATAAGCCAACTCTTTCTTGTCTAACTCTCTTTCTGTCTCCCCTTTTCCACCAAAAAAAAAAAAAAAAAAAAAAAAAAAAAAAAAAAACGGCCACGGCAGCTTCAAACTTGCACAGGCAAAAGCCCGTGCGGCGGTGAAGAATCAATTCGAAAGCCCTGTATTATTGTAATTTGTGCCTGTGAACTCATTACGGCAAGCTAAGATAAATTAAGCAATTTCTTGCACTTAATTTCCTCCTTCCCCTCCCTCTATTGCAACTAAATTTATTAAATTTGCTAAAACCTTCAAAGCCATAAACTGCGTGATTATTCCAACATGCACAAGTGATGTGGTTCCGTTCAATGTGTAGTGCTTAATGGTTTGAAAATCTCTCGTCAGATGTCAGCATGGGTTTGTTGGCCAGTTGTATTAAAATTACTCCCATGGAAAAGTGTTTTAGGTGTAGCACACTAGATGGCAGAGCCATATATTCCTACAACCTTATTGGTTGAGCTAAAGAATGAAAGTTCGATATCACTGCTACTGAGAAAAGACCTGCCTTGGTATGGCTGATAATGGCTTATCTTTTATTATCTGCTGCCTACATATCACCCGTCAACTGCTGGCTTGCAGAATTTCTTTAGGGCAGCAAAAACCGAAAGTTCATGGTTTGGAATGGATGTTGATGCTGTACTTAACTTGAATACTCTCCTTTCATAGCTCTACCCAATAAGTATTCAACAAAACCATGAAGTGTTGCGTGGACAGTATAAAAAGAAGGGAAGGATATAGAACGTCCCATTCACGCAACACTAAACTATCTGGCCAAACTTAACAAACGAGGACTCACCACAAATACTACACAAACTATACATAACATTAGTCCGACCACAACTCACATATGCAGCCGTAGCTACAATGCCCCTAATAACAACAGCCATGATGAACAAAATAAAAACTTACGAGAGAAAGTGTCTAAGGACTGCTCATAAACTTTCCCCATCATTCAAATCCAACACTGTACACCAATACACAAACACAACACCCATTGACACACACATAGCGAAACAAATGATTACATACATACACAACGCACACAAGAAGCTACAGAAGAACACTCATAAACACAGCACAAAAAATGAAAACAATACAAGAAACACAAAAAGATAAAAATCCTCCGCTTATCACACTGATACACGTATACGATAAATATCAAAAACAAGAAGAACAAAAAATACAAGAGCACCTACAACATTTTCAAAACATTTAGACACACGATAGACACAAACACATACTAAAACCCCAAACATACAAAAACACATAAACAGATAATAAATACCAAGTGAGCGTTGCAGCAACATTAAAAGAAAAAACGAGCAACGAAACCATAGATCTTTTTGGGTAGAAGCACATGAATGGAGCCATGGATGTCGAACACGGGAAACTGACACACAGATACACAAATCACAATACACTACACAATATCAACAAATACACAAAACAACACAAATGCGCACACAAGCCGAAGGAAATCCCAACACGACAAATAAAAAATAACACACTAGGCTGAAGAGGGATTTCTCTAAACAGCCCGGGCATGTTGTAAACATGCCCAAATAACATTTTTGATTGATTGATTGAT
This sequence comes from Tenodera sinensis, assembly GCA_030765045.1. NCBI lineage: Eukaryota > Metazoa > Arthropoda > Insecta > Mantodea > Mantidae > Tenodera > Tenodera sinensis. The sequence goes on along the minus strand of CM060965.1, from coordinate 146,183,898 downwards.
TGATTGATTGATTAATTCATTGATTGAAATAATATGAATAGCAGAGCGATTTGATTTGTGCTTAAGGGGAAATTCTTTAAAAAAATTAAAATATGAGAAAATCACGAATAGTTTCGCGAGAAGTAGAACAAGTTTAAAAACGACTGTACTGTTTAGCATATGTATCTATACGATAAAAAAATAGTGTAAAATTTACGACGTAGTAAGGTTGCTACTCTCTGATTATCACTGATATGACGGATATCCACTCCTCGTGCCAGAGTGTTCAATGTGGAACCTCTCTTCTCACCTCCTCCCCCTTTTTCTCCATTATTCATTCTCTCCGTATTAGTCATTCTCTCCATCTCCCTAATTCCCCTTAAGTTCACTCGTTTTTCTCTCTTTGTCCCATTTCACTTTCCGAATCTCTGCCTCATCTCCTTTTTCTCCTCTCTTCCATTCAGCTTTGATGTGATATTTTGAAAACCAGTAATGAAATTCTTTTTCTGTTCTGAAAATTAAAGTAAAAGATATAACAGCACACAGCGCCTGTTCTTTATGCTTGCAAAGCGATCGAACTTCTACGGTCTTTCTGGTAATAATAGGCGGGGGGAGGGAATAGCATAACTTCTTAAATGTTTATTACGTAAAAAGCATGGTTAGTATAGTCGCTATAGTGAATGAAACACCTAATGCTGATGGAAACTACCAAATAGTTTGGTTTGCGACTGTGGAATAATTCCATAGTTTTCATTCAGATTGCCCAACTGCGTTCGTGCTGTCCCGGAACAATACTTTCTCAATTTTCATATTACATATACGGCTAATGCACTTTGTCGTGGCATTATACAATAATTAGAACTACTGCCAAGTGCATTCAGGGACTTCTATGAATTGAGACCCCTTCGTGTCAGTTTTTCGGGGTGCCTTATTTCGTATCATTACGAAGAAATGATTTCGAGTACTACGTTTCGTTTGTAAACGTTTATACAGAAAGTTACTTAACTGAGATATTAAAAATGATAAGCTGCAAAACAAAGGAAAAAAGGAAATAAACGCCACTGCAATTAATTGTTACTATTATTTAAATTGTCGAAAACTGTTGGAGTTCCACAAAGTGCTTCGAAATTAGTTCAATAAAGTTTCGTAACGTTCTTTTCCATCTTAGCCAAATGTTTACACATTAATTGTAATTATTTAACGTTTCTCATTCTTCTTCGAGGATTGCTCTCAGATATTCCAAATCTGTAGGCCTTTGAAAGGGAACATTTTTCAAAATTCCCCATGTCAATCTAATGGTGTGAGATCACATGACTTGGGGCCTGGGGGCCAAATAAATTGTACGACGGCTTACGATTCACTCATCCAAGTCGAGACATTCTCTTGTTGGCAAACGGTAGTGTGGCCGTCGTGTTGCAAATAAGTTGCACAATTTTATTCTCAAACAAAGCGTGGCTTTGTACTTCGGTAAAACTCAATCTCGCCCGGATCAACTGTTATACTGCCATGGAAAAAAAGTATTTTGTCCGCTCAAGCGAGCAGTTTAAACTGATTATTGGAATGCTTACAAAAGAAAATGGAATATCTCATTAAATTAACCTAGTTTTTGGCCTCCAAGAGGCAACCACTTTGGGCACTGTTTTATTTGTAATAACTAATTACAATAGGAAACAAGTGGTTTAACAACTGGTGTGAAAATGATTCGTTCCGTGATAACTCAAAATAGGCGTATAGGTATGTATAAACACACTATGTGTGTGTGTTTCTTTCTCCTCGGGAACATCCAGTCCATATCGCCATGAATAGTGGTTGATATATATGTATATATATATATATATATATATATATATATATATATATATATATATATATAAAGCGCGTCTCACCCTTAAAAGACAGTACACGTTAAATGGAGCGCAGTGTTGCAACATGTACTAGTTGCGAATCTTTCTCCGCGAGCGACTCGAGGTGGCCTGAGTCCTGTACTTAGTCCTTCAATTGCTGCTTGACGAGACGGGCACTTTTAACTTTGGTATCCCTCCACGCCTTTGTTACTGTATGACCTAAATTTACAAATGAGTCGTCTGTATAAACAATTGATTTCCCCTGGTCCCTAAACCTTTTACGTCTTTTAGATATTTATGTCGCCATCTGATGATATCGATATCGTCTCTTTCTATTAATATGCACTTGCTACCCTTTCTTTCATATTCGAAACCCAAATCAGAGTGGCCCTTGAGAAATTTGGTAGGGTCTCATCACTGTTGAACTGTGACAAAATTATATTCAGCGTGGGTGGAATATTTGCAAACAGTAAAGAATGAACAATTCGCACGCACTCCACCTTGCACTATTCAATCATATTGCGTTAACCTATCGTTTTGTGTAGTCCCGCCCTTTTTGCTTTCTTTTTCGATGGCGTTCTTAGAGGTCCTTTCATTAGTTCCTTTTTAATCCTATACACTACTGCTTCTGAACACTCAAAGCCTTAGCTGTTTCTTTTACTCCCTTAAACGCATTTTACTTCAAAAATAATCTAACACATTCATAATTATTTGGCGTTCCTTACTTCTTTATTTACCAACATATCGTCCCTTCCTAGCTTCACCCTCCATAACTACAAATATTTACAAAAATGTTAAACAAATAACGCAATAACACCTCACAGTTACACACACGGCTTCTTTCGAACTAATGCTAGTGCTGCTCCTTATACTATCTTCTGTGTCAGGCCTGATGCTGAATAGATGAATACCTTTTGTTTGCCTTACTGGATAAAAGAAAGAGGTTACTGCCTTTTGGTTTATTTTAAAAACTTTCTCCAACCTTCCTCAACATTTGTTCTCGCTGGTTCCCTGATGTAAACTCAATAACAAAAAAGTTTCACACTGCGTAACTTTTGCAGTGCACATATATAAAATTTTCCGAAAACATTTAATTTAAAAAATTATAACACTTAACTGGGTAAACATAGAGAATTCAAAGTAGCCAGGTAGTAGCACTATAGTTTACTCTACCTAAGAAAAAAATATAGATGCATTCTAGCAGTTAGTTTGTTAGTTAGTGCGTGATGAGTGTAGAAACAGCAAATATCGGACTTCTATTGAAAAAAACGTTTTCTGAAGAAATTTGGACCTATAGAAATGTATAATGACTCTGAAAAGGATATAACCTGATAGAGAAAAAAATTCTGCATAGGATAATGTGTTCAAACCTGAAATTTATAACAAATGAATATTTATACCATGCTATTAGGAATCTGGCAACAGAGCGAGGGTAGAAAAGGACGCGGCTAATGACAACTTGTATGCGCTAGATAGAGACAGAGATGTCCCATTTAACTCCATACTGTCTTCTAAGAGTGAAACGCTATATATAAATATATAAATATATAAATAAAATAAATATATAAATAAAATATATAAATAAAATAAATATATATAAAAAAGGGGTGGGAAAAAAAGAAGAAAAACACACACACACATATATATATATAACACACACACACACATATATATATATATGTGTGTGTGTGTGTGTGTGTGTGTGTGTGTGTGTGTTCTTTCTTCTTTTTTCCCCATCCGTTTATTTTCCCTCAGGAACATCCAGTTCATATCGCCATGAATAGCGGTTGATACCGCGGTACCGTACTAACGTGGTTCCAGAAACTGCCAATAGATGGCACTATGGTTAAATAAAAGGGATTTAGTGTGAAACTTATTTATTAACAATGCCATTGACTTTAATATTCAATGCGATTCAACATTTGGATATACTTTAAGAATAGTTGGCTTATGTGACCAAAAGCGAGCATTAGGCATTACTTGGATGCTAAACAAAGGAACGTAAGAGCTTCTTCTCTGACCATGTTGACCCGTTTTGGTATACATAATAGGATGAGCGACTTGATGGAAGCACTCTGGTATCCCTTCAAATCATATAAATCTTTCGCCTTTTACTAAAGATTTCCGTGGAGGGGTACAATTGATGAGTCTATAACCAATTTTTTGTTAGTGCCCGGGGAAAGCTGGGCCAATAATCGTATCATGTATTTGGTCCACTTGTAGAGTAAAAATGAAGTCGCGTTTATCCATAAATTTATTATGAGTGTCATATCACTTTGGCTTACAGACTATAATGATCATGGTCTATGTATTTACAGTAACATTGTTTCAAATACGTGTGTTTCGCACACTTGTAGAGTGAGACTAAAGTCGCTTTAACCCACAAATTTATTATGAGCATCGTGTCACTAGCTTACATTAGGTTATAGGGGATAACATGTACCTACACTATTCGAAATTGCTGTGGTAAATGACCACAGCTCTATACAGAATGAAATAAATGTCACGTTTTGAAGAGCGGTCAGAAAGAATTACAGTAACAAATTACATACATTACAAAGTTTTGTATTTGCTCGTAACATTGTAATGGGAAAAAGACCTAATATCAGTGACAAGAAGACAAGAATTAGGAGATGTGAACAGTTGTCTTTTGGACGACTGCAAGTACATATGCGAAACTGAAATAGAAAATATAAAAGTATGAATTTACGAGAAAATATGACTATAGTATGAAAAATCCTTGTGTGGGCAATGTTTAAGAGGTTGAATCAGAAACTGAAAAATTCAATGCCATAGCCGGAATTTGAACCACGGATCTTCCGCTTATCGAGCAACTGCTCTAACCATTAAGCTACCATGGCCAACTTGCCAGTACGACATTAAATTCCCCAGCGGCTCGATAAGCAGAAGATCCGTGGTTCAAATCCCGGCTATGGCATTGAATTTTTCAGTTTCAGATTCAACCTCTTATTCCTATATCTTCTTGTTAGTTGAGATAAACATTAGCAGAAATTATCTTATTGCTTGTTTCCTTGTAGGTGCAAGGGGAATATTAGAATAAAGTAGGCTTTGTGCGATAGTCAGATCGTTTAAAGCTTTGAGATTCTGTTCTCTTTGCACACTTAACATATAAAAAATGAACAACAATGTTCCATTTCACGAAAGTTTTAAGTTTTCCGAAACTCACACACATAACAAGGAATATCTCTGAAATGGTTCACCCTACAAGCAAATTTATTTGGCCATAAATTGTGTATTTTAGCAAGATGTACATTTTTTGTACAGTAAGATTTTGTCTATCTCTAATGGCTTACCAGTTATGCAAAAGTAGTCCAGAGTAAATACGACTACAGAGGTTATAGCAAGAAAATTCAAGATATACATTTCATTTGACATAAAACTATCTCAAATATATGACATTTTAATCAAAATCGCTAGAGCCTTTTCAAGAAAATAAAAATTTTAGAAAAATGTTCCATGTAAAGGGTAACTTAGGGTGGGGCTATTTTCTTCAAAATCTTTGTGTCGCATCCTTGAAGGACATTAAACTTAAATACCAACTTTGGTTTTTAACCTACTTTTTGTTTTTGAGTTATGCTGTCCACAGACTGACAGACACAGACCTTTTTCTAAAAATGCTTTTTTTGGGTTCAGGAGGTCTCAAAACATATTTCTGGTGAAATCTCGACATTGAATTTTTGGGTGGAATACAATACTTCCCCTACTTACCAGTAGAGAAAGTAAAAATGACAAAAAATGTTAAAAAGACCAAAATATGGCTATATGACCCATGGGAATTCCATAATTTTAAACACCATTGATAAAATTGTGCTTCACTTGTTTTCCATGCAAAAAAAAAAAAAAAAAACACAAAGACTAGGACATGTCATAAACAACCAGGCCCTTATTATGGTTGTTTAAATGTGGCTACAATTTTTGAAATTGCAGTTGCATATTAAAGCATAGTAGCAATATTTGACTTTCCCTGTTTTTGTGTTGAGTGTATGAATATGATGTATAAATAATCTAAACATTTTATTCAGTTTTTGTAATCATTTTCTATTGTTTTGTCATAGCATTTTTCTTTTTTTCCCTTTAACCACATTTATGATATATTCTAACAAGATTAAACACCATTGTTTATAATATTCACTGAACTATGTTAATAAAAAAGAATTCCAAATGATGCAATGTTAGATGAATGTTTAGCTATATTTTTTTAAAATGGAACCCGAGAGTGATCAAGTGAATGTCATTAGAAAGAACTCCCATTCAAATATTTCACAAATTTTGTAGCATGTTGGAACTTGAACAGAGCACAGCCTTAATCAACACAACATTATCAAAATAGCAATTCAGTATTTGTAGTCACTATTATTTATAGGATATATTCTAAACACTTGCACACTTTTATATTGAATTTATACTAAATAACTGAATTTGTGAGTACTGTTGCTGGAACCAATCCAACTCTGTGCAATTAACTCACAGAATCTACCATGTGCTTATTATAACCTAAATTAACCATTTTAATGCTTGATATATTTTTCATTTGGTTAGCTGCCTAATTGCTGCAGTGATATTAATCTTATTGATGTTTGTTTTGAAATATGCTTAACGCAGGATGTTTATTAAAAAAAGTTTGTATTGTAATTTGTGCTGGTCAATGGCATTACAGCACCCTTAAGATGAGTTAAACAATTTCTTGTACTCAATTTTCTCCCCCTTCCCCCTACCCAATTTAAATGAATATGTTTGCTCAGTCCTTCAAAACCATAATTGCTTTATTATTATCAGCAAATATATTCCATCATGCATGGTTGTGATGATTCAGTTGAGAGGAGAGCATCTAATGGTTTCGAAGTTCCTCACCAGATGTTAGCATTATTTGTATATTGCCACTGTATATGTTGGGAATGATATTAAAATTATTCACTTGACAAGGTATGTGACGTGAGAAAATACATTATTATTGTTTTATATTTAGTAGGCAGTGGCACATCAAAGTTATCACCAAAGTCCATACTTAAAGTAAACTAGAAATTAATAAATGGTGGTGGCGGTGGCGGTGGTGATAATAATAATAATTGCAATACCAGCCAGCTTCCCTCATGAAGAATAGGATGGTATATCTCATTCTCTACCACTGATCAGTCAGGAGAATAGGGCTTCGGGTTTTGTTGCCTCAGTCTTCACTTCATTGTGAGAAGAGAGAGGTGAGGTGGCAGAATACAGGAATAAGCATGCCAAGACTTCAGAATCCTGTATCGCTATACTCACACGAGCGTCTCTGAAATGTGTCATATGAACACAACTGGCTGTATAGCAATAGCACGTAGAGTTAAAAACAAGAAAGAAAGTTTTTTTTAATTGTGCAATTGTTGCAGTCCTCAACAGCTGTATTAATATTATTTATTTTGTAATGTACAGGTACCCAGACAGTTGCTAGTGTTAATGCTTCAAAATGGATGAACAATGTGTAGTTAAACAGTTAGTAAAATGACTACACTCACAGTTGAAATACGAGGATAAATTAGTGTTAGTAAAACAGGGAATTCCTACTCAGCTCTTCTGCACTTGCACTGTGAGCAGAAGCAAAAGAAATAATAATACTTACAAAAGGTATTTTAATATAAATGATTTTGATAACTATGTGTGCCTGACTGGTTCACGTGAATTAAGTAAACTTTATTGCTGGCCATGCTTGTTGTTTGCAACCAAGAAAACATTTTGCAATATGATGAGTTTTGCAAATTTAGTGTATTTAATCCCAGCTTTGAATAAACATAAGAGATCAACAATATATATATAAAATCTTTCACAGCTTTAAAAATTTTGGCCCTCAGCAGAGATACCCTTCATTGAAGTATCAGAAAACAAATTTTGAGCGTTTGCATAATGAAGAGGTTAAAGAAAATAGAAATGTATTGAATAGATTGATTGATTCAGTTCTTATACTTCCTCAATCTGTGAATTCTATTAGGGGAACAGACAATTCTTTGTTTCTCTAATGATTTCCCTGCTTGTTTCTAACATTCCACTTCATGTACATTTCAAATTACAAGTTGTATACCTGAAGATCGCAATTCATTGTCTTTCCATGTAATATCATACAAATTATGTGTAATGTATTCATACTACATATCTATTTTTGACCAATCTAGTAAGATAATGCCAATAAAAGCAGTGTACATTTAAGCTAAATGAAGCTAAACATGGAAATGAAGGAACAATGAACTGTTGTTGTTGTTGTTTTCTAGTGCCTTGCATCTGGCAATGAAGCCATTAGCATTTGTGCTTTCCAATACTTTTGAACTGTAGTTTCTTCTGATCTTAATGCTTCACAGGTCTTCAAGTGGTCTTCGTTCATTTCTACTGGATCGTTACACAGGACACATATTGGTGAGGCTGAGATACCTATTCTATAGAGATGACTTGCTAAGCAGTCGTGATTTGTCAATAGTCGGAAGGCTGCAACCGCTGTTTTCCTTGCTCTCTGGGGGATTATATCTGGGTTGGAAAGTAGTGTAATCCATTTTTTATCTTTGGCATTTGTTTCTATTTCTTGTAGGTATGAATGAGAAAATTTTTTAATGATCAAGCGTTTTATTGAGGAATATGAGAAATTGAATTTAGACTTTTGTTTTATTGTTGTGCCTTTCTTTGCAAGTGAGTCTGCAGCTTCGTTCCCCATGACTCCACAGTGTGCTGGAATCCATTGGAGATGAACAGTCTTATTAACTTTTTGGAGTTGTGTTAACATTTTATAGCATTCTCTAATTTCTGTTGACTTCTTTGTAGTATTTGAATATATTCCCTGAAATGCAGCTTTAGAATCCGAAAGAATTACAGCCTTGTTAAATTTATTTAAGGGAAGATTTAATAATTGTAGGAGAGCAATGTATATAGCCTCTATTTCTCCATCATAATTTGTTGTGTTTCTGCCAACAGAATGATAAAAGGAAAAATGTGAACACATAACTCCAGCTCCAGTAAGGTTTTCCTTGGAGGATCCATCAGTATATATGTGCAGCCATTCTTCTGTGGGATACCTAGTATTGATTGTTTCCAGAGCTAGAAGTTTCTGTATTTCTTTTGGCGTGTCTGATTTACTTATTTCCTCTATTAATTCCAAATTGAAGGTAGGTTGCAATAATTCCAATGGATTTTCTCTTATAAGTAGATTTTCTCTGGTGTTAGGAATGTTCAATTTGGATTTAATCTGTGTTACCTTTTCTAGGAAACTACTATGAGTTTTAAGGATTGAAGGGGGGAGGTTCTCTTCTGTCCATTTAGAGTTTGGCAGTCGTAACATTTTCTCGTGTTGGAGCAATATTTGTTCTTCTATTTTTGTTGTTATTGATGGGGTCCGTGTTAAGGGAAGCATGGCATCAATAGGTGTGGATTTAACTGCTCCAGTGATTAGGCGAAGAGCCTGATTTTGTATTTGTTCAAGTTTATTGATGTTAGCATTTGCTGCTGTTATTAAAGCTTCAGAACAGTACAAGAGGTTTAGTTTAACATACATTTTGTATGTTGTGTTAAGGACTCTCCTTGAGCAGCCCCATTTAGCACCAGCTAACCTTTTCAGGATTTGCAGTTTCTTTTCAACCTTTTCTGAGATGTTTGTTATATGTTTTTTCCAACTTAGCTTTCTGTCGAAAGTGATGCCTAAGTATTTGGCATCATCAACTGCTTTGAGTGGTTTACCATTATAATTTATGTTAATATTAACTGGTTTGTATTTTAGTGTAAATAATTCATAATTTGTTTTTTCCACATTTATAGTCATGAGGTTTTTGGAGCTCCATTCATGTACTTTGTTTAGGGCTGTTTCTATTCTGTCTTTAATTAATTCAGGTTTTTTTGGAGAGCCTGAAGTCCAAATGACTACATCGTCAGCAAATAAAGCAATTTTGGTTTCTAAAGTTCTTATTATTGATGGAAGGTCATTTATATATATGTTAAAGAGTGTTGTGCTCAGAACAGCACCTTGTGGAAGTCCTCGGTGTGTTTGTTTATATTTGGAAATGTATTGTAACAAATGAAGAAAACACCAGTTACTGCTATTCACACTTTATTGCCTTTTAGTCAGTTCGCGTAGTGCTAATGTTACACTTAGATTACTTTTGTACAAGCTCAGAGCAACAGAACAACTGTCGAATCACAAATAAGAACTGTCAGATTAGACTCGCACTGAACTGCTAGTCGGCACGATTCCTCAACGCTTCATATACGTCTTTTTTTTCCTCCTCCCCGGTGCTTGGCAGCGACTTATATAGGTCCTTAGACAGAGGGAAAGTTCTGGAGGTAGAATATTCGGGAGTGCCTGTGGCGGAACGGTCCAGAAACCGCACCGCCATGTAATAGCTATTGTCTCGTACGCTCCTATTGTTGTCGGCGGCCTGTGGCGGAACGGTCCAGAAACCGCACCGCCATGTAATAGCTATTGTCTCGTACGCTCCTATTGTTGTCGGCAATTAGATGCGGCGGGCGCGGTGACACTGGTCCTTCCTCAGAGGTGGTCGTCCCGACCAGCACTATCACTGCGGTATCTCCCTTGCGCACCGGTGGACTAACCCATCGAACCTCTTCTCCAGGAGGCACGATCCTAGTTGGATAGTGTCCCTTGGTCCGGGTAGGACGATGTATGCCATCCTGCTTCGAAATTCTGCAACAGTACCGCCGGTCTTGACGGTCCCTCGTCCAGTTGCCCTTCTTCCTGGTGTGTTGACGGGCCATCCTGCGCACTTGGAAACGGTTCACTGAGTACCATGTCCGCCGACCTCTCTGGCGCACCTTCGCAGCCACCTTGCTTCCGATGGGTCCGATAACAACCCCCGCCACATCCGCGCGAGTCACGTCCACCGCTGCACTCGTGTTCACTCGTGCTTGGCACGGCCTCTCCTGTATCCTGGCGTCCACGATGATGTCCGCCATTCTTCCGTTCACGGCACTATGCGTCAGGTGATTGGATGGCTCCGACGGTCCCCCCATGTCCCACGCCAAGTCGGTTCTCGCGTGTTGCTCGTTTGCTTGTGCGCTTCCCTGCTGATCGTCCTCCACGTCATATCCTGGTTGGTTACGTACCCGACACACTCCTCCAGGGGATCCTCGACGACGTCCCTGAACTGCCCCTTTGTCTTCCCCGAGACGTACACTTTCGTAATCTGAAACGGGCGCAACTGTCGCCTTGGCCACTAGGTGCTCCCTCCCCGGGTCCACGCTCCGTCTGCCCCTGGGATCCAGTACTTTGACGCTCTCGTCAACTCTTACTACAAGGGCGCCAAGATGTTCCCCGTCGTCCTCCACGACGTCCACATGCTGGCAGAGGTCTTCCACCTTTTCGCCGAGTTCTTCCACGTCTTCCATCACGCCAATCAGTTCGCCGAGTTGTTCCACGTCTTCCCTCACATCAACCAGTTCGCCTAGTACTTTCGCGCCTTCCGTCACGACGACGAGTCCCCCGTCAATCTTCGCCGATAGCTCCGTCTTCATCTTGGACATTTCTGTCTTCATTTCGGCGAATAATTCTTTCATCATTGCCATCATCCTGGTTTCCGAATCTCCCTCCATCTTGGTTCTAACGTAGCAACTTCTGACGACAATGTAATGAAACTAGAAGCAATTTGACAAATCCCACTTCTGACACCAGTGTAACAAATGAAGAAAACACCAGTTACTGCTATTCACACTTTATTGCCTTTTAGTCAGTTCGCGTAGTGCTAACGTTACACTTAGATTACTTTTGTACAAGCTCAGAGCAACAGAACAACTGCCGAATCACAAATAAGAACTGTCAGATTAGACTCGCACTGAACTGCTAGTCGGCACGATTCCTCAACGCTTCATATACGTCTTTTTTTTCCTCCTCCCTGGTGCTTGGCAGCGACTTATATAGGTCCTTAGACAGAGGGAAAGTTCTGGAGGTAGAATATTCAGGAGTGCCTGTGGCGGAAAGGTCCAGAAACCGCACCGCCATGTAATAGCTATTGTCTCGTACGCTCCTATTGTTGTCGGCGGCCTGTGGCGGAACGGTCCAGAAACCGCACCACCATGTAATAGCTATTGTCTCGTATGCTCCTATTGTTGTCGGCAATTAGATGCGGCGGGCGCGGTGACAGTATGTATTATATTTTGTGGCACAAAATCTTTGTGAAATAAACTGAGTTATCCATTTAAGCATGTTACTTTTCACACCTATTGATTGCAACTTCTCAATTAATTTGTTTCTCCAGACTGAGTCATATGCTGATTTAAAATCAATGAATACTGCCAAGGTATCCTCCTTTCTATTGAAATCTTCCTTGATGTCTTGGCTTACTAGAAGTACATTTTCACTTGTACTATGATTCTGTCTGAAGCCGGTCTGTGAACTATTAATTAAGTTGTAATGTTCTAGGAACCAGTTAAGTCTAGATGCCACCATTCTTTCCATCACTTTTGCAATAACACTGGTCAAAGATATTGGTCTGAAACTATTAATATTGTTTGAGGGTTTGTTTTTCTTTAAAATCGGGATGATAATGGGTTTTTTCCAGTCGGAAGTACAGTCATTCTCCAACACGTGTTATACAGTTTAAGTAGGATTTCTTTTTCTTTCCTGCCAAGGTGTTTAATAAACTCTGGGTGGATCTTGTCAGGTCCTGGAGATTTTTTGTTCTGTAATTGTTCTATTGCTAAATCTAGTTCTGTTTCGTTAAAATCCTGAATAAAAATATCATTTCGTATACCTTTTGGCTTATTAGTTTCTCTGATAGCTTTTTGGATAGCCTTATCTTGTTTTTTATACGCTTGGGGTATTCTTTGTGACTGAGCATAAAACTTATTAAGGGATTCTGCTATTTCCCTATCTGTAGTTAAGCTTTTGTTATTATGTTTTAATGGTTCAGTTGTATTTTTTGATAATTTTGTTTTATTAAGGAATTTGTATAATTTATTTCCATCTTTCCTATAGTCCATATGTTCTACAAAATTTGTGAAACTGGCCCTCTGCTGTAATTAATTCTTTCTTAAAAATGGCTGCTTTTCTTCTCCAGTTTTGTACATCTTCTGGACACTTGGTTCCTTCGGCTTTGACTCTTGCTATATTTCTTTCGTGTTTTAACTTAGATAAAGATGGAGACCAAAAGCAGCTATATTTCTTTAACTTTCCTTTGGGGATATGTGTTTTGGCTGGTGTCAATAATATTTCACAAATTTTTTTATTCATTTCATCTGTTGACTTGAACTCTGATTCTAACAGTATATTACACTTCCCTTCTATCTCATTTTGGAAACTGGACCAATCTGCTTTTTTAAAATTCCAAGAAGTTTTAATTTTTGGTTTGTTACTTTTATTTATTAGATCTCTTATGGAGTTTATGGTGACTCTGTGGCCTGAACCTGGGTCTTCTATTATTTCTCTTTTTGTATTGTCAATTATGTCAGATGACACCATCAGAAGATCAGGATTTGTACCCAAACCATTATAATGAAGGTAAGTGGGTGGATCATTTGGATTAAATATTAATTCCATTGTTGATGAGTTTAATAGGTCTTCTATGACTCTTCCTGCTGAATTTATATCTCTGTAGCCCCACCTAGGGGAGTGTGCATTAAAATCACCTATTAAAATACTTTTGGGTTCTATGGGAATAGAATTTAGATCTAGTGTATTGTCTGGAGGATTGTAGATACTGTAAATTCTATAGTGGTAGTTACTTTTCCATACTTCAATTTTAACTATTTCTGATTTATCTTGTTCTTCCATTGTTTTTTGGATTTGAATAGTAGCTTCCATATTTCTTTTAATTCCTGTAAGAATACCACTTGCTATTTGACGAGCTTTTGGAAGTATATGTGTAGTGTACTGATCCATTTCAAAGTATATTTCCTGTTCTTCTGATATATTGGCTTCTTGTACTGTGAAGACATCTATATCTTGGTCTTTTAATATTTTCATTAGCTCTTGTTTTTTAGGCTGGGACATGCCTCCTGCATTCCATTGTAGAATTCTTAAAGTATTGGAATTATTGTTATGAAATTTGCCTAAAGATGTCCCCAGCCGGAGATCCGATTGGGGGACAGTTTTAACTCCGGAATGTTTATCTTTAGGACTCATACTCATGTACGTGGCTTTCATGTAACTGTTTTCTTAACGGGCACCAGTTTTACAATGTGGCAGTTACATCACCTGACTTAAACCCCCATTTTGCAAGGGGGACCACACCTATCGTTGGTCAACGGGTCCATCGGACCTAGCCGGGAGGACTAAATAGGTGGTATTTAGATCCACCGACGTTCCCCTCATGTGCCTCTGAGGGACGCTGTTGTGCTGTGATAGGCCAGCACATATGTAAATGGCATTTCCTCCATTTTAGATGAAACAGTTATACCGCTGTGATTCGGTCCCCAGAGCCTCATCTGTTAAAAGCAGGGTGCACCACGGGCAGGATGAGGATGGGAATTGGGTAGGAGAGGCTATAGGAGGCGCATCACTACCCCTTACTACCCCAGGAACAATGAACTTAAAAAAATAAATATAAGCACAAAAATATAGCGTGGGCCTACAAGGCCCCATACAGCCAATGGTGTTCAATAAGGTGTTAATCAACAACCCATTATAGTCCAGATCTGGTAGGCCTAGTGATAGCCCAAGTCTCAATCCCAGCATCCGCCACTGGTAGTATGATAGATGGCAGGGCCTTATATTTTTCCAATCTTATTGTTTGAGTAAACCAAATGAGCATTGAGTCCTGACAGAAACTTCTGAATAATTTGGTTGTTTGGACTATTGAATTATTCAATAGTTTCCATTCAAATATCCTAATACTAGAGACACACTCATATTTTATATATATACTTCTTGAGCCCCCTAATCTATGTTGTCAATTTGGCCATTTTTTTAACATTTAGTCATAACATTTTAAAATGCTTTTAGCTTGAAGTCACCTTATTTAACCAAAGCTCCTAGCTAAAATTTAGCCTACATGACTTATCTGCACTTTTGCTATGCAAAAGTAATAATAGTTAAAGGGAATCTCTGTTGCTATCAAAATACATACTAGCTTTCACAAAAGTAAATACCCAGCTTCAGTGAGGTGAAGGGTCACCTAACTCTCAGGCATATTTGCATAGATGGTATGAGAACTAAATTAGTCATATGCTTCCCTCGCTGTTCAGAGGACATGGCAGCCATGTCACCTCATAGCTCACCTCACAGTTTTGAATAACAATGTCAGCAATCCTTCTACATTAATGGATAAACATTGCAAATTTAACTTTAGTGCACCTGTAGAAAATATGTTCTTATAATGTTTTATTAAATTGTGGACTAGAACTGAAACTGATTCCAGTGTTGGGTACTAGACTTATAGACGTGAGTTTAATCAGTTAGACCAAATTCGTGTGTTTGCTATAGCAGAACTGGCTAAGGTGTATTTGTTCAAATCAACAGTGGTGGACTAACATTAGTTCAAATACCATTTAACATTCTTTTTTTATTTCCCTTTTTAATTTTTCTTTCTTATTGGGAACATCATTATTTATATAACCAGTGGAAAATATAAAATTATACAAACTAACGGAATGTATTTCTGATTGAGTTTCTCCTTTAGGTACTTTTATTCCACATAGTTTTGTAACTTTTCCTGCCATCTTATGAATGCTACAGTATGATTGCCATTTTACAACTAAATGCTTTACAAAATATTAATTGTAATTGCTAAAAATAAAGCAGGGAACACGTCTATCTCAATTGTCAATTATTCCTCACGAAATTAATATTTCCCTTTAAATATTTGCATTCAAAAGTATCTCTATAAATTTCAGAGAGATTACCGTGTTAAAATAGTGTAATACCACATTTAATAGTGTAAACTATGGTTTTAATAGTCATAAAAGCATTGTTACAAGATCTGAATGCCATGAGTAATGTAACTAATAACATATTAAACAGAATAGAATGCAGTTGTAGATTACTTCAGCATGAAGCAACCTTTGCACCTAGCAAGCTTGCCATGTGGTTTATTTCTAAGCACTACTGAATGTTGCCACGACCCATTAAGTCAATTTCTAGCAGTGTGCCTTCATCCGATTCTCTGTTCCTCATAAAAAGCTGTAGCTGTCAAGTTTGTATTTCAGAAAATAAAGATGTGAAAGGGGAGGATCAAACCAATGTTACATCTCCCAACTGTTTTCTTCTCATAATATTGACTCACTCTAGCTAGAAGTTCTGAATGACACGGTCAGTGACACAGCGCTCTCAGCTATTCTTCATTTGGGCATTTGCACTGTATCATATGATATTAAGCATGTTGTCACTAACTTGGTAGCTAATTTCACTGCAAGGCGGAAAGTTGCTTAGCACATTTAAAAAATAGTTTTAAAATGTATTTTTTTCCTAGATATTCATTTACATTTATTTAGAGGAATAAGAAAAGAGAATATTTCTATAACAAGTACGAGTAGCACAGTGTTTAGTGAGGAGTTTCAGTTTATTTGATTTTATGAGGAACAGACAAATAAGGATAAAATGAATAATAGTAATTTCACGTTCGGTTGACAGAAGTATCATATATAGAAAATAGTATCTAACAGATTCATGCTCATACATGAGGATTGAATACTGAATATATTGGTTTACAGGGAGCAGTGATATTCTAACTTAAGATGTGATATTACCTGATAGGTATTGTAGCTCACTAAAATTAACTTAGCAGTCAAACCCTCCACCTTGCATAGGAGTAGCTGTCTGCTTTGTAAACTGGAGATTAAAATTTAATCTTGTTTGCAAGGAATCGGTAACTTTATCTTCCTTTCAGGGTTTCAATCATGTCTTAATTTATTTATTTAATTTTAACACCCATGATGAGTCATTCATCTTTAGATATTAGTAGTTATTTGGTATAAGTAATTATCAAAACCAAAAATCATTATTGTTATTATATCTAACGGTAGAGTTAAGGCAAAAAAATTAAGAGTATGCATTAGTTTTGTACACGTAAGATGATCTGTTGTCTGCACTGGTCAGAGTTTAAATAATTCATTCGAACCCTGACCAGCACAGACAATGGATCATCTTACCCTGAAGATGACAAGCGCAGTATTTGGCGAAACATTGGTATGTTGATGCCTTCTAGACCACGGCCTATAAGCCCAGGAGAGTTAAACTTAGCTAATAGACAGTCTACAGGCTTTTGTGATGTTACATCTCACAACTGTTTTCTTCTCATAGTATTGACTCACTCCTTTCTGTCATACAGTTGACTTGGATGATACGATCACTCAACATTCATTAACTGCTTCGCTATCTTCCTTTTGATGTGACTGTATGCACACAGCTGACACACATGCACGCACACTAAAACTAATAACTGAGTTACTCCCATTGCCTCACCTCCTTATAGAGCAAGGATGATGTAACAATCTTTCTCAATGTTCTACAAATACGCTGGCTCCTAGACACTTCTCGAATAATCTGGAAAATCCTTTGAGTTGCCATTCTCGTTATTGTCGCATGTTCACAACAGTTGCACAAGGCAGCCTTTGATACACACACCACCAGTGGGGTGGTGCTGTGACCATAATCCTTGCTTTTTCTCCATAACATAAATATTCCATTTAGCATTTTTCTAGCATTTTGCAACCCAAAACTTGTTCACGAAAACGTGTTTATGTCACAACAGGCTTGCTGGCTCTATGAATGGAGTGAAGGGGTTTACGAAGAAAACATAGTCATTCACCTCTTTTCTTACACTTAAAATAACACGATTTCTCGGTAACATTTACTGGAAAGTTATTTCACCATGGCAAAAGAATCAGCAGAATTAAACACAAAACTGAATTAATTCATGAAAGAATTTGGTGACATGTTCTACTGAGGCTCAATATTATTTTGGAAAGTCTTGCGGCAGATTGTTACTCTACTTGTAAATATTACTTAATTTAGTGTTAATTCAATATGGCTTCTAAAATGTTTATTATGATGATATTGGGTTCTATTTCTGTGTTTAATTTACATTGGCTATCTATTTACTAGCAGTTGAGCATGTATCTCTTGTCAGGCATGGACTGGTAAATATGACAAAATAAATACAAATAAATGTTCTGGTAACTCATTAGTATATTAATCCAAGTAAAAACAGTTTGTTGTCTTCATACACCACAGTTGTTAGTACACTAGTTTAGCCATAAACTACATATTAAATATGTGCAGTTCGTTAAGACATATTTTTATTGATTGTTCAAATGAGTGCATCCCTGCATTTCTTAAGCAAAATATTACCCCATCTGCTAAGATGGCATTGGAGCCCTACCATACACACTGAAGTCAGACCCGGAAATGACTGTGTTTCAGGCTTGGTGTCATTTTTTCCTAACACACTTAAAAATTTAAATATGTGAAATACTTGTATGTAATTGGCTCTCGTCTCTTAATTGAAATTTCAAAGATTCCAAAATACTCCTAATTCGTCCTTTCAAAAAGTCACATGGTTACAACCACTGGTTGCTTGCATGCATCTGTCTTATGTCAAGGGGCTGTGTTATATCTAAGGATGTGGACCCAATTAACTTTTGCATTCCTCTGTTCTCCTCTTGTCTGTCAACTTTTTCTGCCCTAGCTTTCCAAAACGCTAGGAAACAGCCTTAATGATGCTAAAGTTTAAACATATATATATGTATATATATATGAACTACTATTGACATAGTTGATATTACCTCTAAATTAATCATAGTTTAAAAACACAATACTTTGCATGTGTGTGATTTTAGACAGAGGCAATTATTTATGTGTTTTAATATGGGACTGGACTTAACAAAAAATGTTTATATTGTCTCTAGCCTTAGAAATACCATCACAGTCTATGAAATATCAGCGAACTGTTCTAAAATGTGTCATGTTACTGATTGTGTACAAATCTTGAAACATAATTCTTTTCTGTGTCAAAGGACAACAGCAGATGAACTAAAAGCAACTGTGATCTCATATGCAGTTTCCCAATGGCAATCACATGATCTCTTAAAAGCATTTATTGATACCAGTATTCCTTTGTGAAAGATAAGGAACACAGCTTAGAAGAACTTCTTGCATAAGTACACTAAAGAATAAGTCCCAAGTTAACATACATTATGTAAAATATAAGTGATACAATTAATTGAATTACAAAAGCAGTGAGATGAAAATATGGATATTGGTTGATGAAAGGACAAATCCCTATGGCTAGCTCATTGCAAATGTTGTGATGGGTACAATATCCATCAACCCTCTAAAATATATCTGCTTGCATGGGCACAATGGGATCAAACAAATAGTACAATTGTAGCTCAGATGTTAACTGCTTCATTGAATGTACTATGGCCTGATGGAGTTAAAGATAAGAACATTATCTCATGCTGCTCTGGTAAGGTTCTTAAAGTCCTGTTTCCCAACTTTATTCATGTTCATGTCTTCCAATCATGTGCTGCACAAAATTTGTGAAGAAATTCATGATCTACTTCCAGAAGTAGACACTTTGATTTCCAACACAAAGAAGATATTTGTTAAATATCTATCCAACTACATTCCCCTAAAAGTAAAGTAATGTTTACAAAAGGCTAATTAACAAGATATTTTTGGTTAATAACCATTAAATGGAAAAGGATAATAATCTTCAATATTCTGCTTGTCCGATCTTGCTTCGAAGGAATTAAATGCTATACAAAAACCATATCAATATTTCAAAGCCTTTCCACGGCCAAATAACAGAGAATGATTCATTTGGTATTATTGCCACACTTTTCTGATTCGAAGGGAAGAGAATGACAATACTATGTGGTTTATATCAACAAACTCTGTTGTCACATACCTTTCAGAACCTTTTATCAACATCGCTCTCAAAGTGGCATTACAAAGACCTAACAATCAAACATGTTCCACACTCAGGATGGCGCTGCATTACTGCAACATTAGGCCGCTGTTTAAAAACATTGTTCATCACACAGTAAAGAATGTTACGTTTTCTGAATCACTTCTACCACTGTGTCACTAGTGTTACGTACATAGATTGAACCAGTCTCTCACAAGCACAAGCTAAGTCATGGACGAAAGCACAGGGTTTGATTCTCCAGTGACTGAATCTGATGGTGGCAGGAAAAATAGAAGAAAACGTCTTGTTCAAGCTACAAAACCTAATAACAAAGAACCATCCATAAAATGTAATCATGGAATTCAAGATTATACATCGAAGTCAATAAAGAGGGAAAGTAAGGAATGCAGAGTACGAGATCTGACATATGAAGACATTAATAATTTCCATAATAAAGTAAGACACCTAAATAAAGTGGACCAAGACAAATTCCTGCTTAAATACATGACAATTGATTCTCCAAAACGAAGGAAAGTGAAGGAGGAAAATTCTAAAAGAAAACAGTCTGTGAGTATTAAATATAGCACCAAAAAGAAAAATGGAGATGTTTTACCAATCTGTGTCACAAGTTTTCAGGGAATAGCAGGTATCTCTAAGGATAGACTGTCCCTCCTTGCAAGAAAATTTTATTCTACTGAGAATTCACCTAAAGAAAATCGAGGAGGGGATAGAACTGGTGCAAAGGACAAGGAGCTTATCATTGCTGTAAAAAATGATAAGAGCTACAAGTGCAGAGAAAGTCACTACAGTAGACGAAAATCTTCAAGGAATTACCTACCACCGGAATTAAATATTAAAAAAATGTGGAAAATGTTTTGCGAAAAAAGAGAAAAGGAAAAACTATCTACATACTCTTTATCCAAATATAAGTTTATTTTTTATAAGTGTTGTTTGTTTATTTGTTTGTTTGTTTGTTTGTTTGTTTTATATCAACATAAGCGTACACATTATTTTAATTTAAAAGGTGAGTCAATTAATAACACTGAACAACTGTACTATGAAAGGAAGATAGTACACATTATTACTTACTAATTTAATAACTTTGTATTCCTACATTTCTGTGTTTATTAATTTAATAATTGGGGTGCAAGGGGTAGTGATGCGCCTCCTATAGCCTCTCCTACCCAATTCCCATCCTCATCCTGCCCGTGGTGCACCCTGCTTTTAACAGATGAGGCTCTGGGGACCGAATCACAGCGGTATAACTGTTTCATCTAAAATGGAGGAAATGCCATTTACATATGTGCTGGCCTATCACAGCACAACAGCGTCCCTCAGAGGCACATGAGGGGAAGGTCGGTGGATCTAAATACCACCTATTTAGTCCTCCCGGCTAGGTCCGATGGACCCGTTGACCAACGATAGGTGTGGTCCCCCTTGCAAAATGGGGGTTTAAGTCGGGTGATGTAACTGCCACATTGTAAAACTGGTGCCTGTTAAGAAAACAGTTACATGAAAGCCACGTACATGAGTATGAGTCCTAAAGATAAACATTCCGGAGTTAAAGCTGTCCCCCAATCGGATCTCCGGGTGGGGACATCTTTAGGCAAATTTCATAACAACAATTCCAATACTTTAAGAATTCTACAATGGAATGCAGGAGGCATGTCCCAGCCTAAACAACAAGAGCTAATGAAAATATTAAAAGACCAAGATATAGATGTCTTCACAGTACAAGAAGCCAATATATCAGAAGAACAGGAAATATACTTTGAAATGGATCAGTACACTACACATATACTTCCAAAAGCTCGTCAAATAGCAAGTGGTATTCTTACAGGAATTAAAAGAAATATGGAAGCTACTATTCAAATCCAAAAAACAATGGAAGAACAAGATAAATCAGAAATAGTTAAAATTGAAGTATGGAAAAGTAACTACCACTATAGAATTTATAGTATCTACAATCCTCCAGACAATACACTAGATCTAAATTCTATTCCCATAGAACCCAAAAGTATTTTAATAGGTGATTTTAATGCACACTCCCCTAGGTGGGGCTACAGAGATATAAATTCAGCAGGAAGAGTCATAGAAGACCTATTAAACTCATCAACAATGGAATTAATATTTAATCCAAATGATCAACCCACTTACCTTTATTATAATGGTTCAGGTACAAATCCTGATCTTCTGATGGTGTCATCTGACATAATTGACAATACAAAAAGAGAAATAATAGAAGACTCAGGTTCAGGCCACAGAATCACCATAAACTCCATAAGAAGTCTAATAAATAAAAGTAACAAACCAAAAATTAAAACTTCTTGGAATTTTAAAAAAGCAGATTGGTCCAGTTTCCAAAATAAGATAGAAGAGAAGTGTAATATACTGTTAGAATCAGAGTTCAAGTCAACAGATGAAATGAATAAAAAAATTTGTGAAATATTATTGACAGCAGCCAAAACACATATCCCCAAAGGAAAGTTAAAGAACTATAGCTACTTTTGGTCTCCATCTTTATCTAAGTTAAAACACAAAAGAAATATAGCAAGAGTCAAAGCCGAAAGAACCAAGTGTCCAGAAGATGTACAAAACTGGAAAAGAAAAGCAGCCATTTTTAAGAAAGAATTAATTACAGCAGAGGGCCAGTTTCACAAATTTTGTAGAACATATGGACTATAGGAAAGATGGAAATAAAATATACAAATTCCTTAATGAAACAAAACTATCAAAAAATACAACTGAACCATTAAAACATAATAACAAAAGCTTAACTACAGATAGGGAAATAGCAGAATCCCTTAACAAGTTTTATGCTCAGTCACAAAGAATACCCCAAGCGTATAAAAAACAAGATAAAACTATCCAAAAAACTATCAGAGAAACTAATAAGCCAAAAGATATACGAAATGATATTTTTATTCAGGATTTTAACGAAACAGAACTAGATTTAGCAATAGAACAATTACAGAACAAAAAATCTCCAGGACCTGACAAGATCCACCCAGAGTTTATTAAACACCTTGGCAGGAAAGGAAAAGAAATCCTACTTAAACTGTATAACACGTGTTGGAGAATGACTGTGCCTTCCGACTGGAAAAAAGCCATTATCATCCCGATTTTAAAGAAAAACAAACCCTCAAACAATATTAATAGTTTCAGGCCAATATCTTTGACCAGTGTTATTGCAAAAGTGATGGAAAGAATGGTGGCATCTAGACTTAACTGGTTCCTAGAATATTACAACTTAATTAATAGTTCACAGACCGGCTTCAGACAGAATCATAGTACAAGTGAAAATGTACTCCTACTAAGCCAAGACATCAAGGAAGCTTTCAATAGAAAGGAGGATACCTTGGCAGTATTCATTGATTTTAAATCAGCATATGACTCAGTCTGGAGAAACAAATTAATTGAGAAGTTGCAATCAATAGGTGTGAAAAGTAATATGCTTAAATGGATAACTGAATTTATTTCACAAAGATTTTGTGCCACAAAATATAATACATACATTTCCAAATATAAACAAACACACCGAGGACTTCCACAAGGTGCTGCTCGGAGCACAACACTCTTTAACATATATATAAATGACCTTCCATCAATAATAAAAACTTCAGAAACCAAAATTGCTTTATTTGCTGATGATGTAGTCATTTGGACTCCAGGCTCTCCAAAAAAACCTGAATTAATTCAAGACAGAATAGAAACAGCCCTAAACAAAGTACATGAATGGAGCTCCAAAAACCTCATGACTATCAATGTGGAAAAAACAAATTATGAATTATTTACACTAAAATACAAACCAGTTAATATTAACATAAATTATAATAGTAAACCACTCAAAGCAGTTGATGATGCCAAATACTTAGGCATCACTTTCGACAGAAAGCTAACTTGGAAAAAACATATAACAAACATCTCAGAAAAGGTTGAAAAGAAACTGCAAATCCTGAAAAGGTTAGCTGGTGCTAAATGGGGCTGCTCAAGGAAAGTCCTTAACACAACATACAAAATGTATTTTAAACCAAACCTCTTGTACTGTTCTGAAGCTTTAATAACAGCAGCGAATGCTAACATCAATAAACTTGAACAAATACAAAATCAGGCTCTTCGCCTAATCACTGGAGCAGTTAAATCCACACCTATTGATGCCATGCTTGCCTTAACACGGACCCCATCAATAACAACAAAAATAGAAGAACAAGCATTGCTCGAACACGAGAAAATGTTACAACTGCCAAACTCTAAATGGACAGAAGAGAACCTCCCCCCTTCAATCCTTAAAACTCATGGTAGTTTTCTAGAAAAGGTAACACAGATTAAATCCAAATTGAACATTCCTAACACCAGAGAAAATCTACTTATAAGAGAAAATCCATTGGAATTATTGCAACCTACCTTCAATTTGGAATTAATAGAGGAAATAAGTAAATCAGACACACCAAAAGAAATACAAAAACTTCTAGCTCTGGAAACAATCAATACTAGATATCCCCCAGAAGAATGGCTGCACATATATACTGATGGATCCTCCATGGAAAACCTTACTGGAGCTGGAGTTACGTGTTCACATTTTTCCTTTTATCATTCTGTTGGCAGAGACACAACAAATTATGATGGAGAAATAGAGGCTATATACATTGCTCTCCGACAATTATTAAATCTTCCCTTAAATAAATTTAACAAGGCAGTAATTCTTTCAGATTCTAAAGCTGCAATTCAGGGAATATGTTCAAATACTACAAAGAAGTCAACAAAAATTAGAGAATGCTACAAAATGTTAACACAACTCCAAAAAGTTAATAAGACTGTTCATCTCCAATGGATTCCAGCACACTGTGGAGTCATGGGGAATGAAGCTGCAGACTCACTTGCAAAGAAAGGCACAACAATAAAACAAAAGTCTAAATTCAATTTCTCATATTCCTCAATAAAATGCTTGATCATTAAACAATTTTCTCATTCATACCTACAAGAAATAGAAACAAATGCCAAAGATAAAAAAGGATTACACTACTTTCCAACCCAGATATAATCCCCCAGAGACCAAGGAAAACAGCGGTTTTAGCCTTGACAAATCACGACTGCTTAGCAAGTCATCTCTATAGAATAGGTATCTCAGCTTCACCAATATGTGTCCTGTGTAACGATCCAGCAGAAATGAACGAAGACCACTTGAAGACCTGTGAAGCATTAAGATCAGAAGAAACTACAGTTCAAAAGTATTGGAAAGCACGAATGCTAATGGCTTCATTGCCAGATGCAAGGCACTAGAAAAGAACAACAACAACAATTTAATAATTTTGTACATTTTATAAATTTCTATTATTTCATTAATGTAACAATGTTGATTTAGCCATTTATTGAATTTGTATACTGTACATAAAAATAAATTATGAGGAAATGAAGATAAAATCAAAACAGTTATAAAAACAATAAAACTAGTAGCAAATTAAGGTTCAGTCAAATTCGCTTGTTTCATAGTCCATGTCCTCTATCAAGTTTTGAAAAAACAAGCATTTTTTACCTGGCCAATACTATGACAAATATGGTTATCCTCTAGGAGTTTCACTGTTGTTTGAAATTGCCCCATGATAATCCTTAGTCTTGCCAAAAATAAAGTTTGTGCAATGAAAGGTTATGTACTAGGATAAAAAAATGTAATTTCTGTAAAAACATCATTTTGTCCTCTATTGAGTTTTGAAAAAATGCTCCTCATATATTTCCAGTGAAATCTCAACATTGAATTTTTGGGTGAAATACAATACTTCCTCTACTTATATACATAGTAGAGAAAGTAATATACCATTAAATTAACATTAATAACAGTTTTATAATTAATTTGTCTCTAGTCGCTGTACTCTGTTTTGTATAGCAGAATTATAAAAATCTGATGTGTTGCACTCACATGACTTTCTCTACTCTTGTACTAACCATTCTTGCAAACTCTTATTCCTATATCTTCTTCGTGTTAGTTAAAATAAACATTTGTACAAATTATCTTATTGCTTATTTCCTTGTAGGTGCAAGGGGAATATTGGAATACAGTAGGCTTTGTGCGATGGTCAAATCATTTAAAGCTTTGAGACTCCGTTCTCTTTGCACACGTAACATATAAAAAAATGAATAACGATAACCCATTTCACGAAAGTTCTAAGTTTTCCAAAACTCACACACATAACAAGGAATATCTCCAAAATGGTTCACCCTACAAGAAAATTTATTGAGACATAAATTGTGTATTTTAGCAAGATCTACATTTTTTGTACAGTATGATTTGGTGTATCTCTAACGGTTTACCAGTTAGGCAAAAGTCGTCCAGAGTAAATACGACTACAAGGGCTATAGCCAGAAAATTCAAGATATACATTTCATTTGTGATAAAAATATCTCAAACATATGACATTTTAATAAAAATCGTTAGAGCCATTTTCAAGAAAATCAAAATCTTCGAAAAATTTTCCATGTAAAGGGTAGTTTAGGGTGGGGCTATTTTCTTCAAAATCTTCATGTCACATCCTTGAAAGACATTAAACTTAAATACCAACTTTGGTTTTTAACCGACTTTTCGTTTTTGAGTTATGCTGTCCACAGACTGACAGATTGACTGACAGACTGACACACAGACACACACACACACACGGACCTTTTTCTAAAAATGCTTTTCTCGGATTCAGGGGCCCTCAAAACATGTATTTACGGTGAAATCTCAACATCAAATTTTTGGGTGGAATACAATACTTCCCCTACTTACCAGTAGAGAAAGTAAAAAATACACCAGTCAATGAATATTAATGCCAATGCTGTAATTAATTCATTTCTAGTCGCTGTATTCTTCAGTTACGCTTTTGCATTGATGGATATTTATTATCTAATGTGTCTGTTAGCAATGTTTATAATCATTGTATTCAGTAACATACAGTTTTATGTGTTATTAGGAGCAAATGGGTTATTGTTGGAATTTGACTTCATTTCTTTAATAATTTTATTATTTTGTAATATTTGTAACACCATTCGGTGAGCTTCATTATGATTTGATATTTAATGTAATGATGTCATATATAATTCGTTCCATGCTGATTTCATGGAACTAGCTTTATAAATTTCAAATTTATTGCTCATAAAACTTGTAATACAAGCATGGAGCATTGTCAAATGCTAATACATGAATAAAAAGTACATCATGGCACATAATTAGACTTATGGTTAGTAAATGATCTATATATCATAATACAAACATGGAATATTGAATTGACAAAAAATACATTAACAGTACACATTAATTTAACATCTCTTCTAACCTGTATGGGCACTTTTCAATTAGATAATTCTTTAACTCTTTAGCAAAGGAGTTTTTTCTTGAGTGCTCTTTTATACTTCTTGGTAGGGCATTATATAATATCATTCCCATTACAATCGGATCCTTTTTGGTTGAAGCCTTATTTAAGTGCGTTCTATGGTAATTTTCATTCCCTCTGGTGTTATATGTATGAATATCTGTGTTTTTAGTAGGTGATTTGTTTTGAATCAGTATAATTACTTTGTATACATAAATAGCAACTATTGTCAATATTTTATTCCTTTTAAAGAGTGGCTTACACGTGTCTGTAGTCTTTAGTTGAAAAATATTAAGTATGCAGCTCTTCTGTAGCAATAGTATCCTGTTTAATTGTGTTACTCCACACCCTCCCCAAATTTCAATACCATATTCGAAGTGCACGTATATTATGCCATAATATATAGCTTTAAGGTCTTCTACATTAAGGTATTTTGCAAAGTATTTTAGTAGGTATATGTTTTTTGTGATTTTCTTACATACTTTGTTTACATGCATTTCATATTCAGTGATATAGCAGGAAGGATCTTCATTGCCAATAAATCCTGTTTATAATTATTCTGTACAAGTATTGATGTACATAAACGTGGATATACTTGAAAATAGTAATTGCTTGTAATAAGTGTTTTTTCTCAAGCATCCTCTTAGTTTTTCCTTTCATTTTCAGAGTTTCAAATGACACCAGCTTGAAAGTCAACATTGATGAAATTTTAGGATTAATAAAGTGAAATGGATAGTTAAAACTGCTGAATTTATTTTGGGTTGGTGCCCCACATTTCTATCCATAATCTAAAATCTGAAAGTTTCTATTCCAAGGCTTATATAGTTTGTACTTCATAGCAGAATTCTGCTAGAGCTTTTAATTACTTTTTCTCTGCTTGATGAGGTATATCTACCACTATAACTAGCAGAACAGAAGCAATAAGATGATAGACTTAAACTTGTTCCTAACTTGTTTGCAAATGCACATCTTGATCTTGAAAAGCACAGATCTAGATATGCTCTAATAAACACAAAGTGATTCCAAATTTGTTAGGCTATTCACTTAGGTACAGCTTTTTTTACAACAAATTCAATATTTTAATTCACTAGTGTGCAACATTCCCACTGCATTTAGTAATAATCCATATATATATATAAAATCCATTTTATATATATATATTTAAAGAACATTTTCAGTGCAGGTTAGTAAACAATATACTCACAAATAATAGCTCAGTTGCAAATGTAGAACTTCCTGAAGAAACAGTTTGCACCTGGGAAACCACAGGTCTATTTTGTGCAAAAATCAGTAACACAAAGAATGTTCCTAAAAAGGAAAAATTAAATTCATGAACATCAGTAATAAAACAATGGATACAGTGCTGGATTTTCAGTTCATTTAGAAGGAGCAGGGGACAGTTTGTGTGATGCAGAAGTGCTGCTGTTAAAATGATCTGTAAAATGTAAATCTGACAGCTGAGTGGCAAAAGCTCTTAATATGAGGCTTCTGGTTCAACTTTCTGTGCTCTAACTACAACTGTTTCCTGCTAAATGTTGTGCAAATTATACTACACATTTGAAGTTTCATATACAAAATGTTTAAATAGGTACCTTCCTTGCTAATTGCAGAAACTAAAAGTTGAAAGGAATAAGAGGTAGAACTGGAACTTAAAAATTCAATGCCACAACTGGGATTTGAACCACAGACCTTCCCAGTTGTGGCATTGAATTTTTAAGTTCCAGTTCTACCTCTTAAACTTTGCCCACACACGGCTTGTGTGTTTAAAAACACCAACAGTAAGTTTGTTGGCATAAATAAATAGTTGAAAGGAATGTTTGCTTTTATCTTAAATTTATCTCACACAGTAAACATGGTGGCAACTTTGAGCTGAACTGATATATTTACTACATAACTTAATATCTACATTCAAAGTTTCACATGATCACTATCTTTTAATGCTGGACAGATTGCAGAACTGCATCAGTTTAGGTCTTAGCTTAGCATTTCTGTGCAGTGCAGTTTCTTTAAGAACTAAAATGTTGGTTACAATGTTTTATACCTGAAGGCTTCAGATACTTAGCATAGAATTAAGATTATTAAACCTAAATTAGAACCAACCAACTTTGTAGGACAACAATAGTGCTAGCTACTTAAGATATACATACCTACTGCAGAGACAATTTTTCTGAAATCTTTCAGCAACATTTTCAGCTTATAATATGAGTGAAACAGAAACTTTACACTTCACAAAATACTTCTACAGTTTCACTATGTAGTAACTTAACTCATATTCTGTAAGAGTAGCTGAGCTTTATATCTTAAGATGCAAAGTGGGCAACATCCCAAGGAGGAAGCAGAGAAAATGGTGTGGGCTTGGTCTTCCTTTCCTCATATTTAGCCACATCCTGCCTGGAAAAACCTATATGCAACTAATATCTTTATACCTGCTTAGATTTCTGGTAACAGCTAAGATCTGGAAAATGGTGTCAAAGCTAGAGAACAGGGAAAGAACAAAAGATATACCAGAGAAATCATTTGAAAAGTTCTGTTCTACATTAGGTTCTAGCTTGTTTGCCATAGTAAACAATAAAAGACAGAAAGTGAAAATTACACAGAACTGCATACTGACAGATATTACCTCGGAGAATCAGGTGCTGGGCATAAGAGCTTTTTTCAAATTCTATCATTATTTTTAATATCTTGCTTTTTTTTAAGTAATGTGCAAAATAGTTTTCACCAGCAACACTTTTTAGATTCTCTGAACACTGTCTACAACTCCATTCTCTAATTTTAGCTAACTTCATGACTAAATCCTTATGTGAAATGCACTTCAAACACCTCCAGGTGCACAGCACAAATGCCGAGTACACTTGCACTATACGCAGATATTGTCTATGATGCCACTTGCTTGAATTCTAGTCACTATTGCATTTTGCACTAGTTCCATGGTACAGTAAAACCAAGTTTTTTATTATTTATTGCAGCACTAAATACAAATATGCGATGGCTTGGTTGTTAGCCTTAGCTATTTGGCCAAGACCACCACAATCCCGAAATAACATATCTAATTACCTTACATTAAGTAATTTATGTTCTAATAAAGTACCAGCAACTGTTCTCCTGTCCATTTTCCTTTAACTTTCCATAAAATCTTCCATGTCTGATCATCAAAAATCTTTCTAGTAATAGCCTTTTTATCCTTTTCAGTTAAGTTATACTTATCAGACTCTCTCTCTCTTCACTCCATTATTTCTCTACACAAAAATTATATGAAATTGACCTCCCCCCCCCCCCCCCTCATAAAGGTCTAACATTCTGATATCTGCTATCATTTAATTTCCATACACCTAATCCAAATCAAGATCAAGCTATTTCTTCCCTTTCATTTCTTTACAAATTAGCTGCTTTTACCTTAATAATATGAGGTTAATAATTTGTTTACTTGCAAGTTACTTCAAATCAAGAAAACACTGAGAGTGTGCCAGCCCTTTTTTAAGCACAGTGGATGCCACAAACCACCTCCTCTAGCCAATTCTAGCCTAGATTTCTTTTTAGAATAGTTAACTTCATTATGCTATAAGTGCATTACAACTGAGCCATTAAGTATTGCATACAGATATACCGAAAACATGTTATGAGCTTACAATTTAATAAATGTTCTCAAATGAATTTAAATAAATGTCATTCTCTGCATGGTAGGTGTGAAGTTATCTTTTTAATCTTAGATGTTCTCGCTGTGCTGGCATATGTAGAGGAATCTAATTTAGCAGACTATTGGGGTAGTTGATGAAGTATTTGTGAAGATGCGTGAACCCTGGAAATGTGCTCAATTTCCTGGTCTTGACCCAATTCATTCCTTTGGTCCCTTAAACAACATGCAAATTCATAACTTAGGCATAATATCTATTCTATTGGGAGGCTGCAGAAACATCTTTTGAAACATTGGGTTACACATGGTTATTGAGTCTTTTGTAGAAGAGGATGTTTAAACTAAGAATTACTTTGATTGAAATTCACTGTACATTATAAATCTGTATCTTCATAGTATAGGGAACAAACAGTATGACATATGGGAAATGTCCTTGGTGTACTCAAAATGAATCATAGGAATTTCATTCTAAGATAAAACAATGTGCAGCAAATGTGGCCAATGTGGTTATATAACTACAGATAAAATATAGTTCTTTTTAAAGCATACAATTTTACTAAATTCTTTTTTTGTGGCATTAAACATGTCCGAAATATTCATTGTTATTAGTTTAAGTTTCTAAATACCTATAATGTTTTTCATGGTCATGTAAAGAGTAAGGAACTTTAAAGCCATCACTTACATTAGCTTTCTAAAAATCTGACTGTCCCTTTAATCTTCTTCCTAACTACAACAAAACCTCTAAATGTGTATTGAAAGTCATGTGAATGCAACACATCAAATATGTTTTAATCTGATCCACAAACTTTCCTTACAAATGCCATTTTAATTTTTTTAAACTAAATGCTGGCTTTTAAATTCTGTGCATGATATAAGAAGAAAACAATGAAATGGTGACTTAGCATTTTAAAATATGTATCAGAAAATTATTGAAAAATTCTAAGGAATAGCAAGCAATGAAATGATTAATGCCATACACAATTTACTTGGCATTAATTGTGTGTTTTAATGAGATCTGTATATTTCTTCAATAAGTTCTTGCTAAGCTCTTAGTTTCCCAGATATACAAAATTCAAACACAATAGACAGCACTTTGCAGGCTATTTGAAGAAAATTCAAAATACATATGAAGGGTACATGGGAAAAAGAGGGAGTGCCATATTTTCAACAAACTGAGATAATTCAAATTGAAAGTTTTAACCTTTGATATTGTCTATAATAATACATGTACATAAATTATATTATTCAAGGTTAGCCGAACATATTGATATTGTACATAGATAATAATGAAATGTAGAATTGATGTTTATAATTGAAAAAAAAAAAAGGAAAGCTAAGTAAATACACATTTGTTTCAAAAGTAAAGGGGAATGTCAGTGTTATTAACACATTATCGCGGAAATAAAGAGGAATGTGATTTAACAATTACAAACATTATTAGACCTCTCAATTAATGGTTAAAAAGTACATGTATCAATGAAGGCTCTTCCCTCTGATCCACAAAATGATCTAAGGACTTGCAGATCAGTAAATTTTGCTTCAGAGGTTGGATGTAAACTTGAAATAGAAATTACAAATTTAAACCCTGGAAGAACAAATTCGCTATCTGGTGTTTCTGGGAAGTGTACGAGTATTTGCAACAAGTGTTTCCTAATGGCCATTGTAAATGTCTCTGTATTCCATAAATTGTGGATGCTCAATGGAGATGACAAGTTCCCCTATAGTCATGTTTTAAAAGGACAAACTCTTCTGTAAAAGAGAGTAAAAAACCTGGTCCACTGACAAATCATTGCTTGTTCAACTTTGATTACATGGAAAGGGAAGGGCTTATTTTTGGTACTCCTAAAATTATCTGCCCAGTCTTCTGACATTTCAGCTGCAAATTTCTGATTAATTAGTACCATGTTTCTATCACACTCTAAGTATGAGTGCCCACGAATTGGAAACACTATTTTTGCAGAATCTAAGCATTTGGTATGATGGACTGCAAAGTGGAGAAATCTGAAAACACTTCAGTTCTTGAGTAGTCAGAAGTCCAGTTCTTATTCTGTTCACATGCAGAATCATAGATTGTCAAGTGCTTTATCTCTTCACCAAGTTCACAAAACATAAAATGATGTAACATAGGACACACTTCATCTGCTGCTTTATGCACAACTGTCTCTGAGTATATATAGAACATTCCCCTTTTCCCCATGTACCCTTCATATTTTATTCATGTTTGAATCTCAAATAAGGTATGATGTTTTAATCAAAATTGTTAAAGCAGTTTTTGAGGGGAAAATTATACTTATGTGTTACATTTGTATGAGTTGTATGAGGTATATTAAAATAGGGGAAGACAGGTATCACTGCTGTGACGTCAGCTCACATGCTCCCATCGAAGGCCAGTTGAACGTGTGATGTCACAGCGGGGAAGAGGAAATGGGATGCGGGACATCATAATTTTAATGCTGACTGTTTCAATTACAGAATAGTCACAGATTATAAATAATTACATTTCGACTTTATGCCATATATATATTATATATAAATTCTAGTTTATATGAACAGTTGTGTTATAGCACAAATAGAACAGAAATTATAACTATTGTGCCTGAGCTAGAGGAGAGCTATACAGAAAAATTAGGTAAACATTTTCCAACATTTGCCGTTTCACTTTTCTTTAACTAGTTTGTCAATGTTAGGGCGTAATGTACGGCACATTTGTAACCGAAGACTGTATGTTAGATTGTGATCTGACAATATGCTTCGGGATTTTGACTTAGAAAGGTTCATAACAGAAAAGAATTGTTCGTACACATACGTAGAACCAAACACACATAATATCTGTGCAACAAGGGCATACAACCTCAGAAATCTGGTTTGAGGAACATTGTTATAAAAATCAGCCAAGTCTTCCTTGTGTTTATATTTGTCCTTCAGCAAATCGTCGCACTATAAATTTATCAATTCAATTTGCTACCTGCTAGAAACACTGTTAACATCCAATGAATACGGGGTCGCAAAGATCTGAAACGTAGTTGACAATGTTTCTACATCTTGAAGCCTGGTTTCAAACTGGTGTGAAACACGGGGAACTGAACACAAACACAAAACCACTACACACAACACTACACAACGTCAACAAAAACACAAAATAAAAACAAAATTTGCACTAACGCTGTTGAGATCCCTCACACAACAAATAAAAACTCTCAGACTAGGCTGAAGCGGGCTCTCCCTAAACAGCCCGGGCAATTTTTAAACATGCCCAAATAACATTTTTCATTTCTATGAAAGGAAGATAACATTTTTCATATTAATTCAGTTTCCTGCAAGTAGCGCTGCTGATCTAGGCAGCACAGCAATACACCGCTCTTGGCTGACGTCATACGAACGTACAAGCTGGCTCTTCGTTTAAATACGTCACACAGCCTGAAGTTGTCTTCCCCTGTATTAAAAGAAAATAGAAAAGGATGGGGAGCATAGTCTAAATAGTGGGAACTGCAACTGAAATTAATGTATACATTGATGATTAATTTCACCCTGATATCACTTTCTATTAATCTTCAAGCTGCAATTTTGAGTCTAGAAATCTAGTCCCTGGCAAAACTTCTGTCCAAGTTGGCAGAAAGTTAATTTCTTTTTGTACAAGTTTAAAAGATAATCATTTAAGTTGTTATAGTTATATTACAATGTATGCATTTCTCTTACATAGAGATATAGATATAGATCTCATAAATTACAAAATACATCTAGGTACTATAGAGTAATAACAATAAAGCTTTTCATTGCACTCCCACAAGAAACAAGAAAGCTGAATGTTCAGAACATTTAAGAACAGGCTGTATAAAATGGCTTACAGAAAATCCCTTTTATTGTGTGCAAAGTTTTATGAGCAAAATAAGACTGGATTGTAAACTTACATAAATCTTAGTTTTTAAATATGGTAAGTGTAAACTTAAGTTAGCAATGTATGTATATGTGTATGTATTTATAGAATGAGAATAGTACGTTATTTTAACAAAGTCTATTGTGATTAATGTAATTACTAAATGACTAATAAAGTGCAATGGAGACAGCAATATAAGCTCCCTAAACAGCTACAGACAACATTGTCCTAACCATAATAAAATAGTCTATGGTAATATGCCGAAATCATTTGTACAGTAAGCATAACATTTAAGTTTGAAAATACCGATAACATAAATTAAATAATCATTTTAACTGTAAAATGTCTAACTTAATTACCATATACTAACAAAAACTTTGTTCTTTTTTTAATCTCTTTATGTATTCATTTAAAACACCTGTGAGCTATTCTGAGTCACATGGCAAACCTTTATACAAAGTCAGATTTAATAATAAAATAATAATAATAATAATAATAATAATAATAATAATAATAATAATAATAATAATAATAATAATAATAATAATAATAATAATAATGATGATGATGATGATGATGATGATGATGATGATGGAGTATTATTATTATTATTATTATTATTATTATTATTATTATTATTATTATTATTATTATTATTATTATTATTATTATTATTATTATTATTATTATTATTAAAAACCAAATTAATCCAATTTGTACAAAGGTCTATTTACATGCTTTTTTTAACCTTTATTTTAAAAGGATGCTTTTGAAAAATTTTTAGTCACTAGGAATTTGTTATACAATTTTAATGGTTTTAATGGGTTTTTGTCACAATATTCTTATATGGGGGAGGGAACCATGTGCAGACCTATATAGCTATATATAATTTTGGCTCTCTTCAAATACTACAATCTTTCTCTGTATGAGCACTTCATTTGCTCGGTAAATGTAGAAATAGTTTTGTTGCATATTTTGTTGTAGGTGCAAGGGGGATTAAAGGAGTACAAACTATTCTTACAAATGCACATTCCTCTACTTCATGTCAATTAAGATACATATCCACAAAAATTATTTTATTACTAATTTTCTTGTAGGCACAAGGCTGTACATGTCGAAGTTTGCAGCCCACTTACAGTGCAAACAAATTCAAATCATGCATCAGTAACTGGGAAGATGTCTCATACTTAATAATGATTGTGAAAGTATACATTAGCTAGGAAGCATGTCACTTCAATGGTGCATTAGAGGACAAAAGACCCAAGAATATTGTGTAAATGTAACGAACAGTCCATCACAAAGCTTTTGTGTGACCCAATGAACTGTTTTGTTCTTCTGCTCCGTGTGGTTAGATTAGTATTATCATAGTAAAGTTAATCTCTTAAAATACAATAAGCACTCTAAGACATTTCCAACCATTAAATGTACCTGGCAAGAAATTTACTGTGTGCAGCTCTTCTAAGGTGATCATAGCCAAAATTATGTATACCTATATACAATGTTCGAATCATACTTTCTGGCAAGGGGAGAAACTTAAGTTTGTGTTATATGGCAATAATGGTAGTAAGACCAGTGTTAGTAGCACTGGTGTATTATATACATAAAATGTAGCAGTATGAGTAGCAGCCATACTGCAGCGGCAGTAGCAGCATTTTACGGTCTTTGAGAGCACCATGATTTTGTATTTCTGAGTAGTACAGGCATAATATACATAACCCTTCCAAAACTGTTTGTTGAAAGTCAGGGGCAATTTGTTTTCCATTTTTCAAATCTAGTTCCGCCTACACATCCCTCGATTGGTGTAATGCACTTACTTTCACTATTATCACTAACATGTCACTTCCCATGCTGCAAGTTTTACCTGAGAAGCTGTAATATTAATATTACTTAAAGTTGAAGCCTGAGATTCAAACTGGAATACATCACCGTCTTTACTTTCTGTAACTTTTTACTTTCTTGTCCCAAATTTATCCATGCTGACAAACAGTAGAACAGTGGGTTGCAAGAAACTGAACTGAATACTGCAAGCTACAATCACCATTGCTGGAATTGTGACCCTAAATGCCAACCCAACTAATGAACCTGAGAACTTTTTATTGTTTAGCTTACTTGCGATGACACGTTTGCTCACTCATAGCTTGCACTCATACCATGTACACTGAAGTTGTTCCATATTTTGTAAATTCATCTTCATCTTATTACCCTCCCCTTATATAGGGCTTACATCCCCTAGGACTTAACAAGCCTAGGGTAAGATGCCTGTCGGGGAGCAGAGGTACCTATGGACCGGACAGAGTGAAGACCTGGAGAGCAGTAATATAAATACAGTAAAAACAAAAAATACCTCCCTGAAGGGAAGGAATTCTTCTTTGACGAGCTGGGGAAATTATTTAATGGGAGGGGAAAATTCCCCCATCTCCCCCCCCCCCCCCCTGTTAATTTGAACCCTGCCTATATAGGTCTGTACATGGTCCTCTCCTCCATATAAGAACATTGTGATAAAAACCCCTTTAAATATAGGAGAAAAATTGTACAACAAATTTTCTAGTGACCAAAAATATTTTAAAAGCACCCTTTCAAAATAAAGGTTAAAAAAAGCATGTAATCAGACCTTGTACAAACTGGATTAATTTGGTTTTTATAAGAGAAGTGCATAAATTTTAATATATCAACATACATGACAATCTTTTAAACTTGTATAAAAAGGAATTAACTTGTCTGCCATTTCATTGAACACAAGTTTTGCCAGGGACTACATTTCTAGACTCAAAATTTCAGCTTGAAGATTGATAGAAAGTGATACATAGGTGAAGTTAATCATCAATGTTATAATGCACCCTTGGTGGTGAATGTTTAACCTGAAAAATGTATACATAAATTCCAGTTGCAATTCCCACTATTCAGCCTATACTCCCCCTCCCTTTCTATTTTCTTTTAATATGTAAATAACACAATGTATGCAATCCAAGTTTATTTTCTTTGAAAAGGCTTTTTCTCTTCCTAGTGTTGTCTTGTAACTCCTGCCTCCAATTCTAATAATTCTAGCATAAAAGCTAATGCAATTCCAGAATATCATTTCCATTTAGTCTTCTCTAAGATAATATGAATGCCCCTCCATTTATCCAGATGGAGACAAATTTACCATTTTAGATGATCTCTCCTATGGCACTCTCTGAACGTGTGCATACTATTGAAAAGTTTTAACCTCCAAATGTTCTATTAAAATAAGTTAAATATTCAGTATATGTTATTGCTGATGTTTTCAATATGAAGAAATGGATAGTTCTTGCAACATGGATCAAGAGAAGTGAACTGGAATCCTGAAGATAAGGGAAAACGCGGTGCCATGGCCGAGCAGTTAGACCATTCGCCTACCACCTGGGCAGGTTTTTGCCAGGTTCTCCAGTTTCCCTTGCCATTCATTCAACCAATTGCTCCATAATCACCTTTTCATTCATTCATTCATTCATCCATCTCACCTGCATTTCATATCATCCTCTTCCTTACTCTCATACCTGCTGCTTAGCTGACCACCTGCTTCCAGGTCTTCACTGGCAGGTCCATAGTTTCTCTGCTCCCTGATAGGCGCCTGACTCTAAGCCAGTGATGTCAAGGTCACAGGTCGCTGAGAGCTCCACCGGGCATCTTGTACATGCTGAGGGCAAAACATGACGTAATACATATCAACACCAGTAGCATTATCACCTGATACCTGTTTACTTGCAACTTGGCTACATCCACGGATAAAACCTTTCTTAGAGTGTGTATATATTATGAATGTTTTCCTTCAGAATTGCCTACAAGGATGCATAGCACAGATACAAGTTGGATCTATGAAGGGGAACAATATTTCTCACGCATAAAAGAAAACTACTTGACAGTTATCTTCCTTTCATAGAAGTTTGAAAACAGTGTTGTTGTAATTAATTTAATTTAAAAGGTGAGTTAATTAATAACACTGAACAACACTTACAACAGTTATTCAACTTGACAGTTGACTTGACAGTTATTCAAGTTGATTAAAATAGTAACATAGTTGCAACTTTCTGATTATTAGGCTGAATTATAGGTATTATTAAACCTACTCTAGCCCTTGGGTTAGCATTCCCGTACTGTGAAGTACACCATTTACGCTCTTCATACCTCTTAAAGATAGACTTTTCAATCCCAGATGTAAAAATGTCAAAATTGATTTTCAAATGAATGAATAAATAAACAAAATAAATAACAGAATAATTATACAGTATTAACAATAGTGTTTTTTATACAAACTTGTATCAGATATACCTTTTTTATACAAAAAGTAAATGGCAGCTTTGAAATCCTGTTATCCCTTAAACAGATATTCTTATCTATTTTGATTAAACATAAATGACAATATTTACTTGGATTATCTTCAAACAAGTGAAATAACACAAACCATTATTAGTAACAGGAGTTGACGATTTCCTCCAAAATTAAAGGGAAGAACTACAGGTAGGTTGTTTGAAAATTGCTGTCCTTAAAGATACATGTTTTAGTGTTAAGCATTTGCATAATGAATTTAAGAGAATCTTACTGAACACCTAAGTAAAATACCTCATGTTGCACATTTGTAGGATCAGTCACTTGGCATATTTTTGAATTCACACACTTTTCAAAATTTGGCTCAATAATATTACAAAGACAGATTCTAAGACTGGATGTCAAATTGCTATCCGAGAGTCTGTTTTTGTGGCGAGTTTTCAGGAGCTGCATTATACAGAAACCCTGTTCACAAAGGTAGGTACTACCATACATTGTCATAGTTTTTTCTGTCTTAGGAATCAAATTTCGGTAACGCCTATTGTCAAGTTTCTGGTAAAATTCAATCAGTGCGTCTGAGTATGAATAATTGTCAAATTTCTCATGAAGGCGACACTCACATTGTACTTCTATCAGCTCCAGCTGAACTGCTCCACTATTTACTTATGTTCATAATGACTTTGTATGTTGTATTTTAATGCAAGATACTGGTTGCATATTAGGTACTGAATACTACTACCACAACTTTGTGGAGGAATTGTTTTTCCCATTCGAAACATGCAAATCCAAATGATTCATGTCTGTGCTCTCGGACACAGCCATTACTCTGCCTGCATCACACGGAAAACTGCACTGAACTGGTTTCTAACGGACTGGCCCTGTATGCCCAGGGCACGGAGACTTGCTCTCTCAGTGGCATTGCCACTCGGGACCACGATTGACACCACTGCTCTAAGCAGAGGCTTGTAAGCCCTAGGAGGTGTAAGTCCTGCGTAAGGGGAGGGTAATCAGATAAAGAAGATGGGAAAATCCAGAGAAATGGTACTCATTCAAAATTAGAGCTTAAGATCATTTTGGATTATAAGGAAAATATAAACCAAGGGGGTAGTTTTTAGTCAATCAAGTTTACTGTGGTGCTGGAACATCCTATGCCATTTTATGTAGGCATGTAATCAATTTCAAGATCAAATTTTTGCATGAGAAAAAAGAACTTCTGTTTTCAAAGAGAAAATGTACATACTGTGAATAACCTGGAATGGTGCAAGGTATATTTGATGCTGGTTATCATATACAGGATGGAAGGGAAGTCATTATATTCCTTCTTATATGTGCTTCATAGAAGCATTACAAACAAAAAGGTCTAATGGCATTTTGTTCCTTGATCAGCAGATTTCGAACAAATAATGCGTAATTCCACAGGAATGTATGCAGATAACAGTTTGCTACTTGTAAGATGCATAGAATAACTTATTTGACATAGCTTCGGTAGTAATTATGCACCATCACACAGGGTTTCAAAATAATTAATCACTTCAAAAGATGTGAAGGAATGCTCCAAGCAGCTTTTTCACTCGTGCAGTAAGTTGAAAACATTGCATTGAGCTGGTTTGTGGATGTAAACAGCTTGAGCACTTTTGCTTTCATGTTTTGGGAGCTAATGCTTGTGATAGGTCTACACACACACAGTAAACACAGAAGGACAAGGCAGGGCATTTGTTTGTGTTCTCAAGAAGCACCGTTACTGTGTTTATGTTGTTAGTAGGGCTAGGAAGTTCATGCATTTGCATGTTTTTTCATAGGGGTTAAAATGTATACTTTTACATTATGTGCACGAATTTTTTCAGCTATTTGGATATGATATGGTGCATATAACTGCATATTTTCTTGATTTTTGATAAATGCATATTATTTCAATATTATAGCCCCTATATTGCATATTTTAATGATTTCTATGGTCTTTTATTATTGTTTTCCATCTGGATAATATTTTTCATATTGGTAATATTGCACATGATGATACAACTCACGAAGATTTCAATATTATTGCCCCTATATTGCATATTTTAATTATTTTTGTTTTTTTA
The DNA here is from genome assembly GCA_030765045.1 of Tenodera sinensis. Taxonomy (NCBI): domain Eukaryota; kingdom Metazoa; phylum Arthropoda; class Insecta; order Mantodea; family Mantidae; genus Tenodera; species Tenodera sinensis. The sequence goes on along the minus strand of CM060965.1, from coordinate 146,143,031 downwards.
TAATTTTTTCCATGTGTATAATATTTTTCACATTGGTAGTATTGCACATGATGATGCAACTCACAAGGTGGTGAGAACTAATGCCGAGTCATGCTGTCATGCAGTGAATCCCGTTTCCATCCTTTCATTATATGTATGTCCGTAGAAAATAATCAGTGCATTATCTGAGAGGTTTATAGTAGCAAAGATAAAGTGCAGGTCAACGCTTTGAGCAGCACGATTATAGCAACGCTTGCCTGATGCCTGTCCACTAGTAGTTGTGTCGTGGTCTTCAAACGTAACAGGTATGAACTGGTTCCCACCAAATTAAATTTGGCATATCAAATGTTACAAAGCTTTTCAAATGCCGAAAATAAAACCAACTTCAAGTGCTAGGTTAATTAATTTACAGAACGAGGTTTTGGGTGATTTAATATCTACAGGTAATAGGGCTCTGTTTTGTGGAGCGTGTGAGAAAAATGTAGTGAGTGAGAAAAGTTTTCAAATAGTTCAGCACATAAACACAGCAAAACATAAGGAGAATTTAATCAGAAAACTCACAAACAAAGAACGTGTTCAAAAACAGCTAGTAGAGTGTTTAGGAAGTAGAGTTACTGAATTTTCCTATGACTTGTGCCAAGCATTTATAGCTGCTGATACTCCCTTGTTCAAAATTAATATCCGACATTTAAAAACTTTCTTGCTAAGTACACTCGACAACATGTGGCTGAAGAAAGAACCTGCGTAAGACTTATGTAGGACATTGTTACAATAACGCATTGTCAAATATACAAAATGAATTAGTGGATCAGTTTGTGTGGTTGTCTGTTGAGGAAACCCCTGATTCTGAGCACCGTTCTATTGCTAACATAATCGTGGGTGCTTTAAATAATGAACAAAAGACTACACCTTATCTTCTTAATGTGTGCGAACTGTCAGCCACTATCTGTAACTGTGACCCAGTTTGTGATGGACACTTTGAAATTACCATGGCCATGTGGAACGAAATACGACCGGTTACTCTTATGTGTTACTGATGCAGGTCCTTATATGATAAAATCAGGACAAACTCTGAAAGATATTTTTCCTAACTTAATTTATATAACTTGTTTGACACACACTCTTCATCGCATTTCTGAGACAATACGTGATTCTTTCCTGTTGGCAGATAGATTTGTGTCCAGTACAAACAGAATTTTTGTTAAATCTCCTAAAGGAGTTAAGTTGTTTAGATCAAGAGGCACCTAATATCTGACTTCCTCCTGCACCAGTGTTAACTCGATGGGGAACATGGGTCGATGAAGTTTTATATTATACTGAGCACATAGAAATAGTCAAAGAGGTTGTTAATTTATTGAACTCGAAAGATGCTTCATCAATAGAAATTGTGCAAAATATTCTGTCAGGCACTGGGTTAAACGAGGATCTTAGTTTCATATCTGCCCATTTTTCTTTCTTGCCAACAGCCATAACAGCATTGGAGGCTGTAGGATCTCCTTTGCATGAATCACTTACTGTCTTTGAAAGTTCAGTTCCTGCTGGCATAGGACAAAAAGTGAAAGAGAAAGTGAATTATGTAATTTCAAACAATTTTGAGTATAAACAGATGTGTGATATTCGAGACATCCTCGAAAGAAAACCATCTGTCACACCAAGAGACTTGACTCTCTCTGTGAAGCAGTTAATATCATTTAAATATGCCCCAATAACATCTTGTTACGTGGAGAGGTTTTTCATGTTACAAAAGTGTTTTGTGAGACAACATACAATGTTTTAAAGTTGGAAATTTTTGCAAGGTGTTGGTTGTGAACTGCAATTTAGCAGTTAATACTAGCACTTCTGCTTCAACCTCCAAGGAATAAGGTAACTTTATTTATTATTTATACTAACTCGTCTTGTCTATTGCAAAGGAACATTAATCGTTTTAGTTAAATAGTGCATATTTCTTGGCATATTTTCAAGTTTTTAAGAGCATATTTGCATGCATATTTCAGTGTTTTTAGGGCATGAACTTCCGAGCCCTAGTTGTTAGCTAATGCTGGATTTCTGACAATGAAGTGATTAATCCTCTTGCTCTCCAATATTTTTCAGTGATGGATGGGGTGTTAGAAATGGCCGGGCATACTTGAAGGTGTTCTCGGTCCATTTCCGCTTGCAGATCACATAGAGGACAGAGTGGTGAAGAATATATCCCAATTCTGTTTAAATGTTTTGCCAGACAATCATGTCCTGTAATCAACCTGAAGGTTGCAACTGCTGTTTTTCGAGGATACTCAGGAATTACTGTTTGAATGTTTGGTAGTTCCCATCTTTTTTTTTTTTATTTTTCATAGTAATATAGTGGAATAATTTTTTTGAATTCAGAGTTGACTAATCTTTCAGCTGCATAAAATGTTAGATTAACTATAGATTTCTGCACATTGCTGGTACCCTTTTTAGCAAGAAAATGAGCTTTGTCATTACCACTCAGTCCACAGTGAGCTGGTATCCATTGGAAGACTAGGTGTTTTTGAAGTGCGGTTAGATGGGTAAGGATTTTCCAACATTCTATAACTGTTTGGTTTTTTGGTGACAACTTGGAAGTAATTGCTATAATTGCCGCCCTGGAATCTGAGAGAATAACTGCTTGATGAAAATGTGAAATTCTATACAAAAGATTTTGTAGGGCCATTCGAATTGCTTCAATTTCTCCATCAAAGTTTGTAGTTCCATAACTTAAAGATTTGTAATAGGAAAAGAGGTGACACGTGACTCCAGCCCCTGCTCCATCTCGGTTTGATATCAATGATCCATCAGTATAAATATGGAGCCATTCGTGTTCTGGAAATGTAGTATGGATTGTCTCTAATGCCAATTTTTAGAACACTAGTTGGAGTATCACTTTTCTTAACTTCTTCTCTCAGGTGTAAATAATAATGTTTGTGTTGGATTGACTTTAGTTATGAAGTTTTCCTTTGAATTAGGAAGGTGCACATTCTTCTTGATGTCTTGAATTTTGGAAAGATAGCTCTCCTGAGTCTAGTGTATGTGTAAACTTTCTCTTGTGCCATGTATTGAATGGGAGTCTGATCAACTTTTCGTGTTGAGTAAGAGCTGCTTTTTCTATTTCATATTCAATGGGGTATTGGTTGGTTAGTATTTCCATAGCTGCTATTGGTGTGGTTTTGATAGCACCTGTAATTAGTCTCAGACTTTGGTTTTGAAAGATTTGAATTTTTTTGTATTTGCTGTTACAAGGACTTTGCTGCAGGGAGTAAATAATGGCTTTATATATACATTGTATGTTGTGTTAAGAGTTGCTCTGGAACATCCCCACTTCATTCCTGTTAGACATTTTACTGTTTATGTACTGAGCTAGGGAAAGTGGCACCCACATAATCTGCAGTGTTGCCAGCTTGTTTTCAAGAAAGCTAAAATATCTCTGTAGGAAGTGGTCAGAGACGAAAACTTAAGATACAAAATGTGTTCCAAATATCGAGATCTATCACGGGTTTAAATCAATGTAATGACTTCCTTTCACCCAGTATTTAAAGCTTGTCTCACCCTTAGATGATAGTATGGAGTTAAATGGGATATATCTGTCTCTATCTAGCACATACAAGTTGCAACAGCTGTCCTTTTCTGCTCTCACGCTGTTGCCAGGTTTCTAATAGCATGGTGTAAATATTCATTTGTTATAAATTTCAGCTTTAAATACATTATCCTATTTTTCTTCATCAGGTTATATCCTTTTTAGTCATTATACATTTCTATAGGCCAAAATGTTTACAGAAAATATTTTCAGTAAAGGTTCGATATTTGTTGTTTCTATACTCATCACAATCTAATAGAATAACTGCTAGAACACGTTTATATTTTTTTCTTAGCTAGACTAAACTATGGTGCTGCTACCTGCCTACTTTGAATTCTTTATGTTTACTCAGTCAAGTGTTAATTTTTTAAATTAAATGTTTTCGGAAAATTTTATATCTGTGCACTGCAAAAGTGGGAAACTTTATTATTGAATTTTCATCAGGGACCAAGCGAGAGCAAATGTTGAGAAGGGTTAGACAGTTTTTAAAATAAACCAGAAGCTTGTAACCCTTTTCGTTTACCATGTAAAGGCAAACAAAAGGTATTCACCGGGCTGGCCCCGTGGTGCAGTTGGCAGAGCATCTGCTGTGCTAGGGGTCCTGGGTTCGATTCCCGGCAGGGGGTAGGAATTTTTCTCCAGCCAAGATTATTCCTCATCCTTCCCTGAGTCTGGAAGTATGAATGTGTGTGTGAATTCAATGTATAAAAACCCCTCTGTTAAACGAGCAAAACCAATAAGCAAGGCCGCCGATATGACCTCTGTAGCTAAAGGTGGGATATAAATGGAACAATTAAAAAAAAAGGTATTCACCTATTTAGCTAAACGGCGTCAACAGAAGGCAGCGGTAAAAGTTAACATCAGTTTGTAAGGAACCGTATGTGCTTATACTTTGTGGAACCTGTGCTATGTGGAACCTATGCTATTTCACATTTTCCGTAAATATTCATAGTTCTGGAGAGGGAAGCTAGGAAGAAACAATATATTGATAAATTAAGACGTAAGGAATGCCAAATAATTATTAATCTGTTATATTATTTCTAAATTCAAATGAGTATTAATAAGGCAGTGAAAAAAACAGCTAAAGCTATTGGGTGTTCAGAAGCAGCAATGTATAGGATTAAAAAGGAACTAATGAAAGGACTTCTAAGAAAGCCACGAAAAAGAAAGCAAAAAGGACGACACAAAACAAATGCCAAGTTAACGCAATATGATGGAATAATGGAAAGCAGAGTGCAGCGAATTGTTCATTCTTTAATGTTTGAGAATATTTCCCCCACATTGAATATAATTTTGTCATGGTATCATTATGGTGATGATACCCTACCAAATTTCTCAAGGGCCACTCTACGTCGGTTCTTGCATGATTTGGGGTTCGAATATAAAAGAAGGCATACATATAGTACATGTTGCAACGTTGTGCCCCATTTAGCATGTACTGTCTTCTAAGTGTGAGATGCACTTTAGGCAACTTTGAAAACAAACCAGAGGACTTACAATACTTGTATTTCTGTATATAAGTGGAACATTGCTTTAAAAAAATTTAGCAGTTAAACTGATGTACAAAATGTGATCATGTTTAATATTCACTTAGAACAAATTATAATACAGCTTGTGTTTTCCAGCAATTTTCAGTAATTCATATTTTATGAGTTCTACAATTTCTATGACATTGCACATTTACCTTTATAGGCAGTATTTTCAAAATAAACCTCCATGCATTTAGTAAAGCATATGTATTTGTTTAATATGCAAAGATGTCTTAAGTTATGCTCTAATCAACTAAGAAATAAATTCAAAAAGTGTTGAACAATTAATGTTGAATTTTCTTTTTTAATATTTCAAATTTCATACTTTACCAAATGCATGTAATTTAATTCTGAAAATACCACATATAAAGTTGGTGTGCAATCTTCCAAAAGTTGTAAAACTAATTAAACGCAATTTATTGAAAATTGTTAGAAAACAAATTGTATTATCTTTGTTCTTTGTAATCAGATTTTTCTGTATTCTAACTGTTACATTTTCAGAGTAGGGTACATATACTTTTTTATTTATATACATTTAGTTCCTTTCAAAAATAATTTCATGTAAATTTAAACAATTGTATGCACCTATATGTTTAAACTAGTTCATTATGGTTTGTGTATAACAGCAACTCCTAAATTGGGGAAGCTGAAGAATAAATTTTTCAATGCTTATCTAAATGCTTAAAATACAAATATACCATTAAAACTATATTTGCACGAATTGCTGCAAATAAGTTGCAAAGCTTTTCAAATAGCTTCTTGTATTGTTAAACATCCAGCTAAACTGTAACATACAATGAAAGTATTTAAAGTGGTACTATTTTTTGTGTCCCCATCACATTTATATAGCAAAGACTCAGTGAACCCTGTCCTATTGTGAATGCACCATTTTTTAAGACTCCAACTTTTGGAAATTTCACTTTTATGTCTTAGGCTGTACTTTATGTAGCAGTATGAGACACTTCTATCAATTCTTCCTCTTCAAATGCCAGTCGAGAAACCATTGAGAATGAAGACGCTGGCCTTCAAAATGCATCCGGACAAAAATAAGTGTCTATTGTTTGACTCATTTACTTCTAAAACATGTGGAAAAGCTGTTTATGTTTTGCTGATTTAGTTACTCTACATATGCATATAAAATAGTTATGATAAAGTAGATATACAGAGCAAACGTATTCTGCTGCAAGTGTAACGCAGAACTATGTGTGATAAATTGTCTGACAAATTGGAATAGATGTCTGTAATTACATACACACACTTTGTAATACTATAAATATAGAATATTGGTTCACTATTAGTAGACTTTCAGGTTAATTTGACCTCCTGTATGGTTAGTTGTCTCATCAATAAAGCACGCCACGACATAACCCAAGAGCCACAGAGTCTCTAAGCTAGCTGTGAGCCTGAGCAAGGCTCAACCGGCAAACCCTGCTTGTACCTCCAATATATAATGAAAAGGGTTGAACTAAAATAATATGGAAACGGAAGATGGGGTTACCTATTACTTTACATTTGCCACATACAATTCAAACTCTACAATGCCCTCATATTAATGTAAGCATTGGGACATTGGTTTTCAATAACGAATACTGATGACAGAGCGTGTCATTAGAATTTTATTGCATAAAACACCTTTTTTATTACATCCATACAGACGAGAATAACTTATTTGATGGCAGCTGGTGGATTATTATTTAACTACCAGTAGCAATAAACTCTTATAGGCTTCTCATGGTAACATAACCTAACACACCAACGTATATGTACAAATTAATGTATAAAGTCATTAGCAATGAAACACTGAGCATGTGTACAAGGGTAATGGAGTGTATCATTATGTGGCCTATAATAATACTAAGTACAGATGTATACTTCACTTCTATTACTTTAATGTACAAACACTATTTTTCCTTCTACATTGAAAATTAAATGTAACAAAAAAAAAATCCTGGCAATAATACTTCTACCCTCTGTACAAAATGTACATGCCATAAAAGTATAGCACACATAGAACGCAATTAGCACCGTTCAGTGCTTAAATTTTACAAACTTGACGTCATACCAAGAACTTTTGCATTATATATATTTTATATATAAATAAAGAACTGTACAAGAGAACTAATATTTTAAAGTCAAACTAAGCATGAAATGCCATACACATGTTAAGTAATGCTGTTAAAAGAAAACTATATTACAAACTCTTTTCAAGTCCTTATGGTCATACAATTTTAGCTTACAGGAATTAAATACTAAATACAGTTCCCAGTCCTATATTAGATTAAAGAATGCCATTTTTAATTTTGACTTCACATGCATATCCACAATTTCAGCATTTATGTTCCTCTTTATGTGTCTTGTAAAACTTCCACACTTCTTTACAGTCATTTTTTATCTTAAGGGAACAGCACTTTTAAAACGTGCAATAAGCACAACTTATATTACCAGGCTATCACTGCAGAAAAATTAAAGATTATTAGAATGCTCATGTTTAGAAACTTAGACAAGAGCAAGACATGCTTATGGTATTTATAACATTACTTTTTCTCTCATGTTTTAATCACCTGATCTATTAACTTAGTCATGTTTCTGTACCAAATTAAAGCCAGAAGAGTTGAAACTGCTTCCCTTTAGCCCTTGGATGCCATTCTTCCATGTAAATACTGTTTTAGGCTACAACAGTCTGGAACACTTGCAGTTACATAATACAGATAATGGTTGTTACACATCTTACTGCATTGAATTCTGCAAATGTTTTAACATTACAAAACTGTTAACTCTTTCTTGGAATGGATATGTAAAACACAAAAACCTAACAATAGCCAACTTCAGTAAATGAGCCACATCTTTCATTCCAAATAAACTAGGTTAATGAAACAAAAGATGTTCATTAGAACATCTACTTTAGCTTCCATTTCCCAATGCAAAAGAAAACTAAAGCAGCCAAGGAAAAGAAAATAATGAAAGTTAATTACTTTTGTATGGTTCTTATTTTGGCATTATTACTATTACAGCTTTTGTCTGTTTTAAACTTTGGTTAAGACATTCACATCTGCTTTCATTCACTACTGCATGCCAATTGGCCTGCTAACACAGAATGTATAAATGTAAATGTTAAGAGTTATGAAAGCCTACAGCTCACATATTTATGCATTTAACTATGTATTAATTATAGTGGCTTTGAAATATAAATTTATCAACAATACAAATTACCATATATCAAGAGCAGCTGTAACACATCAGTACAATAACAAGCAATCATTGTTTTCTTTACCCATCTCACTATTATAAAATAAAGTATTCCATTTAATCATTAATTTAAGTGCTATTATTCCATTACTAAACCATGAATTTACACGCATAAAAATCATCTAAGGAACAATGTACATTTTGAAGACATTTTTATCTATGTAAATAGTCAAATCAGTGGAAAAATGTATTTTTATTAGATAGCTTTAATCATTTGAAATGAACATTCCTGGGTTAGTACCTACATTTACGAATAAGCTTTATTAGGGAAGACATTTCTCAAGCATTCCAAGATACAAGAAATGGTGTATATATATATATATATATATATATATATATATATATATAGTAACCAAATTGTAATAAAATGCAATTTTTGCACAGAATAGTTAGAAATTGTTGCACAAAAACCTGATCATGTGGGCTTCTATTTATGGTGTTCCTTAGATAGTTTTGATGAATGTGTAGAAGGTGTACAGAAGATGCAGAATGTCAGTATTTCTTAATTTCAGATAATTAGTTATATATAATGTTACAGGCTAAGGCATGGGTTGTAAAATTTGCTTGTTGCTGGGAAGATATTTGGATTATTGCTATGAAGCATAATATCAAGTCAGTAAGCAAATCTGGCTGTAGCAGATTCCAGCAGTGATGAAAAAGCAGAGTGTTCTTTCAACAAAGACAAACATGCATCCAATCGAGTCACATTAAATCATATTTTTATAAGTATGTCTTTAGTGTTGCTTTACATACGCTTGTGTGAAATAGCTGTTACTACTATTATTAGAGTTATACAGCATGTTTTCCTAAAATATGCAGAAATATGTGCTGGTCACTGGAACAAGGAAGATATGCATTTTACCAATTGACATACAGGTTCAGTAATAAGCAACTGGATCATCTTGATGGTTCTATTGGAAAAGTTTTACTTATTCCATTCTGTCACGTTACCATTCAGGTCATCCTTTGTTGTTTATACATCCTAGAGGATGCTTCTAGACAAAACAGATACAAAATATGTTCTATTTTTAATCTATAAATTTTTTCTTTGGTTTCTTGTAGATCTTCTGTTTGCTGTTAAAACTCCATTACACAGTGTGCACAAAATAAAGAGTATATAAGTATTAGTTATGATCTTGTTTTCTCGGGATGAACCAACACAAACCAAGAATGTTCTGCTATTGATGCAGTTTGAAAGTTTTATCTCGGGGAATTTAAAAAGAAGTGTTACTCTATCATGAAATATAGTTAGGTTTCCTGTTAAGTGATGGAACTTACACAATTTTCTTCCCCACAAGATCTGCAGCTTTTATGTTCTTAATTGAAAACTGGAATGCTCATTAATATCAGTCTTATTTATAATAGATTGTGATTACAATCAATATTTCGTTACTTAAAGAATTAACTAGTGCTTTTCACTAGCAAACAAAACATTGCCACTCCATTCGATTAGGAAAGTATGTTGCATTAGATGGATAAAACTTTTAATTGAAAACTAATAATTACCTGAATTAAATTATATCTTTAGAAATCACTCAACATTTCCCTACTTTGATTTATCTTGTAAAGCTGTGAAATACATCAGGTTGTTTTCTTTAGAATGCACGAGATACCTTCTTGTATCATTGCTGGCTACCATGTCAACCACTACTGCTTCAAGCATACTCCATTGATCTTTTATTTCGATCTCCAGTGCCATACTATATGCTTCTTTATATGCATTTTATGTGCAATTGATAATCTAAAATATTTGAATTTAAAGCTAGATTTTTGGTTTCCCTTAGTTTCATCAATCAACAGATGACAACCAAACCAGCAATGGTTCTGTTATCATTAAAATAAATATGCAGTAATTCCCAGCATCAACAATGCATTTTATTTTTCTTTCCTTGCTATTTATATTTTTCTCAACAATTAACAAATTAATAAATACTATAAACATATAGTTATTAGGTAAAAACTTTTTAAAAAATTTACACAGCAACAATAAAAATAATATTACATGAAAAATTTAAAATAACATGTCTTTTTTGGCAAAATTCAGCCAAACTATTATGGAACAGCACATTATTTAAAGTCACAATATCTACAACTTAAAACTTATGCTGAGCCTAAAGATTTAAGAATATGAACATGCATTTATGTATAGAACTTTTTATTCACATTAACTTTGTATAGACTATAGATGGAAAATTGAATTGGACCTGAAAAACTCCAATGCCATGGCAAGGATCTGAACCACACATATGCTTCCCATGTTGACCCTCTTCCCAGTTATAGTAAAAGCAATAGTAGCTTATGTCGGGATTAGGATGAACTTAACATAATGTGACGTGACAGGATGTAACTGAAGTAAGGAACTAGAAGTACTATTAGAATGCACTTAACTTAATGGGAATGATTTCCATTATGGTTGGTCATTCTTCTACTTGGCAGAAATGGTGGATATTGGAAGCAGCTCTTTTTCTAATCTGAGGTTATGTTTTCCAAACATGAAAAGAAAGAATATGAAAACGTGATGTAAAACCAATTTTAAATGTGAATAAAGTACTATGGAGATGCCATAACCTACTTTAGGAGCTAAACAAAAGAAACCGTTTTTGATGCAAATAGTTACATAGATAAGCATAATTTATTCTGGCATGGTTCAAATTAGTCACGTGACCTCCAAACTTGACGTAATGTGAATGAATAGTTTAGTACTGCCAAACTCTTACATTACGTCATATTAAGTTGTCATGTTAAATCGACCCTACATATCTGCCTTTAATATAACTTTCCAGTTACGTCCCATCGCATTAAGTCATGTTACGTTATGTTCACTGTAATCTCGGCTTTAGTGAAAATGTGTCAATATGGAAAGCTGAAGGTCCATTTCAAGTCTTTTATTTTCTATGCAGTTTATGCTCAATCTGCCAAACTGCAGTGCATGATTAGAATAATCATCTCAGTTACTATACTCTTTAAGTTATGCTCTATTGCTTGTAACATTACTTTGTGTCAGCAAATTACATCCATCATTTGCATATATTAATTATGCATTGAAGTTTCAAATTATGTAAAAATTCTGCACAGGAAAATAATTAGAACATTCACTGCTGGCACTACTTTTATTAAATATGCACAACAATGTTAAAGTACAAATAAACTATAGTTCTAACACTGCACAAAGCATGCCTTTTGCGCTAATGCTGCAATCTTCTGTGGTGCAGGTGTCCTTTACCCTATTTTGATTATAAGGTAAAGATCTTACTTTTGGCGCATCCATCTGAAATAGCCAACACATATCTAGGAAAAGTTGATTTATGTTCAATTTCAGTACTAAGATATTTTTCTCTGTTTACTCTATACAGGAAATGAGCCATCACATAACACTTCTCACCTGCAACATGTAAATCCTACTTCGCAAATCCTCCAACTACCATTTTACCTGTGCAGCTTTTCATTTAGAAACTATGCTTAGCAAATTGAAACCAAAGTGCAAAAAGCACCAGCCCAAATCCTAGTGTGCAACATTGACTATGAAAGTGCTATACAGGCAATGTAAGTTTGGAATTCCTATAGAGCTGTGTATGTTAGTCACTAAAGCTCAAAGAGTAAATTACATCAGTGCACATGGAATATTGTGAGAGCTTATGAATAGCTTCCTTGTGTGATCACTTAATGCTATGCAAATGCACTAAAAGGCTTAAAAATAATACTCCTGTAATAGAAAATAAGAACAGAGCTTGCAATACAATCCCTGCATTAATCCTCATTTAGAATTATCAAAATTTAAGGATTGTTGACTCTCTCTCCTATACATCACACTGTCATGAAATTTAGTATTATGGGCACTTTTAAAAATTCACTGCTTTCATGGTAATGTTCCCAGTAAATGAGGAACTTCAATGCTGAAATTTCTTCCAGCTAAGCACTCCTGAACAAGTTTATGAACAATTTTAAAGCGACTCAGATTAAGCATTTTATTTGCATTATACATTACGGAGATCATATTTATGCTTATCTGAATAATTTAAAAATGCTAGTGCAGTACATTCCTCATTTAAAAAGGAACTAAAGAAAAACATATAAATATCATTCTGACATTCAATTCGTAACATTATTTTGCTAACACATGATGCAGCTTCAAAACTTTCACACATGTGCACTCACACACAAGCATGCATTTTACTTGTACACCCATAAAAAGAAAGGGAAGAAAAAATTAAAGGCTTCCAAATATGACACTACTTTATTTTCCTTCCTATGATGCAGATGCAGCAAGGAAAATTCAACTTGTAATCATTGTCATCAGTACACTGTGACTGGGAGGTAAATGTGTCTAGAATAAGAGACTGTACTTTATATCTCTATTTTTATTAGTTTCATATTTGTAATTGGGAAGTGAGATAGTGGGACGACAAAGCTCGTTGATGACAAGGCCGCGTCCATTTGTAAGTTGCAGAAAATTCAACGAAGATCAGGATTATCATTGACCTGTTTCTTGATGCGCAACAAAATAGTTGTGTACCACTGATCTAGCCGTGAAATTGAATCATAATCCTTGACTGCTTCAGTAAAACCATCCACATTTTGTTCCTCCATGTGATCAATCAACACCTGAAATGAAATGAATTTGTTTTAGCATTGATTACATTTCTTTTAAAGGATGCTGTTTTTTTTCCCAATCAAGTAACTTTCATTAACTTTTTGGTCATAGCTTTTTTCCTGACCTGTTCTAGATCATTTTTTATTTTCTTTATTCTTTATACAAAAAGGGTTTATACATTTGAACTTTGCCTCTAGGTATGTATTTAACTGTTTTATTTAATAATAGAGAGTTCCTATTAGTTTCAGCTGAAGAATAATTACACTGGTCTGTGAAGATTTTGCAGCACAGAATATTTGACATTATAAAGGTCAATTCAGATCCTCTGATTTCAAAAATAAGTTTTTGCGTATCACATACAAATTTTTTAACAGTTCTGATTCAACACAAAATTGAAAGTGTGGTACACCAGTATTATCATTGCACATTCAACTTACAGGATGGTTCATTAAAACATGCAAGCATGCTAAATGATGTCATACCAATGTCTATTGATATAGACATCGAGAAAAAAGAGTTCAGCAAATATTATGTAAAAGGAAAACTAGTATATTGTTGATACCGAAATTTAGATTTCCGATCGAATGGGCTTTTGAAAAAGACACGTTTTAATTTAATTGCCGGATATGAGATTTGCGATAAATATTGAGTAATAACATAAATAGATAATATAGCAGGAAGTGTTGTAAGGTGAGCAAGATATGAGTAAATAATAGTCGTTAAATTTGTAGAATAAACGCATTATTGGTTTGAAATTAACGAGTCATGACGTCATACCACATAGTTTAAATACACGTTCGAAAGTCAGTTCTACAAACCTTAAAAGTCGCGCGAGATATCTAATAAAATATAAAGTAAACATCGTTTAATCCTAAAAAAGTAATTATATATTTGAAATTCATAAAAGAACATGTTATAATAGAAAGGGACATTTCTAAATTGCGGGAAAAGGAAATAGCATTTTGGATACGAGGCTTTCTTGGATGACGTCATGACATTCAAATGGAGCGAACGGCTTCTTAGCGTGGGTAAGAGAAAGCGTCGAGTCAGTCATTACTCAACGAGAGACCAGTACGGGAGTTCGTGCTGCGCGGATGTGATTGCGATGCCTCTACAGATACACATATAGAATCGGCATATCTCCCGAAAATATTTGAAATAAAGGATATGAAAAGTTGTTCTTGGGTTGTCCATTACACTTACGCAAACCCGAGATAAAGAGATCTTATGCAGAACTAGCCGAGGCGAGCTACATCGAAGGGCAACGTCACGTCACCAACGACTTCAGCTTCAAATGGCGATCCAATAACTAGGACACAACGATTATTACAGCTTCAAATTGGCTTCCCAACGTGTGGCCTCGAAAGAATGGACCAAACCCCCAAGACGACCAGATCAGCATCGAACCAGCAGACAAGAAGGTGCCCAGCGTGTCAACATCTGTGAAACGTGTAGTGAACAAGTTTAAGTGCAGTTAAAGTGAAATAGTGAAAATATTGAAAATTTTGGTGAGTAGAAAAACACATGTAAATAGCTTAGAAATGGAAGACAGTGACACTGATTTTTTAGGTTTTGATAGTCCGGAAATTGAGAAAAGTGTAAGTAGGATGGAAGAATTTAATCAGAATGTAATTGGTAGCAGAATATGCCAAGAAGTAGAAGATCAGAACGTTAGAGAAACACCTAGAGGTAGTTCAGAAATGTTTAGTAGTAATTCAGAAAGGCCAGCATTTATGTCAGAAATAGAGAATATGTTTCAAACGATAATGAAAAAGATGAGTACAGAGTTAAGTAAAAAGATAGATGAAAATAGTAAAGAATTAAGAACAGTGGAAAAGATGAGTACAGAGTTAAGTAAAAAGATAGATGAAAATAGTAAAGAATTAAGAACAGTGAGAAAGATGAGTACAGAGTTAAGTCAAAAGATGAGTACAGAGTTAAGTCAAAAGATAGATGAAACTAGTAAAGAATTAAGAACAGAGTTAGGACAGAAATTAGAGAAGGGACAACAGGAATTGGGAATGCAATTGGAAAATCAGAAGAGAGCTTTAGAAACCTTTAGGGAAGAAGTTAGGGAGGAAATTAATAAAGTTAGTAGTGAAGTAAAAGAAAATAGAGAACAGGTAGAACAGGTTAAGGGAGAATTAGAGACAATAAGGCAAGAAGTAAAGAATTCTGAAAAGAAATTAGGTCAACAAGTGAGTGAAAAATTAGATAAAGAAAGGGAAATATTAACATATAGATTAGACAAACAAAGGGAAGAGGTAGTACAAAGGTTAGATAAAGACAGGGAAGAAATTAGAGAAGAGTTACAGGGGTGTAAAGTTAGAATAGAAAGATCTGATGTAGAAAATGAAAGGCAGGCTAGAAATTTGGAGGATGTTACAGACCAAATAAAAGGGGTAGTAACAGAAATTACTCAGGTAAAAGAGGCCTTAGAAAATTTGAAATTAAATGAAAATGCATGTAATCACAACAATCTTAGTAATGAAGTTGCAAGAAACGAGGCAATACCAGGTGTATCAGCTGACATTTCGATGCAAAATAGAGGTAACAGTAATTCCCATTCTGATCTCAGAAATAGTGCAGGGACAGGTGACAATTCAAATTTACATTGGCCTAACCATGTCTTAAATGAAATGACACCTCCAGTTTTTGAAAATGAAGATTCAGATGATCCTAAAGCCTTTTTAGAAGGGTTACAAGAGTACTTCACGGTGAAACGTATACCAGAGGAGTACAAGATGGTGATAGTAAGAAAATGCCTAAAGGGTAATGCTGCTAATTGGCTAGGCCTTTCTATGGGTAACAATAATGACTACAGGACCTTTAGGAACATCTTTTTAACCAGATATTGGGGAGCTAGTAGGCAGGCTAATATTAGAGTTGAATTAAGCAATGGAAAATTTAATCCTAGATCGGAGGAATCGATGGTCAACTATTTTATGAGAATAGCGAGAAAATCGAAGATGTTGGACCCTCCCTTAGATGAAAAAGATCTAATAAATATAGTTACTCCACATTTTCCGGAAACGCTTCAACACTACCTAATCATAGCTTGACCCGATAGCATTGCAGCTATGATCGAATTATTATCAGCCTTAGAAGTCAATAAGCCAAAACACGCATTTGGAAATAAATATGAAGAAAAAGAAACTGTAAATTCTTTCGGGCAAGGGGCACAGTATTATCAGAATAGAAGTGAGATTAGGGAAAGATATAAAGGACCAGTACCAAGGATGGAATCATTCCGGTGGGAAAATCAAGGTAGATATAACCAGGAAGGGCATCACCAAAATAGAAATGGTAATCAAAGGGGAAGAAATATAAGGGTGAATTATATGAATACAAATAGATTTGATCGAGGTAGACGGGGACGTTATTTTGGACATAGTAGAAATTCAAATGATGGGTATTGGACAAACGGAGATAATGAGTTTAGACCGAGGTCACCAAGACAGGGAGAAAGGTATTCAAATGGACGAAATTCCCCGAAAATGCGGAAATGGTCGAGGCCATTAACACGGTCAAAAACATGGTAGGAAGTAACCCCGATTTAATGCAGGAAAACAGAAGTAACAATTTGGGAAATAGTACAGGAGCAATACCTAAAAATCAGGGAAACGCCAGACCCGGTCAAACGCGCCTTCAGTGAGAACTGGGTATCCTAGTAATGATTGTGATAAGTACTCGGAAATAAATAGTCCTGGAAGGCAAATGATGATACAAAAGAAAAGAGAATGTAAAAATAGAATCGACGAAAACGAAAAAGTAGGAGATCCACCTAAAATCAAAATTGGAGTAAATGGAAAACAGTACAATGCAATTATAGATACGGGATCAAATAGCACAGTATGCTCACAAAATTTTTATGATAATTTACAAAGTAGTGGTTTTAAAGTAATGTCTTTACCAGTTAATGGGATATATTGCTCGCTAGCTGTGGGAAAACGAAAAGAGAGAGTAAAATTTCAAGCAATGATAAATATTGAAATAAATGGGAGAATACTAGGAATTTTATTTCTGATTGTAGGAAGACTTGTGACAGATATTATAATAGGTTGTGATTGTCTTTATGCCTGGGAAGCTGTGGTGAATTTTAAAAACATGATTCTAGAAATGAAAGTTGAAGATGAGACCATTATAGTGCCTTTTGTGGAAGATAGTAGTTCAGAAACTATTGTACGAGAAAAAGAGGAAGAAGAAATCCAAGGGGATACATTCTTTGTAGAATATGTTAAAGTAGGAGCTATGGAATTAACTGAAGTAAATGTCAAAGAGTACAGTGTCGATAATAAAGAAAATGTAGAATGGGATAAAAATGATTTCATAGACAATTTGAGGGTTTCTGATGCAACTAGGTACTATGATAGGGAGAGTAGTGAAGACTTAGAAGAATTGTTGAGGGAAAAGGTAACTCAGGCTGATCAACTAAATGAACAACAGAGGGATAAACTGTTTGAAATATTAATCCGAAATAAAGAAGTATTCTCTGAGAAACCTGGTAAATGTAATATTTATACTCATTCGTTTGAGATGATACCCATCAAACCTTTTACACATAAAGCGAGAGCTATCCCTAGTACAATAAGAGAAGAGGTAGATGCAGTTATAAAGTCAATGTTAGAAGATGAGGTTATTGAAATTTCGAATTCAGAATTTGTGAATCCCCTATGTATTGTAAATAAGGCCAATGGAAAGATTAGGGTGACATTAGACGCGAGAAAACTAAATCAACATTGTAAACCTGATAGATTTAGACCAGAAAGTGTAGAGGTAATATTGAACAAATTGCAGAAGGGCAAAATTTTTTCTACTCTAGATCTTACAGCATCTTTTTGGCAGATCCCACTTAGAGAAGATTTAAGAAAATATACAGCGTTTTTACATTCAGGAATATTATATCAGTTTCGAGTTTGTGCCTTTGGTATGAATACCAGTGGTAGTGCACTATTAAGAGCTTTGTATGAAATTTTTGGAGAAACCATAAAGAAATTTGTAGCTCAGTATGTGGATGATTTTGTGATTTTTTCAGAAAATATAGAGGATCATTTAAATCATATCAATTATGTGCTTAGTCAGTTAAAGAAAGCAAACCTGACAATAAAGCCAAGTAAAACTGCATTCTTTGTGAAACAGACAGAATTTTTAGGTTATGTTATTTCAAATAAGGGAATCAGGCCTAATCCCGACAGAATTGAAAGCATAAATAAAATACCAGCTCCTAAAAATATAAAGCAATTGAGAAGATTTCTTGGTATTCTAAATTATCAGTCAAGATTTATCCTGGAATATGCAACCGTAGTAGCCCCATTAAGACAACTTTTGAGAAAAGATGTAAAATGGCAATGGTCATCAGTAGAACAAGAATCTTTCGAAAAAGTAAAAACATTGTTTGCAGCGTCAATTTTATTGGAAAAACCTAGGGAAGATCTCCCCTACATAATTTATACAGATGCTTCAGGACTTGGTTATGGTAGTGTCATATTACAAAAAGATGAGGAAGGAAAAGATCACCTCATTGCTGTAGCTTCAAGGGGGCTTTCAAGGACTGAATCACAGGCTTGCACTACAGAAAAAGAAATAGCAGCTATTTACTTTGCACTTGTAAAATTTAAGCAATATGTATATAACAACCCAGTAATAGTTTACACAGATCATGTTAGTTTGGCATTTATGAACTCTTGCAAACTCACAAGCACACGTATTTCTAGATATATACATGAGATCACATCCCATAACATAGAAATCAGACACATAGCAGGAAGTCAAAATATTTTTAGTGATTTGTTATCAAGGATGAAAACCAATTATACAATACCAGATACAATTAGTGACAACAAACATGATGTAACCATACTATATTTGAAAACCTTAGAAGGGACTCAATTAGCTAAAGAATTTCGAAATTTGGAACAATTACAGACAGAGGACGATGAACTTAAGAAATTGAGAGAAAAGGCACAACCAATCACAGAAAATCTAAAAGATAATATAGGTATTTATGAGGGAAAAATCTATAAATTTCATGGAAGAATTGAACCTAAATGGAAAGTAATGGTACCAAAAGCTTTACAAGAGAAACTTATACTTGCTTATCACAAAACACTAGCTCATACAGGTAGTGAAAAGCTAATCATGGTAATTAGTGACCATTTTTATATAAAACATTTGGCAAAGAAAGTGAGAAAAATATGTTCAAGCTGTGATTTATGTCAAAGGGCCAAACCATTTAATATCAAATTTGATATAGAACCTCAGACAATCATAAGAGAAGGGAAAAATGTACTAGTTACTGCTGATGCACATGGGGAGCTACCAGTAGGACAATTTGGATGTAGATATATGTTTGTTCTTCATGATGTTTTTAGTAAATTTATTAAAATTTATCCTGTTAGGAATATCAGCAGCAAAACATGTGTAGGAAAGATAATAAAAGATTATGTACCTAAATATGGCAAGATTCAGGCAATCTTAACAGATAATGCTACAGTTCATCGGAGCAAAATCTTTAAAGAAACCCTAGAAAATCATGAGATAAAGTTATATCATTGTTCCTCATACTTTCCATCAGGGAATCCAACAGAACGTGTCCTCCGAGATATAGGAATTTATTTACGTGTACTTACACATCATAATCACAAGGATTGGGTGAAATATTGTCCATTGATAGAAAAGATTATCAATCACACCATTAATGTAACTACTGGGTTTGCACCAATAAAATTAATGTTAGGAATTGAACCAGAACCAATATTGATCGGGGAACCAAAAACACTGAAAATTAATGACATTCAGTTAAGTGAAAAAGAAAGAGCGAAAATTGCTTTTGAACGAATCAAGAAAAAGGCAGAGAAGCGAAAATTAAAGAAAAAGAGTAGAAAACATAAATGGGAACCTAAGATAGGCGATTGGGTACTAGTTAAAGACCATAAGTTATCAAGTGCCTTGCGAGGTAGGAACAAAAGGATGGAATTGTTATATAAAGGTCCTGCAGAAATTATATCCAAATTTGGTTATCATACCTATGAATTAAAAGATGTTAAAAATGAAAAATGTCTGGGAAGATGGCATAAACAACTCCTTCGACCATACAAGAAACCGTGTGGTGCCTTGGAACCTTGATTTAATGTAAAAGAAAAATTGGAAGTGTCATTTGTCTATTGGCGCCCAATCAGCTTTGATATAAAATTTAAATGTTAGCTTACTTGAAAACCATACATTGGTCAGGTACTTACATATTCATGAAAAATGCAGAATGTGAATTGCTATATACTACAAAGAGCTTAAAAATATATTGTATAGAGCTCACAATAACAGCTTCAGAAAGATTGTTAAATTGTTCATCTCCGCATAGAGAGAAAACAGAATATTTACTTTGTAAACATTTGTTAAAATATTTAGATGTATAGATAGTTATCACAGCAAGACAAAGAAAGAACTTGTCTAAAGAGTGTAATGGATTTATATAAATATATGTACATTTTAGTGCTTAAAGGATATAGTACAGATATGTGTTACAATAACAAAAGTAAAAAAATCACAGTGCAAGTGATAGTGAGAGCGAAGTGAGCAAACATGAACTAAAAGAAGGAAGTATAAAGAAAGACTCTTGAAATTTAACCTTTATAAAAAAGCTTCACAGAAGAAACCATAACATATTGTAATTAGTATTTAAGGATTAATGTTTAGTCAAGTGTACAATTGTTTGTCATGTTAAAAAGATTAATGAGAAAATGTGCTAATAACCAATTTAAAAAAAAAAAAAAATGTAATTGAAAATTGTATATAATGGGAGTGTTGCCGATTATTCAAAATACAGGAGTAATTTTTAATTTTTCTTTCGGGCAAGACATTTACATTATTTTATTATGAAATAATAAAATAACATAAATGGGGGCATTTGATACCGAAATTTAGATTTCCGATCGAATGGGCTTTTGAAAAAGACACGTTTTAATTTAATTGCCGGATATGAGATTTGCGATAAATATTGAGTAATAACATAAATAGATAATATAGCAGGAAGTGTTGTAAGGTGAGCAAGATATGAGTAAATAATAGTCGTTAAATTTGTAGAATAAACGCATTATTGGTTTGAAATTAACGAGTCATGACGTCATACCACATAGTTTAAATACACGTTCGAAAGTCAGTTCTACAAACCTTAAAAGTCGCGCGAGATATCTAATAAAATATAAAGTAAACATCGTTTAATCCTAAAAAAGTAATTATATATTTGAAATTCATAAAAGAACATGTTATAATAGAAAGGGACATTTCTAAATTGCGGGAAAAGGAAATAGCATTTTGGATACGAGGCTTTCTTGGATGACGTCATGACATTCAAATGGAGCGAACGGCTTCTTAGCGTGGGTAAGAGAAAGCGTCGAGTCAGTCATTACTCAACGAGAGACCAGTACGGGAGTTCGTGCTGCGCGGATGTGATTGCGATGCCTCTACAGATACACATATAGAATCGGCATATCTCCCGAAAATATTTAAAATAAATAAATAATATATAAAGTTGTTCTTGGGTTGTCCATTACACTTACGCAAACCCGAGATAAAGAGATCTTATGCAGAACTAGCCGAGGCGAGCTACATCGAAGGGCAACGTCACGTCACCAACGACTTCAGCTTCAAATGGCGATCCAATAACTAGGACACAACGATTATTACAGCTTCATTGTGATATCGTTAACTTGATAAGTCATCTTGATACAGGTTGCAAAGCAAAAGATTGGTGTCTGTTTATTGACTTGAGCAATAGAAGTCTGAAAGGTATTCTCCTACACAACAGCAATATGTTTGCTTCGGTTCCAATAGCTCACTCTACCTCCCTTAAAGAAATGTACCACACTTTGTATACTGTCCTGAAAAAAGTGAAATGTAATGAACACAAGTGGTTTATGTGTTGTGATCTTAAGGTGTGGGGTATTTTATTGGACCAACAAGCAGGGTACACAAAATTTCTGTGCTTTTTGTGTGAATGGTAGTCCAGAGCCAGAGAAAGACACTGAGGTGAAATTAATTGGCCAAAAAGAAAAGATTTAGTGCCAGGGACAATAAAAGTAATAAATTGCCTGCTGATTGATTCACAAAAGGTGAAGGCTACCCCCGTTGCATATCAAATTAGGGATAATGAAGCAATTTGTCAAAGCTTTGGACAAAAGTGGTTGTTTCCAATATCTTATTCAGAAATTTCTAATGTCTGAATCAGAAGTAAAAGAAGGCATTTTTAACAGCCCACAGATTCACAAATTCATGAAGGATATTTATTTTAGAAATATTATGACAGAGGTTCAAGCTTGGGACTCATTCAGTGAAGTAACAAAAAAGTTTTTGGATAATGTTAAAGATGACCAATATGAACACATTGTTAAAACGATGCTCCAAAAGTTACAGGCACTTGGATGCAATATGAGCTAAAAATTGCATTTTCAGCACTCTTCAGGACCACAACTCAGCATTTGTTTTCAGCAAAGCAGAGGAGAAAATAGTATAAGGTATGAGAGATAGAACTGGAACTTAAAAATTCAGTGCCACAGCTGGGACTTGAACCACAGACCTTCCGCTTACCAGGTGGCTGCTCTAACCATTAAGCTACTGTGACAATCTGCCAGAATGGCACCGAACTCTCAAAGCAGTTCGTATTTCTCCTGGTAAACCACAAAGGCAGTCTCACATCAGAGACAATTGGTGACCTACTGTAAGTACTTTATGTCCCAGGATTAAATAACCTTCAGATGGTAATTATTATTTATTTATGCCAACAAACTTACTGTTGGTGTTTTTAAACACACAAGCCAAGTGTGGAAGGTCTGTTGTTCAAGTCCCAGCTGTGGCGCTGAATTTTTAAGTTCCAGTTCTACCTCTCAAACATTGCCCACACACGGCTTGTGTGTTTTAAAACACCAACAGTAAGTTTGTTGGCATAAATAAATAATTATTATAAGGTATGCTTGAAATGTTCTACTTCAGTGTACACTGTTGCATCTATGGAACTGAGATTGTTTCTTTGTTTGAATAATTTTAAGCATTTTAAATTGTACTTAAAAACTAGAAGCAAACTCTAATATTACATATTTCCTTTCTGCATGGCAAGAAAACGGTACGTGGTACGAAAAAATGGAAACCGGATTTGAATTCAGCATACCAAAATTAGGTTTAGAGAGCAGGTTAACCCCGTGCCACAGAAAAAAAGTTCAAATTTGCAGGCCAGTGCTATCAACTGATTATATTCTAATTTTTCTCCCAATTTTTGTTCATATTTTATGCCAACTGGCCTTTTTAAAATGCTAAGACTTTTTGTGTTTTATTGAACTGAATATAACCTACGAGGGTTGTCCCAGAAGTACCTGACCTGACGTATAGATAGTGGTATTTGTTTCAAACAAATGACCTTGGTAGAAAGTACCAACATTACACTGCTTAAGCTTGACAATGCTACATTGTTAAGTGTTTGCTTGGCAGCACTCGTCCAATAAGGACGAAAGTGTTTCAAAATTTCTCTTGCAGCATATGTCAGCCCACCAATAGAAATTCATCAGGTTGGGAAGGCATAATTCTTTATATAGAGGTGTAAAGGTGAAATTGGGGGAGTTTTTCAAACATCTTAGACATGTGTGCACAGTGAGATCACCGTGCAAGTAACGTCAAATTAAGTAGAAAGCCACCGAAGTTTTTACACGAATATGCATACTTGCGGCGCAGAAAAGAAACCAATAAAGGTTTTAAATATTCAATGTCAACAGACTTCGCCTGAGGTTATGAGCTGCAAAGACATACTCACGGGCAGTATTTCAACGCAAAAAGACGTTTGTGTATATGAAAAGTGCCGCAATAAACGTGCGTCCATTTTTCTATGGAAATTGAAGACTATATAGCAGACATATTTCAACACAGTGTTTACCATTATCTACACAAAATTAGGTAAAAACCCAGTACAAAAAGATTTTAGAAGAATTAAAATACAGATCAAGTTACAAAAATAAACAAAATTTTATCCATTCTTTAAAAAATAAAAACGTAGTATACACAAAGGCAGACAAAGGTAACAAAATAGTAATAATGAATAAATCAAATTACATAGAAAAAATGGAAACAATGCTAAATGATAGTAACTACGAAAAAATCAGCAAAAACCCGCTTATGTTCAAACCTTTGAAAAAACTATACAAAATTCAAGCATAATACCAAACAAATATGCAATTAAACCAAATAATCCAACCGTACCCAGAATCTATGGTTTACCCAAAATACACACAAGCCAAACATCACCATGAGACCCATAATTAGCAGCATAGATTCACCAACTTACAAACTGGCAAAATGGTTATCTAATAAGTTTAATTCATTTCCTAAATTTGAAAGTTTAAGCATAAGAAACAGTTATGAACTAATAGAACACATCAAAGACTTCAAATTAACAGAAGAGGACACCCTTGTCTCCTTTGACGTAAAGTCACTATTTCCCAGTATACCAATAGAAAAACTCCCATCACTGATCAAAAATTGGCTCAAATCACTTGGAATGTCATCGTCAGAAATTGCAGAATACATAGAACTCGCCAAATTATGCACAGAACAAAATTTCTTCCAGTTCCAAACAAAGTATTTCCGTCAAACTTCAGGTTTAGCAATGGGCAAACCTCTCTCGCCATTCTTGGCAGATATTTACATGAGTTCATTGCAAATAAGGATCACAAAATGTTTCCCGTGGATGTTCAAACTCTGGCAGCGATATGTGGATGACATATTTGCAATAGTTCCAAAAAGACACATCAGTGACGCATTAAAACTTCTGAACATACAGGACAAAAGTATAAATTTCACAGTGGAAGTAGAAAAAGATAATAAATTACCATTTTTAGATCTAAAATTAATCAAAAACAAGGATAGAATAAATATCGGTATTCACAGAAAACCAACGCAGACAGACAACTACATAAAAGCTAATAGTTACAATCCAAGAAGCCACAAACAAGCAATTTTCAATAGTTTAACACATAGATTGGTGAACATCCCTCTTTCAGCAGAAGAATATAAAACAGAATATTACAAAATAATTGAAATAGCACAAAAAAATGGCTTCTCCAAAGAATTAGTAGATAAAAAGGTAAAACGAGCAGAAAAGAAAAAATTATTAAAAGAAACTACAACTCTCACAGCAGCAAAACCAAAAATGATATTCAAAAAATTTCACGTATCATCCATGGGCCTTTGATAAATTTAAAAAGGTGTTCAAGGAATACAACATTCAGCTAGCAGCAGTAAACCATTACTCCATAAAAAACCTACTACTTTCAAATATCAAAGGTGCTATTCCACCTAACAAAAAATCTGGCATATACCAAATTGAATGCAGTGATTGTAATGAAATATACATAGGAAAAACCAAAAGAAATTTAGAAATTAGATCCAAGTAACACGTTAGAAACATTAAGAGTAAACAATTAGAAAAATCAGCGGTTGCATTTCACTTTTGGACAAAAAATCATGACATAAAGCTAGAACCGAAACTTCTCAAACACATAACCGAAAAACAAGAACTGTCCACAAGGGAACAAATCTTTATTTTAAAAAATAGAAACCGAGTATTTAATTTCGACATTACTCAGAGAGACATTTCCAGTAAGTTCATTGAACCGCCACCAGAAGAAACACCAGAAGAAGCATCACCATCTGCACCATGAAACACCATGGAAACCCAGTTATTGTCTGGTTGATAATGGAGGAAAGTTAACCTTCGAAACGCGTCCCGGAAAAATATGTTGTAAGTGTTGTTCAGTGTTATTAATTAACTCACCTTTTAAATTAAATTAATTACAACAACGCTGTTTTCAAACTTCTATGAAAGGAAGATAATGAGGTATCAGCTCGCTTAATTTCCAGTAAACCCCAGCTAGCCAGACCAGAGTAACTGAGCAGCTGCAGCATCAAACCCAGGACTTCAGAGAACGACTTCCAGATAGAAAATACGAGGGTGGGTCATTAAGTAATGCCTCCTATTTGTTTTCTCTTTTAATTGCCAAGAAAATTGAATCCAATTTACATAGCTTGAAAACTACAACATTGACGATTAATTTGTCACTTTTCAATATAATCTCCGTCCTTTTCCACAGTTTTGGTCCACCTTTTAACTAGGGCATGTATTCCAGTGTGGTAAAACACAGGGTCTTGCTTCCTAAGCCATTGCCGCACGGACATTTTCACAGCCTCCTCATCTTCAAAATAAATCCCACGATGAGCTTCCTTTAGTGGCCCGAACAGATGGAAGTCTGATGGTGCCAGGTCAGGGCTGTATGGGGGGTGAGGTAAGACTTTCCATCCCAATTTCTCAATTTCTGCAGTGGTGTAACGGCTGGTGTGTGGTTTTGCATTGTCATGGAAAAGAAGAACATCCGCCATAGTTTTTGTTAGGCCAACTCGGCGAAGAAGTGTTTTCAGTTTTTTGAGAGTTCTGACGTATTGGACGTTTCATCTCCAGTAACAATTTTTTCCAGAAACTCCTCTCCCTCCAAATTGAAGCGCTGCAAGTGTTCGGAGGCTATTGTTTTCCTTGTTTCTTTGTTTTGGGCGGTTAACATTCTTGGTACCCAACGTGAACAAACTTTTGAGTAACCCAGTTGTTGAATAATCGTCATCACACTGCCTTTACTGAGGGAGGTAATGGTACACAATTCACCTGTTGTTATCACCACGAATGATCACCACGAATGATCTCATCGACTCGCTGAATGTTGCATGGAGTCACTGCAGTCACCGGCCTGCCACTTTGCGTTTCATCTGTGTTTGCTCTTCAGCTTCGTTACAGCGACGAACCCATCGTCTAACAGTGCTGACATCCACCGTTGCATCACCATACACGTTTTTTAGCCTTTTGTGAATGCGAATTGGCGTTTCACCTTCCTCAGTCAAAAGTTCAATCACAGAGTGCTGTCTAATACGAATGTCGATGTCAGCCATTTTGCAAGAGGATGCAGTGCTGCCACCTGTTGACTTAGGAAGTTACTACTGCAGGGGATTGGAGAAGAAAGTTTGAGGAATTGTGCCAAATTCAAATTTTTCACATAATTAACTTATTTAAGGGAGAAAAAAAATAGGAGGCATTACTTATTGACCCACCCTCGTAGTTCTGTAGATGAAGTTATCCTGTCAAACTGGTCATTGTCATGTGATACAATACTTTCATTTGAAAGGTCTTAGGGCCTGTATTACGATCTCCGGTTACTAGCCACGGTTTGTTACCTCTCAGTTATCGCTGTTAGGCTTGGTGCCTCGTATTACGAACTCAATTTAACTGTAGGTTTGTTACCCTGAAGATTATGATGCCCTGAGAGCAGTTGGTAACATTTTTCACTAGGCCTTTGCTGTGTTTGCAACGCTATCTCGTGGGTAAAGCACATCACAGATGTGTGGGATGGTTTGAAGATTTGTACACATTGCATAACCTAAAAATAGCTTCTGTTTTATTCACTATTCATTCAGAGCCTTGAAGTGCTTTGAAGAAGCGCAAAATCGTTGTGTCCACAATGAATATAATGCAACATTTACTATTTAAAAGGTGATCGTTCTGCCCACAATGAATAACATGCAACGTTAGTTAAAGATAATGATCTTGTTCCGCATGTTTTTGAACTTGTGTATCTACATATTGTATAGTTTTCCGTGTATTTTCTGTTCGCAAAATGTGTAATTTGCCATGCTCCGTTTATTACATTTGCGTTAGTTAAAACGTGGTGCCAATGTAATGAAAATCGCACAAAACATTGTATTGTTTGTGTCAATCCACTACACTTACTGTTCTCTAGAATTATATTTCCCTAATCTAATGCCCATCAAGAAATACTGACAATTTATGTTGGTTTAATTTATTTCATTTTAAGAATGTCGGGAATATACAAATATGCTGGTATAATGTTATATATGTGCTGAAAACTGCCATTCTGTCGTAAATTCTATTCGATGCCTTATTTCCACTAAAATTCCGGATGTCGAAGCTTTTGATAACCTGTATATTTGTTGGAACTCTTCCACGTTCACTCCTCGAAATTATCTTTGCGCATTCTGAATCTCTTCGCTCTTGTATTAAGTAAATAATGAGCTAGCATTTCATCTTCAGAGTCGCTGTGGACATACAATTGTGATAGGAGGTACGCCATTTTTGTGTGTGAAACACGAGTAAACTCCAAGTTAACGCACTAACCCCTACTTGAGGTTGCGGTTAGTGTACCTCCAGAAATAACTCTCAGTTAGCCCTTAACCGAAGGTCGTAATACAACATCTGGGTGTAACTTCAAGTTAACTGTTAACCAAAACCTTAACCGGAGATCGTAATACAGGCCCTTAGTCCAACTAATTTTAAAACTGAGCTAGATTCTACGCTGGGAAAATCTGCTCCTTTGTTTGCAACAGTAAACTATTGGGTAACAGTATAGCAAGGCCATACGAGCTGTCAAGATGAACATCACAGTGGTCACCACACCAGAAATTGTAAAGAAAATCAACAAAATGGTATTGGATGACCATCAGCTGAAAGAAGCTAGCAGACACTGCAGGCATTTCAAAAAGTGCTGTACATTGCATACCGACTGAAAATTTGGACAAAGCTGTGTGCTGCTTCCTATTGCACGCTATTTGCCAGATTTAGTCCCCTCTGATTATTTTCTGTTTCCAAACTTGAAGAAATGCCTTAGCGGTAAAAGATTTGTTAACAATGTAAAGGTGGCAGTTGAGGGCTATTTTGCAGAGCTTGACCGTTCTCAATATAAACGAGTATTGAAGCTATTGAGCATCACTGGGAAAAGTATACAGCTGAGGGGAGACCATGTAGGGAAATAATGTTTCTTTCCCAAAACTTTTGTGCTTTGTTAGGTTGGGTACTTCCGGGACAGCCTTTTTGCGATTGCTCTACAATTTGAGCCCATACTTTCAGGTATCTCTCTGGCTGTTATTTCAGCTATATCTGATGATGTCAAAAGAAAATCTGTGTTATATGTCAAACCTGAATGTGTATAGGTACACCGGTGGACAAAAGAAATGAGTCATACCTTGAACATCAGCCTACCTTAATGGTAGAGAACTCCATGAGTATTAAGTAACTTGCCGTTTTCACAAAGTAGTTATGTCTGACTGTCATGTACGCAGGTAGGTAGGTACTGTCTATTCACCTGCTCATGGTCTAAGGGGATTAAGGGGCAGGGAAGAGAACATAGTGTAACTTGAGTTTTGTAAACATCCACACAAACTTTGCTCTGCTGGTCACGTTGACAACTGCAACATTGCTGATGTAATGACAGGTAACAAGTATTACTTTGATGAAGATGATCTGGAAACCTGTAATATTTGTTGCTTTAAACATACCCATGTATCTTCTGCTAATGCTGGAAAAGCTTCTCAATGTGTAAACCTGCATTAGTTGAAATAGTTTAATTGTGAAAACTTACAAAAGCATGAGAGGTAGAACTGGAACTTAAAAATTCAATGCCACAACTGGTTCAAATCCCAGTTGTGGCATTGAATTTTTAAGTTCCAGTTCTACCTCTCAAACTTTGCCCACACACGGCTTGTGTGTTTAAAAACACCAACAGTAAGTTTGTTGGCATACATAAATGATAATTACAAAAGCTGTTTGTAACGAATCTTAATTCAGTATTCAGTGATAAAATGCCCCTGCCCTCATCAAGAATTCTTCCCTGCCAGCAGAAGACAAACGCCGCTTCATCAAATCAGAAGCCCAGCCTCCCAGACTTTATGGCCTTCCAAAAATACATAAGCCGGATGTGCCTCTAAGGCCCATTGTCAGCGGAATTGGATCTCCGACTTATTATATAGCCAAACATCTAGCATGCCTACTACAGCCACACGTCGGCTCGACAGACTCCTTCATTAAAGACTCGACTCATTTCATCCAGAAACTACAAAGCCTCACACTACAACCTCATGACCTTCTGATCAGTTTTGATGTCGTCTCACTCTTCACCATGGTTCCAGTACAAGAGGCCCTCACACAGTTAAAGCACATTTTCTCAGAAGATATAATCGCCATCTTCCACCAAGTTCTCACCACGACGTATTTCCAGTGGAACCATTCGTTCTACGAGCAGATCGATGGAGTTGCCATGGGAAGCCCTCTTAGCCCGGTAGTGGCCAATTTCTTCATGGAATCTTTTGAGTCCAAAGCCTTGGCCACGGCTCCTCTAAAACTGACTGTCTGGCTCCGCTATGTGGACGACACTTTCGTCGTATGGCCCCATGGAAAAGAAACTCTTCAAGACTTCCTACTACATCTTAACAGCATCAACACACGCATACAATTCACCATGGAGGAAGAGAAAGACGGACAGCTACCTTTTCTGGACGTCTTAGTCAGCAGGAAAGCAGAAGGCAGACTTGGGCATACTGTCTACCGTAAGCCCACTCATACGGACCGCTATTTAAATAAAGCCTCAAATCATCATCCCAGACAAAAACGAGGCATGATTAAGACACTCGTAAACCGTGCTTCTCGCATTTGCGAGCCACACTTATTACAACAAGAACTCTGTCACCTTGAGAAAGCCTTACTTTCTAATGGATATTCTATTCAAGAGGTCAAAAGAGCCTGCCGCCCTGCCAAGCCGAAACCTGCCTCACAAAAAACAAACAAGCCCAAACATAACGGTATAGTTTTCCTGCCATATTTCCAGAATGTCACCGACCGTATTCAACACATACTACAACGGCACAGTATCAAGACTGTCTTCAAGCCCACCAGGCAACTGAACAGCCTATTACGCTCTGCCAAAGACCCCCGGGACCCCTTGTCATCAGCCGGTGTTTACCGTATTCCCTGTTCCTGCGGATCGGTTTACATCGGAACTACTCAACGC
The DNA here is from genome assembly GCA_030765045.1 of Tenodera sinensis. Classification (NCBI taxonomy): domain Eukaryota; kingdom Metazoa; phylum Arthropoda; class Insecta; order Mantodea; family Mantidae; genus Tenodera; species Tenodera sinensis. Next base: position 146,112,239 of record CM060965.1, on the reverse strand, counting down.
AGTATCAACACAAGACTCACCGAACATAAAAGAAGCTGCCGCCTGGCCCAAACAGATAAGTCCGCAGTTGCCCAACACGCCATTGAAGCGGAGGGAGAACACATAATTAAGTTCCAGGACACAAACATCCTTTCATCCACAACACACTACCATGCCCGGTTACAGCGCGAAGCCATTGAAATATATAAACATCCCAACAATTTCAACAAGAAAGAAGAAGTTTTGAAACTAAACAGCAACTGGTATCCTGTCATTGAAGGCAAGAAACGACATAAAACAGCAGAAACTGAAGTGATCCAATCAGGAGGCAACACCTTGAGCGAAGCCCGCCCCCTCCCACCGGCCGTGCGCCGCCCGAGCCAATCAGCGGAGGCCACTAGAAGGATAAATACCGCAGCTCTGACAGTCCACACCTCAGACGCTACGCTAACTTCTCCGAGGAGATTACGACCGCGCCACTGAAGATGTCCGCCGCAGATGTGGACGAAACGTCTGGGTTCTTCAACTCCAGCAGACCACGGCATAACAGCCCGGAAATAACTCCTAGTTATACTGACTCCGGCCGTGAAAGCCTTCACTCTCTCATGAATGAAGGAGTGTAATTTTAAAGCACAACTGAACCCATCATTCTTGGCCCCTGACCTTGACTGGAAGTCCTGTTGGCGAATCCATAGCTTTTGTCTGTTTCATCAGCTCATATTGTATAATTCTGCAAATGAAACCATGCACATGGGGAGGGAGTGGGAAGGTAGTGATGTCTGCATGATCTGAGACAGTCTTGCTAATTCACAAGTGCTTTTTAGTGCAGTGTGCAGTTGAAGACATAGATCTTTGAGATAAAGAGTGAATATAGTGAATTTGTGAGACATTGATCATAGCATAAATCATGCTATGCCACCTGTACATTCTAAATTAGGGACCAAAACATTATACAGTCAGAGTAGGGAAATTATTTCAAATGTATGGATGTACATGAAGGAAGAAGCTAAAAGCAAAGAACTGCTTACATCAGATTTTTTCAAAAAAATTCAAAAGTTCAAAAACATGTATCAGATGCCACAGGAGTATCAGAAAGAAGGTGCATTGTGGAGACATTTTTCTGAATGGACTGTACTGCCTTAGTAAGAAGAAGTTGTCTGACTAGCATAGCTGATGCGGCAATTCGCATACTGTCTGCAGTCACCTGGCTTGTTACTCGCTTTCAAGGTGAATCCAGCTGTACACACGGATCACTACTTCCTGTCCTCCACGAGCGCTTGCAGGCCTCCAGAAAAAGAATTGTAGCAAATGCACTAATGCAAGCTCCATAGTTTACAACATCTTATTTTATAGATAAAATGTCAGGGAATATGTGTGTATTTTTTTTAGATTTTTAACACATCGATTTAAATTCTATTTTTGGTTTTACAAAATATACCATAAAAAAAAACAGTCCAAAATTTATGTGTAATAATGATTGATCGAAAGTTGTTGAAAGTGTTGTATTTCACCTTTCCAGTGCGCCAAACCCCAACTCTCAACTCTATATGGCCTTAAGAGTAACAAAAGATTTTATATTACGGTGCACGCAGAAATTGCTTACTTTCTAATAGCCATAACTAAGCAAGTAATTTAAAAATACGGAAATAAAAAATACGGGTCTCCTTATTTGATGCCTATTATTCATAAAAAAAATTTGAACATCCTATGAAAAAGTTGTGTTTTACGGGTGTTCAATTTGACGTGGATTGACCCATATGTAAGCATGTATGCATTCCAGACATGACTCATTTTTCTTTTTGTCCACAGGGGTACAAGATCATAAAATGAAGGTAATTTAAGTCATTCTTTGTTCTTTTAGGTCATTTTTAACACATTTTAAAGCCATAAAAATCTCTGCATAGTAATTACGTTGCTATGAGGTGTTGCATTATATTTAAGTCACACATAGGTCTTTGTTTATAATGGTCCTGAATGAAGGTGAGGTAGGGGGAGAGAGAAAACTAAGGAATTAACCTATTCAATTTACCTTGATCAGTTTGTACTCTCGTGAATCTTGAAAGGCTGGATACATTTCCTGATAACGTTCCAAGGCATGCTGTGCATTCAGAACATCCACACACAAATGACAAAGTGCAGCTCGGAAGAAATATTCCTTAGCACTGTATTTCAGTAAAGAGCTATCCAGCGATGAGGAAGCCACCTGTAATATGATAAAACTTGTATAAGACATACATTACTCCACATCGTCATCTACTTCAAGATTTGGGGCTGTTGATTTGCTGTCCCATTTCTAACTGAAAAGAAAGGTAGTGTGTTAATCATTTTTATAATATTCAGAATTACTGATATGCATCAGTTTGGAATGTGGTTATACATTATTTTTATTGTGCATTTTCTTCTTGAATTTTGTTAAAATGCTATCTTCCATTAAAAATTCAGAGCCATTACAGATATAGCTCACACGTTTGATCTTGAACATTGACCTTCACCCAGTAGATAGTTGGCAAGCCGGATCTCCTCTGTCTACATTTATCTCCTGTATTAAGTGACCTTATGACTTGTGTTACTTGATGCAACACATGGGTGTATCATTTGCTCCCCCTCGCATACAGTCGACTGAAGTATTGTCATACGCAAGTGAGTGTGTTTTTTATACGTGTTGAATTAACATTGTGATAATGCATCCTACAATTTCAAACTTAAAAGGAAAGACTCTTCATAGCCAAACTCGTGAGGTGACAGCTAATATGGATGAGTACATGTAGAAAGAGACAAGTGCAAGAAAGAGTTGCTGCAGCCACTGGTGTCTCGCACAGTTCTGTTTGCATAACTGTGCAAGAAAAGCAAAAGCATGAAGAGGAAAGATGATCTTTTGGGACTCCCAGGGAAGAAGCAAACGTGCCAAAAAAGGTAGCAGAAAAGGACAACTTTAACAAGTACGTAATTAGACGTACCATACATATGGACTCTACGCTCAAGAGAAGACTACACCAACAATAAGAAAACTTCTGCAGAAACTACGCAATACAATAAATTGTTAAGGTGGATCAACAAGCCTTTGTATCATAATTGCATGTGCTAATTGAAAGACAATATTCAATCTCTGTGTGAGAATTATCTTACTAGTCTTCAAAAATATAGAGCCCAGGGATGCCCAATAGTTTATGAAGATGAGACCTATATCCATATCAGCCACACAGTTCCCAAAACTTGGTGCGATGACAGCAGTTCAGGTATTATGGCATAGGTATCAAAAGGGAAGCAATTTATAATTGTCCATAGAGGTGGAAGGTTTGGATTCATACCCAATTCCCTCCTTACTTATAAATCACAACAGAAAACTGGATACTTCCATAAGGAAATACCGAAAATTACGTCAAATGACTTCACAAAATGTTAATTCCAAATTTGCCCTCTAACTCTATATTAGTAATAGACAATGCTTCTTGTCATAATACACAAATAGAAAAAAAAATCACAATATCCCCTTTGATGAAAATAGCACCAAAATAAAATTATGATTTAATTCTAGTCAACAAGTCAACTCAAAAACCCTTTTTAATTGACCAAATGCTGTCTGAATATAATCATGCAACCTTAAGGCTTCCTCCCTACCACCCAGATCTGTTGTTAGCTAATGCTGGATTTCTGACAATGAAGTCATTAATCCTCTTGCTCTCCAATATTTTTCACTGATGGATGGGGCATTAGAAGTGGCCTGGCAACAAAAAGGCAACAAACTGTGGGTTCTTTTAAATTTAATCTACACAAAAACTATTGAATCTATTGAAATACGCCAAAGGAAAAAGTTGTTGTTTATTCAATTTTCTATCAATATAACCATAAATCAAGAACTTTCAGTGAATAATAATTCAGCCAGGTGGTGATAAATTTTTTTCTAGAAAACCATGAACTTTAACATTTTGGTATTAGACTTTCTTGTTATTCACAACATGAGAAATTTGCTGTTTAAATCTGGCAGATCATTTCACTTCCACTCTGTATAAAGGTAAGGGTAATATAAATAATCCTAATAGTTGCAGGGTTATTGCATTATCATCAAACTTAGGGAAAATATTCACACTTTCAGAAGAATTCACTCCTTGTCAGAAAGACGTAATTTAATGTCACCATATCAATCAGGATTCAGAAAAGGTAAACAAATGGTAGGTAGTGTTTCAATATTAAACCTATGATGGATAAATATACAAGAAGAAAACATGGCAGGCTATATACAATGTTTATGGGTCTAGAGAAAGCATATGATGGTGCAGTTAGAGAAGCATTGTAATACAAGTTACTAAAGAAGGAATTAAAACATAGTGTAGTGCATCAGGTACTTACTTGTTCATAAATCTGTATTGCTTTATCGTAATTTTCAAGCTGTGCTGCATACTGTGCCACCTTAAGCATACACTTATTGGCTGACGAGTTGCTCTCTTCTCCCTTGAAGTAATCAGCAGCCTGTTCATAGTGCTGTACTGCTCTATCCAGATCCACAGCTTCAGTCTCATATATTTCTGCTATAGATTGGTGATGCTTGGCAGCCATTGTAAATCGTCCCATGTCTGTGTATATCTCAATAGCCTTTAGAAGACTACTCACAGCCTCTAATGAAAGACAAGAAAGAATAAAATGTAAGGACAATAAAAGGCATGTCAATATAATTTTAAGAATATTCATCCTTGGCACAAAAAAGTGTTATGCTAAAACAATTATGCACTTTATAAGCTATCTTATGTAAGAATTTGCTTATAAAGGTGTTTTGAGAAGTTATGTCTCTAAAACAGCAACAACATTAGATATGTCCTGAATTGCATACCTGCTTAAAGCCTATCAGGTAGCGATTCATTTCTCCATGTAGTCGCTAACCTTGTCTACAATATGGGCTAACAATGAAAAGTTTTTACATCCTGTTGGTAAAGAAATTAGGAGACTGTTGCCAGGACCAATGATGCAACCCAAACAGGTGTATTAGTGCCCTCTCAGATGTTCTTTTAGACTTTGGAAGGAGGAAGAAGTCACAAGATGCAGATTATGATTTAGGATTATACATAGGATGGTATAAAACTCTTGTGAAATTTGAGACTGCACTGTGTAGCCTGTGTCTATTGATTCATGTGCAATTCAGCATTATAATAAAGAATTGTTTCTTTCCCAGGAAAAAAAAAAAACTGGGCAGGGGGCTCCCACATCACAGTAGAATTGACAGAGTAGCCACACTCCAGAAATTCTGTTTGCATTATGTCATACGAATTCCAAAAGATGGTCATCAATACTTTGCCCACAGAAATGGTGATGACTTTTTAGGATTTGACAAGCCCTTGAGGCTGTGCTGCATGACTATAGCTTGTTCTCTGAATCATATTGGTGATTACTAGGGCCCAGATTTTTAGGATTTAATCTACTTTTTTCCTTGCCATTTAATTAACTAATTTCAAGAAATATGTTCATTTCACGCATTCTGAGGCAGAATATATGACTTTCATTGCACCTAAAAATGCTATTTGAAGGGCTGAAACCCTTATTCAAATTATGTCATTTTTCCTTGGAAATCTATTGTATAAATATTATTTCTACCACTACAAGCATTAGGACTGAGGTAGTTCAGTGTAATACTGCTAAGATGCAGCACATTCCATTGCACATGTGACATATGGTGACTCCTTAAGGCAGTAAGCAGAAGGTCAGGAGTACAGATTGGTAAGGAGAAGCTTGCAGTCGTAAGAAGAGAGTTCAACAAGCAGGATGTATGGTGAATGGCTGTTGCAATACTTTTTAACTTGACTTGTTATATACCGGAACAATGCCTAAATCGCACTTACTGAGCCAATGGATTGCTACAGATCCCAGCTTTACTACAGATGATCGAGTAGTCTTTTGTCAGGCATGCTCAAAACAGGTAAGTTTCTTGTAAATAACCTAAAAACTGCAGACATTATCTTACTGAAGTGTATTTACGACTACTGTAGCACGCTTGCAGAAGTGTATTTACGATCTGTGTTTTTAAATTCAGATTAAATGTGAGAAGAAATCTCATATTGAGCAGCACAAATCTGCAGCTTTGCATATTGCTAGGAGAAATAAGTCCAGCAGCATCAGTAGGCAGACACTTATTTCTTCCACAGTTGGCAAACCTGAAGATAACTTTTAACTTTTGCCTCTGCCAGGTGTTGGTATCTGCAAACGTTGCATGGAACGTGCTAACGAACTTGACCATGAAAACTTTTTAGAAGAGATCAGTGGCCGCATTATACCTAATGAATCCACTGTAAGGAAGAATTATTTGGTTCCTGTTTACCAGAACACACTACATGAAATAAGAAAAGATATAGGGGTTCACTATATCTGGTGTTCTGTTGATGAGACCACTAATAGTTGAGGTCGCTTCATTGTGAATGCGGTAGTAGGGAAGCTGGACCCAAAAGAACCAGGTAACCCTCATCTAATTCTTTGTAAAGAAATAGAAAAATCTAACAACAGCACAGTAGCCTGTGCAGCAAGGGACTCATTACGCATATTGTGGCCAGAAGAGAACTGGGATAGTAAGTTCCTGTTGTTAGTGACAGATAGTGCTGCCTACACGTTGAAGGCAGGGTAAGTTCTCCAGTCCTTCTATCCAAGCATGCTGCATGTTATGCTTGGCTCATGGCCTGCACCGCCTTGCGAAGGAGGTTAGAAGCCATTTTGATGATGTGAACAGCATGATATCTTCGGTCAAGGTTTTCTTGAAAGCCCCAACACTTATACAGTTATTCAAAGAGAAGCTACCGACAACTCCTCTTCCACCTGAGCCGATCCTTACCTGCTGGGGAAATTGGCTGTCTGCTGCCTTCTAGTATGCTGAGGACCTAAATGACATTAAACGTATAGTAAATGACTGATGAAACAGACACTTCCTGCATCGCCAAGGCCAAGAAATCGATCAAGGCTCCTACCATAGTCACTTCCCTTGTGTATATTAAAGCACATTTTTATTGTATTCCAGAAGCTATCATCGCATTGGAAAGTGCAATCCTGCCACTCAAACGTGATATGGATATCTTTGACAATGTTTCCAGAAAAGAAATACCTTGGACCAGGGGAGTTGCATGCTCTTCAAAGCTGCAGAGAATTATTCTACGTAATCCTGGGCTTAATGATGTGAAAGTCATCTCTTCAATATTGCAGAGTGAAAAGTTGTTGTTGTTGTTTTCTAGTGCCTTGCATCTGGCAATGAAGCCATTAGCATTCGTGCTTTCCAATACTTTTGAACTGTAGTTTCTTCTGATCTTAATGCTTCACAGGTCTTCAAGTGTTCTTCATTCATTTCTGCTGGATCGTTACACAGGACACATATGCAGAGTGAAAAGTATACCAGAGAAATATCTCTTGTACCTGCAGCATTAGCATCAATGACCTACGCTCCTATAACATCATGTTCCATTGAAAGAACTTTTTCTTCATACAAGAATGTGTTACGCGTTAACAAGAAGTCGTTCACACCAGAAAACTTGGGTAGGTATTTATGCAGTTATATATTGCAATGCCAAAATATAATCAACAAAAGAGACAGTAAAATGGATTATCTGTATGCGGTATGATTTATATCTCAATAAAGTAAGCAAACCAGAAAGTAATTTGTACCATTATTGATCTGCAAAGCTAAAACCTAAAAAGACCTATTTTAGGCATGTGAAATGAAGGTTTATAGGACCTAAAAATCCAGACCCTAGTGATTACACTATTCCCTGACAGTGACAATCCACCTTCAAAGCATATTAAGTCACAAGTTCTTGACAAACCAGTTTCCAGTTTCATTTCCAGAGTCAGCATTCTCGGGGCCCACGCTGCATAGTATGCTTTAGCCAAACCAAGTATACTCAATTGAAACAAAGTATTTTTCTGCTTAGGAATGCTGACACCAACTCATTCTGTGCACATGATGTGGATATGGATTATTATAGATAACTTCTTGCAAAACTGAAAACACACTTGTGCCTGGTTATCTAACTCATGTTAACCATCTTCTGGTTGTACTAGGATCCATCAATGCATTATCATACACAACACCTGTCCTGATGAATATCCACAGGTGCACAACCTTCCACTGTGATGAATTCAACACAAACACTGTTTCAACCATAAGTCCATGATCACCATTTTGTCCGCAATTGTGTGCTTGAATTATGTGATAGATTCACACTTCCTTGTATCCTAGATAAGCAATAAGACGTCAACATTTTCATATAGCTGCATGCCCATATCTTTTATTTTGTTGCAGTTCACTAAGGGGACAAAACCTTTCAAAACACTCTCATATGGCATAAATGCAAAAGGAAATTTGCTTTACACTCACATTTAACACATTCACAGTTTTTTAATACTGCAATTGTGTGAACAATTTTGATCACTTGTGATTTGAAGAAAAGACACTCTCACAACAAGGTGCTACAAATAGTCTCCCTCTTATTATACTTCTTGGACAAACAACACCATAATGAATGGAAGAAAATAATCTATCAAGTAAGAAATAACCTTTCTAAATGTTAAATATAAATCTTCTATGCTACCTAATACATGATTCTGAAATTGGGATCAAAGTTACTTAAACAGGTGAGATTAACAGAAGATTCATTGCTTTTGATACCAATAAACTTGTGAATATAAAGTAACAAACATGATGTGGCTGTAAATATTAGTGAAAAACTAAATGGGAACAACTTGATTACCTACTGTTCAATATGGTTCACATTCCAACACAACAATATCTATCCCAGTGTTTGGGAACCATGGCTAGTGACTGAAGTGCAGTAGAGAGTCTTGATTATCCAACATAAACTGAACTGGGAGATCAGATGAGAATGTCTGATAATACAAAATAACTAGAAAATGTAGGTTTGCACTACAATAAAACATGGTTACAGTAACATATTTTATTTGCCAGATAGAATGGATAGAACAGAACATTAATGAGCAATGAGAACACTATGCACATGTGCAAGGGTTGCTACGAAAGTTTTGAGATGTGAGAAAATGAAAGTTGATCCACTTGAACTGGATGCAAGATAGGATAGGATAGTAGTGACTCTCCCACTCCAGGAATTCCAGTAGCACAAGGATGAACAATCCACGGTACAAGTAGTCAGTCCCTGCAATGGAACGTGGAAGAGAGCATTTTTGCTCACCAATTTTCTACGATCTTAAAAGTGAGTTAAACCAGTGCCAGTCTTGAATGTTCGCCACAGGCATTTGGGGACATTGCTCCTTCCCATGCCAGTTTTCTGGTGGTTTCAGGCATTTAAAAGCAGTCGAACATTTCTGAAGAGAAGCATTGGCACTGACAGAAAAACATTGCAGCAATGAGAAAAGCGCTACACGAAAATAATCACATAACATTTAAAGAAATTGAGGCACCATTGCACACTGGTTCACCAGCACTTTTGAAAATCCTCCATGAATTCCTTCATGTGAGGAGGGTCACATCCTCATGGGTGGAATTTGAGGAAATAACAAAAAGCGCCCATATTGAATGGTGTGAGAAAATGCTCACAAGGCAAAGGAGTGGGTGTGTGAGAGTAAAATACCACACAGTTAAGATATTTTCATGACAATATGTATATCTTCAATGTCCTGGAGAAAAAGCCCTGAATGACTTTTGATATGTAACTGATAAAGAGATACACAAAATCTTACTACATAAAAAGATGTAAATCTTGTTAAAGCCCACAAATGTCAAACACCTAAATATTTTATGGCATTAACCGTTTCGGAGATATTCTTTGTTAATGGTGTGAATTTTCAAATACTTGTACTTTTCTCGAAAGAAAAATTACTGCTTTTTGTTTCTTGGCTGTGCAAAGAGAGTGGAATTTCAAAGATATAAAGTTGTAACCTGCTCTTAAAACATTTGACTATACTTAAAGCTTATTGTATTCCCCTAACCTCCTTTACCCACAAGGAAATTCACAATAACACAATTTCTGTAATTCTTTGTATCAATTAATATGAAGTAGATAGAAAAAGCTCGAGCCTTTGTAATAGTTTGTTGAACGGGTAGACAAGTCATGTTAACATAGATCCCTCCCCATTTTATTTGTATAGCCCCTTTAGCATCAATGATCACATTGGGAGCTTGTCTTCTGAAACAATGATGTATTGCTAACTTTAGTGAAAGTATTCAACATTTCTTTAATTCATTTTCACTAAGAAATATATGCATATTCATTCCTATATTCATAATTCCAGACTTTATGAAGAGAAAGGAATTATTCTAATTAAAAAAGAATTCCCTAACAAAAGCTGGGACCTCTGGGTTGACCACTTACTTGACTACTGAGGCAGTCAGCAATGATTAACATGGATAATCTTATACCTATACTGAATCACAAAGCTAAAATTGCTTGCAACTGGTTTTGGTTAGTAAATTATTCCTTAAAACAAGGTCATAAAATCTGTAACATAACAGTCCCAAAATATCAAGTTACACATGGCTACTGCTCTTCTTCACCAACACTCTGATATTAAGTTTCTTGGCACCCAGGTTGACATGCATTTCATATGAAAAATTTCAGACTTTGAGGGGGGAAAAATGTTATATGTATGACACAGAATTTATAAACAGAGATAACCATATAATACATTATCACAGCATGGAAATTAAAGCAGATATCTTTGCAATATCATTTTTATTGTAGCATTAAACAACCAAATTATATAAAGATTAGTGTGTGTGTAAATTAAATTGAATTTTATTTATGGATGCTCTTTAATTGCTATTGTTTTCAGCATGCCATTCTATATTGGGCATGAAAGCCTGCTTAATTCTGCTGAAGCCTCCTTATAAGGCTTAAGGTTCTTTTACGTGTTGTAAATCTATAACACAGGACCACTGGCTTTACTACCCTACTGCCCTTCTGCCCTCCACCAGGCTTGAACCCAAGACCTCAGGAACCAGAGGCTAGCATATTACCCTTAGTGGATGGAGGACAACTATGACAAGGGGAATATGGGCATACAGTACGCTTTAAGTGATACCAAATCTTCTAAAGCTGTTTACTGTATGATGGATTTGAAATTCCATTCTCTTTGTATGGCCAAGTGATAAAATCTGATGTGTTGCACCCACTTTGCTTTCTCTACTCTTCTACAAACTATTCTTACAAAGGATTATTCTTCTATGAACTTCATGTTAATTGAAATAAACATTTGTAGAAATTATCTTCATGATGTCTAGCAAAATTTGAAAACCAAATTCAAGGTGATTTCTAGGGTTTTTCAAAGAGACATGCACACTTATAAACAATACTGGGAAAAAGTTAAACATGGTAAATGAAAGTAACCTAAAATACATGAAGTAAAGATTTAGAAAGGAACTCCAAAATACATTCTCATTAATGACATCATTACTTACCATACTCCCATTTATATGTGTAGCTAACTGATGAAATAGGGTGCACTACGATGTAGCCTACCTCTGAATTTGAAGTCTCACTTTTTTAACTATGTATATATCTCACTTTTTTGTTATGAGTAATCAGTAATTTTGGGAAATACTGTAAATCTAACGATTATGCCAATTATTAAAAAGGTTTCATCAGAACAAAACATGGAATGTAACCCTTATTATGAACAATATTCTTTCTAAGGAATACTTATTTTTTTAATCTATACGTTGTGACAACTTTTCCTGTTTCTCAGGCTTGTTTAAAAATACAAATAGAATTTTAGTTCCTCAATCTGCCATTTGATTCTGGTAAAACCTGGGGTACTTGAAAAGAAACAGATAATGTTAATATAATTTTGAGTTGAACTCTTTGCTCCATTTATTACTGGATTTACCTAGAACATGTATTAGTTTGACTCAAAATTGATTTTGTGCTTCATGGCATCATTGTCCATACAAAAATAAAGGAAAGTGATACTCCTGTGCTACAAACCTGTGGTTAATTAGTGCTAAAGTGTTACAAGTAATGTATCGCAAATAGTGATCAGTGGGAGAAGGACGAAGTAGTTGAAAACATTGTTTACATTTTATAAGCCAAATTACTACAAACTGAAAATAAATTTAAGTATATACACCTGAAGCTATTCACAGTGAAGCACGAATATCGAAATAATGTGGACAGTACTGCTCCATTTATGTGAAAATGAGGTATAAACCTTCTAACATGTTTCAACAACCCTCTGCTTTCATTCTCAAGGGCAAACTGAGAATGGCCAACCTTGCAATGAAACCATTACGTATGCGTGATGACATCACTTGCATTGATGTCACTATCAACATCTTATCGCAAAACTAATTTATTAACACAATCAATAGGTGGTAAATCGAAATTCATGACATGGTCCCTATTTTTCAAAATGAATATATTTTCCCAAATCATTAAGTCAATAGGTCCATGTAGAGAGGTAGAACTGGAACTTAAAAATTCAATGCCACAACTGGGATTTGAACCACAGACCTTCCGCTCACCAGGTGGCTGCTCTAACCATTGAGCTATTGTGACAAACTGCCAGAATGGCATTAAATTCTCAAACCAGTTTGTATTTCTCCTGGTAAACCACATCAGAGACAAATTACCCCAATGGTGACTTACTATTGTAAGTACTTTATGTCTCAGGATTAAATAACCTTCAGATGGTAATTATTATTTATTTATGCCAACAAACTTACTGTGGGTGTTTTTAAACACACAAGCCGTGTGTGGGCTTGTGTGTTTGAAAACACCAACAGTAAGTTTGTTGGCGTAAATAAATAATAGGTAATTGTAGTTCTTTAATAATTTAACCTCTGGATTTATTGCATGCTTAAATGACCAAAAATGATCTGCCACAGCAGATTTTTCTATTGGTTTATACTTGATATTTCTAAAATGCTCCTTCATTCTGGTTTCTAAATGACGTTTTGCTTTTCCAATGTAAACCTTGTCACAATCCAGAAAGCCAACTTGATAAATGACACTTTTTATAATTTGGAATTTTGTCCTTTTTAGCATATTTAAGCAAGTTTTTTATGTTATGTTTATTTTGAGGAGCCAACACTGTACCATATTCCTTACAGATTTCCATAAATTTTTTATTAGTCCATGGGTAATAAGTAAACTTTTCAAATTTATAGTCATCTTTTATTTTTTTGAGAGTGGAAGCTTCATTCACAGCCTTTTGATATTTAAATTTCTCTATCTTTTTGTGTATAAAACCTGCACTAAAAGCATTAATTAATGCTGTATTTATAATATGTTCATATTCTCTGTTAAATTCTTCCTAACCTATAAATTAGACTGTTGAAAACTGCACATTTATGTGAATAAAATAAACATGAGCAATCCTGCTATCCTGAGCTGTGCTCTAAGGGGACTAGAGAAAGATACCTATCTAAACAAATTACATCCTCACAGACAGTGAAAATTCTTAAAAGCATAGTCTTCAGACAAGTAAAATCAAAACTGGTAAGAAAATACCTAATATGCTGGCATCCCACAACAGGCTCCAAATGTGATGGGCATTGATCATCAGGGTATCTACAGAAGTGTAAAAGCTGATCAACGGTTAAAAGGGAATTGAGAACTCTATGTTTGCCTTGAACTTGTGTTTGGAATCCCTACACATACCCCAAAACTATAGTAAAAACATGTAGGTTAAGGAAACAGACTGAGATGGCAAACTAACCTGGACAGACAAGCCAGGAAACTGGTTTATATCCAACATTCTTTCTCATTTCTCCTGAGATCAGACAGAACAGGAATGAGTACAATGAAACGAAAGGTATTGAAAGTGAAGGAATATAAGTTAACAAATATTAGCGATTTCACTTAAAAAGAAAGAAAGAAAAAAAAAACTGTAGCACAACAGCCCATTCAGACCAAGGCATAACGTCCAACTGTTGCATCCCCCACTTCTGCCCTTACAGGCTTCATGAGTGCAGTACTGGAGATAGGACATGATCAGCACCCCAGTCCCTCCTGGCTGGTTATGTGCTCTTCTTGACCACAGCGATTTCACTTGGGTAATTATGTTCCAAACATATTTTGGAAATAAGTAATTTGCATCCTCAATGTGATGAATGTTTCTTCATTATGTTACGGCCCCTAGGTGACAGAATCTTTCCTATTGTATTCTAACTACTGGAAGGAAAGCAAATTTATTGACAATCAATTGGCAGTATTTCAAAATTCATTATGTGATCCTTATTCTTCACAATGTCTTTTCCCAAACCATAAAATCTATGGGTACATTAATAATTATTTTAATAATTTAGCCTCAGGATTTACTTCATGATTAAAAGACCAAAAATGTTCTGTCACAGCTGATTTATCAACCTGTTTATATTTAATGTTTCTAAAACATTCTTTTATTCTGGTTTCCAAATGATGTTTAGTCTTACTAATGTAAACCCTGTCACAATCTTAAACAGTTAAATTGATAAATGACAAAGTTTTATAATTTAAAAATTTATCCTTTTAAGAAAAACTTAGCAAATTCATTTCATATTTATTTCAAGGATCTAAACTTATGTCATATTCTTTAAAAATATTTGTAACATTTATATTCGCTACACAATGGTAAGTCAGTTTTTTAAAATTTCAATCTTTATTTTCTTTAGAAACTTCTTTTGCAGTCTTTTGGTATTTAAGTTTCTCTATCTTTTTATGTATAAAATCTGCATTAAAACCATTAATGCAGTGTGATAATGAGTTTATGTTCTCCCTTAAATTCTTCTTTATTACAGAGTTTATTAACCTATACATTAAACTATTCAAACAGCAAATTTATGTGAAAAAGGATTAAAACTCTTATTTTTAGGTAATTCTTAGTAGAGTTGATTTTCTATAAATGACAATATTCAACTTATTATTAATGCTTTATCTTACATTTAGGAACAAAAGGCAAACAGTAGCTGGTAATACAGTAGATGAGAATCTGTCACCTAGCAGCTGTAACAATAAGGAGACAAACATTCAGTACCTTAAGGATGCACATAACTGATTTGTGAAACAGTTTGGAAATTAATACATAATTACCAAAGATAAGTAAAGATAAGGCGTTATTAATATTTATTACTACTTGTTAGTAAGAAAAGTAGTAGCATTTTCTAAACATGGCCAATTCAAGAAACATCTATGTAAAGCAGAATCTATGAAGATGAAGCCATCTGTAGATTGTGCAAAGAGACTGCTTTGCATATCCTGTTCAATTGTTCTTCCCATTAAGAAAGTGATTTATCCTTTCTAGAAACCAGGAAAGTGCAAGGAAAGGATGCTGTGATAACATTGGAACCGAAATATAATTTTTTCAGAGAACAGATTTTGGGAGACAGTGAAAGCATCCTCACCAATATGGTTGCACAATAAGCCATTAGGCTGATGTGTGGGAGGTCGAAACTCCAACAAAAACATCTATTATCTAATGAGACAGCTTTATCTAAGGGAAGAGAGAGGATTGTTTTAAAAATTGAGCTAACAATGTAACATGTTACTGAATTTGCATTTAAAACACAGGTATTCTTTAAAGTTTGTAAATACAGTAATAAAAAAACAGAAATAATAGATCTCTGGTTTATTTAAGTTTATCCTTCATACTTAATGCAGGTATATAACTCCATACAACTTTCTAAAAGAAAATGTACCAATTAGTATAAAGATAGCTTTGTGTTTGACAAGAGAGATAAGAAAACTAGGAACTTGACACTACCGTGACATTGTCACATGTGTAAATTGGCACGGATGAAATCTTGAATACCACCAGCTTTAAATCACAATTATATAGAATAACATGCAATCTGATTTTTAAAAGATACAAGACATGTCAAGCAAGGAGGGCAAAGTGTAAGAAGAGAAGGCCATTGCTATGTAAATGCAAAAAAATGTTGCCACATTGGTTACAATGATGAATCACCTACTTCTTAGGCCAGTTACCACTATACTCCATCCAGCCTTAGATCCGCCCCTTGTATCACTCCGCGATAACCTGATATTATCACCTGAGACTAACACAGAAACACCACGTGGGCTCATACCTCGTATTTATGTTGCAACAGAACGATATTTATTCAGGAATATTAGAAATATCGCGTTACATTCAAGTAGTCTTTACCAGGGTTATCGCACATCTTGAAAACTCACAGATAATGGCCGATATTTAAGATACTATATTTTATGGTGTGGTTTGGTTTCGGCATATTGCGAGTTCATTGTTGATGGCTTGTGTTTACATCAAGTGCAGATCTAACGGTGGAGCAATTATAGTTGTTTGCGAGAAACTGTGCTGTTTGGGTGTTCAGTTACATTTGTGTTAACCTACTTTGTTAACCATATTAAAATATGTAGTTATTGTTAGCAAGAGTTGGTGGAGGTAGAAGTACAGGTAGACCGACGATTCATGGTCCAACACAAAGATCAACTTCCGGACAGGGTGTTACGCTGCACAGCCAAGCTAGAGAATTATGGAATTCTTTAACCAGGCAGAAGAGAATATGCTCCTTCACAATGAACCTGTTATTCCTGTCGACCAAATGAGGAAAAGAACTGTCATGCTCTTAAAATAAGTGAGGTGACAGTTTCAAGGATCTCTAAAGAGAGGTAGCTACAGTCAGCTCCATTGTGAATAGTAACTCTAGAAAAAGACCAAGATCATCTCCAGTTGTGCAATGGATAGTTTTCAGTCAGATGCCATAAGAAGGCACAATACACACAAAAGAAGCATCCTACCACATGTAAGCTTCTTTCTTCTCTTAAAGAAGCAGAGCTATAAGAGGGAAGCCTTAGCTCTTTGAACGAAGTCCACAATGATCTGGCATTTCAGTTGAAAATAATAAATAACCAAGAACTGATATTAGAAAGATCAGATATTGTATGCCATGGTCTAGAAAGCATAGAAGATACTGACGTTTCGCCAAGTACTGCGCTTGCCATCTTACCATCACGGTGTACAAGTCCAGAAGAGATAAACTTAGCGAGTTAAGGATGGGGGGATATGCATAACACACTACAATGCTTCTTGACAACACTGGAGCTCTCCATATGGAGAAGCTGACAATTGTCAAGTATCTTCTTTTAAAAATCGGACTGTAATCATTGATACAGTTGACAGTTTATGCTTTAATTAGTAAAATGTCCTAACAGCCTTCTACAGGAAAATTTAAAATTAATCAATCATTCTTGAAATTCAGATTCCGGCTCACTTTAGCATGGAATATCAATAAGTAGAATGTAACTGACTATGAATGTATGAGAGAACAATGAAATAGACATTACTTCAATGGCTATACTCTGTGTGAGACTTCATAAGATTTTTTAGCATGACTTGACCATAACCTCTTTGAAGTATGAATTTTTATCCTGTTTACAGCAAATCTTTGAAACTTACTTATAGCAAATTATACCAATAGTCATTTGCTTGTTGACAATGACATGTGTTTGGTATTTTTTTTTTTTTTTTTTACTTCTTGCAACTGATTGCAAAAAAGGCATTGGTCTAAAAAATTTAGTTCCTTACACTTTTAGCAGTTGGAATCCAATTCTCAAAACCAACCTAGTAATTGAATGTGTTATGGAATACTCAAATCAGACCACATGTTTTAAGGCATGTAATCCTGTAATTTCCCGGCAGAATTTGTACACCAAGTAATCACTTCAATGGTTTTATTGCAACAGTATTTAACAAGGGTAAAACTTATAGGAAGTAATGCCGATACGTTTAGATGGTAAAATATGAATATATTCAATTACCTTAATATGTCCAACTATTTAGTATTGTGCTGTGCTGGAAAATAATTCACTCCATTTTCCCACACGACCCATATCTGAGATAGCATTAACAATCTGTTCATACTAAACATTGGGGCCTCACATTTAAAAATCAATAGCTTCAAACACGTACCAGATTATCCTCTAAACCAAATCTACTCATAAGACGGGAGTTGATTCTATTAGGGTAAATGGAATTGTGGCGGGGTTTTATTATAAAAGATGGTTAACACATATTAGTGTGAATATAGCATCAAATGGAGCACTGTTTTTGCTAAAAGGTGGAAAGTTTGTTAGAGCAGACGCCACTCTTTTCTGCAGGGGAGGTGGTCGTAGAACGGAATGCATAAACCAACGTACTTTTATTAGAAACACATTTATTCGATATATACACTATTCGTTACAGTTTCAGCTAGTTAATAACTGTTAAAATTGGATAGCGTCCATGCTGTTTAAAAGTTTTGGTGTAATTCACATATTCACACGCCATCAACTATTATACGTCTTTACACTTTGAAGTCACAGACGCTAATGAAAGTAGTTTCTGAGCGTCCTATGACGCAACACCGCCATTCTTATGTATTCATCCGCACAACAGTTCTCATTGGTCGAACTCAAACAGTTGAGAAGACATTGTCTATTTTGAGTATTATCAAAAGAAATAAGTCCCTGATACACCCAAATTAAAAGAATTAAAAATTTACACACTCTTACAAAAATATTTACATGAACAATCCTCTATTAGTCAATATTCTGTCTCAGAATGAAGAGATAAATGACCGTTTTTGTATGAACCCTAATGCATGAAAGAATTAGGTAAAAGAAAAACAAATATTATATATAGTCACTTCAATCTGCATAAAAGAACATTCCATACTTGATGAGTAATGCACATGACCTCAAAAAGTTTTGCAAAGATCAATGGAAGATTTAGATACTGAGAAGATTCTGTATTTGCTAAAACACTTCACATCACTGCACATATGTAGCCTTACATTGTACCCATTTATTGCACAACTTTTAGTAACGCACGTAATTGACTGATTCACACTCAGGATATAATAATATATATGTAATTATAAATATATATGAATACTTGAAATAGTGTCATCTAAATTGGTGCACTCCTTTATTGCACTACTTGTAATATACATAATTGACAATAGTTCACTCAAGATCTGGTAGTTATATATGTAGCTATAGAGACATGCTTGAAAAAGGGAAGATGGTTGGCACACTAATGAAGCAACATTAGGTTCTTATATTACCACTCAGGATAACTGCACCTACTTAGGATGCATGTGTTTTCCGACAAAATAGTGTTTTTAGCAGATATGCAATCTTAACCAGGATTCATCCTCTAATAGTATTCATCCCACATCTTTATTTGGTATGATTTCCAAAATGTTAGCCCAACTTCCAATCAATCCAATGTAATATATGAACAAGACAGGCTGAAAGTTTAAACATACTCATTACGATATCAAACATGCTACTATAAACTTACTACCTAATTCTCTAGCTTTTATCAGTTTGCAAGAAACAAATACATATGTTTAAAAGAGTTGTTATAACAATTACAATTGAGCAGTTCTGTCCATTTTGTGAAACCAATACCTTATGAGTTAATTCCTATTACACCATGGCATGTAAAAAGTTCTAGCACATGCATATTTAACAGCTGTTACTAGCTATGCACTCATGCTACATATATGAAATAGTATGTTACAATTAACACATACATGCTAATAATAATGTTGATTTATATCAACTTTGTATGGAAATACTAATTTATGTACTTTACCATTTGGGTCAGACTTCTTAAAGCAGTTGGCAGCATCCACATAATTTGTTGCTGCATCATGTTTACTTCCTACTTTTGCATGTAGAGCTGCTGCTTCACAAAAAGCATTTCCTGCTGCGCCCCATTTCTTAGCCATTTTAAAGTGATTTGCTGCACGTTGATAACAATCCACTGCTTCCTCCACTTTTGAAGACCCCCTAAATGACATGACAGAATTGAATTCTGCTATAGGTTATATTTGCATGTTACATCGAACGTTGCAATATTATACACATTTATTTTTAAGTCATTAATACAATGTTTAAAGATTATTTGTTACAGAATGTGGAATTGATTACTTGAGCTGTCAATGATGGGAGAAATAGCATGTTACAGGAAGTTGCAAGTTGGACAAAATATGAAGCTACTGTCTTTACCCGAAAAGAGATCCAAAGAAGCCTTTCGACGAGGTTAATTTCTTCTCCGCTTCGGCCATCAACTGCATACCCTTTTGCTCGTTATCTGCCATGGTTCACTGCAGTATTTCTAATATAATACGGTTTTATTCTCTCCAACTCGCTTATTGATGGAATGAATATTAATCTTATCAATAGATGGCACTGATGTAGCGGCAAGGCAGGATGGCCAATATCATAGTAGTGCTGGAGTCGTGTGTAACCTCTGCTGAAACCATAGGGTAGTTGATGTTTTATAGGACCAAGGACCCATTACATATAGAATTCTAAAAAAGCACAAGTATGAATTGTATATTGACTTCATTATACAATAAATTGCCTTCAATCTTAAGTCTAGTGGTAATAAAAAATGTAAAAATCAATAAATGATATTTTAATTTAAATGTACTATTATTCTGCAAATGAATATCAAGATTGTAATTTATAATCGAGCTGATTATTCTAGCACATGTGAAATGTGATATTTACTTAGTACCATTGTTTTGATAGCTCACTGGTCCTTCACTCACAAACATTTATCTATCCAAAGGTGTCCGCAGTAACTCAGTACTAATAATAGTAACAACAACAACAACAACAATAATAATAATAATAATAATAATAATAATAATAATAATAATAATAATAATAATAATAATAATAATAATAATAATAATAATAATTAATAATAATAATAATAATAATAATAATAATAATAATAATAATAATAATAATAATAATAATAATAATAATAATAATAATAATAATAATAATAATAATAATAATAATAATAATAATAATAATAATAATAATAATAATAATAATAATAATAATAATAATAATAATAATAATAATAATAATAATAATAATAATAATAATAATAATAATAATAATAATAATAATAATAATAATAATAATAATAATAATAATAATAATAATAATAATAATAATAATAATAATAATAATAATAATAAATAAACAATAATCCATAGTACAACAGCCCTTCGTGGGCCGAGGCTACCTCGATCCTTCGCACACGAAATTGGAATGTGAGGCAGTCTTCGGGGGTGGAGTGTGGCGCCTCGTTAAGAGGATGGCGGCGTAACTCTTGTTCACATTTAGGGACATTTGCCAACAACAGCAGCACTCTTGCACGTAGCGGAGTTGCCGCTGTACGGGGTTGAAGGCTCTGAGAATGTGTTTGTTGGTGCAGAACAACAGCAAGTCTTCAGCACATCGTGCTATACAGACCTGCGGCTGCGTTGGATAATCTGCTATATTATAGACGTTGAATAGCGTGGGAGACAGCACACAGCCTTCGGGACTTCACCTCTTATTTGCCTTAATGTGGATGTTTTCCCCGCGACTGTGACTTTAAAAGTGAAGTGTCTGAGGAGGCTGTGTAAAATGTTGCTGGCTTGTGTATGTAGTCCCAGTTGGATAAATTGAATAGGAGCCCTACGTGCCAAGTCGTTGAGAAGGCCTTTTCAAAGTCCAGAGACACTGCAGTAGTGAAAGCGCGTTTCTAGAAACCACGGGTGGCAGCCTCCACCACCCGCAATAGCTGCTTAAATGTCCTCCACCAGGGGGGACGAGCGGTTTAAGACCGTCCACTCGAATACTTTCGAGCGGGTAAAAAAGACACTGATGGATCGGGAGCTGGAAGGGTGTACCGGGTCTTTCCCGGGCTTCAAGATGCTTCACTCCATTTTCGCGGAAAGTGGCCCAGGGCAAGGTACATGCTGAACACCCTAGCCAGAAAGAGCACGGCGTTGAAGGAAAGGTGACGAAGCATGAGAGGGGTCAGACGTCAGGTCCCGCAGCGTTTTGGAGCTTGAGGCGCTGGACTGTGCCATGGAGTTCACTTGGACGAATTATATGGAGCCGTTCGGTTTCCTCCGGGGGCGTCGAAAGTATCTATGAACATTCCAGCAGATACGTTCGAAGAAAAGATCGTCCTGGGGTCATGTCTTGGACACATGGTGCTTTCCAGGTAGTCAGCAAACACAGTTACTTTGGCTTGGGGTTCGTAGGCCAGGCCGAGTGCCCTGGAGAGGAGAGGTGTATAGACCTTCCACCTGGTGCTCGCGTAGACGGACCCAGAACAGTAGGTGGAAGCGCCGCAAGAGGACTCTGTTGTGGGGTGTGCGGTGCCCATGGTAGAGTCTCCGTGCTGCCCAGGTGAGTGCGGTTAGGTCAAATGGGTGGACGTCTGGGTATAGGGGTGCAGGACATAAACTGTCAGGTTATGGGCAATTC
The DNA here is from genome assembly GCA_030765045.1 of Tenodera sinensis. Lineage (NCBI taxonomy): Eukaryota > Metazoa > Arthropoda > Insecta > Mantodea > Mantidae > Tenodera > Tenodera sinensis. The sequence goes on along the minus strand of CM060965.1, from coordinate 146,090,034 downwards.
GTGGAGGTAAAGGTTGAGACCACTGCCTCAAGCGTTGGGTGGTCTGTGACTTTGAGGAGGGTGGAATGGAATTGTGAAGGCAATTGCATACGCTTCCCAGTCGGTTGCTCGAGTTTGAAGCGAGCTGTCGTCGCTGGCAATCCGGGTGTTTATTTCTCTCAACATGGTATTGTGGTCAGACTAGAGAGTGTTAATTGATGTCATGGGCCCTACGCTCAAGTTCAGGGTCCGCGGCAATGAGGCGGATGATTGCATTGCCTTGGACATCTGCCCGACGACCATCATACCAGTGCTGGTGCTTGGCACTGAAGTCGCCGGCCAGGATGGCTCTCGGACAGTATTGGGCAGGAACTGTTACAGGGAGGATGGTACACAGAGGCTACCAAAACCTCCGTACTTTCGAGGTCCAAAGTGACTGCCATGTCCTGTAAGGTCAGGTGGGAGTTGAATTTTTTCAAAAAAAAAAAAAAAAAAAAAAAAACGGGGCTCCCCATTCTTAATTGACTCGGTTTCTAAAATTTTGACCGAGTCCTATATACAACTTTTATTTTTATTTAACAATTTTGCAATATTAAAAAAAATTACAATATTAATTAGGGGTTACGTTTTCATGCAATTACATCATTTATGGGAGTTACAAATCAAGAAGGGGAATGTTAACAACACATTAAAATTAGAATACAGTCAGTTCTTGAAATACTCAGACAAGAGACAACTCGTATAAAAATAAAATGGAATAAGAGTAAGAACAAGTTGAAAAAGAAAACATTAGTTATAATGTCATGCAATTAAAATAATAAAATAGCTAACGCGCAACAACATGCAAAAATATTAATAAAATTAGTAAGAGTATACTGAGAACCCTTCAAAACAGCTATTGGTTAAAAAAAATGGTACATAATTAATACTTCTAAAATTCTTAACATATTTACGCAATTAAAAATAGTAATTATTACACATTAAATTATTAAATTAAATTAAAAACGCAAAACAATAATACACATTAAAATACACGTGGTTAATAAGATACCACTCTGGGTTAAAATTGCAAACATGTCTACCTACGATAAAATTCATTAAATTTAAATTTAGAATACGCCTCAGTAATAGTGTTTAAAACTCCCCAAAGTCTCTTCTTACGGAGTATTTCATATACACATTTGCCTTGTAGGCGTTTTTGGTATTCTCTTCTAATATCTAATGTATGTGGGCATTCAAAAACTGCATGCTCGGGGGTGCCAATATTATTACATATACCTACACATATTGGTTTCTTTTTGACCAAATGTATTCAAATAGTCGGGATAAGGACCATGGCCAGAGAGATAGTGCACAAGGCCTTGAGATGGTTTAAAATATTTCATTTTTATCCTTTCAATGACGTTAGGAAAGAAGGAAAAAGTTTTTCTACCGGTTAAACTAGCTTCCCATTCGCCTTGCCATATATCTAACATTTTCTCTTTCAATTCTGTCTCATCTTCAACTGTAAGGCCCGCTAGTTGTGACGCTCTTGCGCAGTTATCTCTCCGGAGCCAGTAACGGGCAGCTCTTTTTCTTATTTCTAAATCTATGGTAAAATAGCTAAAATGACATACAGAGCGTTCGTTGGTGTGGTGGAAAATGCACCTACCATTCTAATTAAAATTTTTCTTTGCATACTTCTTAAAAAATTTTTGGTCACATCTAAAAACACCCTTTCGCCCCAACAACTAGCCCCATACGCCACAATTCCGGTTAAAATCGCGTTATTATATAATTTCAGAGCTTGATGAGGTATTCTTCCGCAGTTAGATGTTATACGTATCACCTTATTCATTATTTTGAATGTTTTAGCGGTAATTTGATCAATATGTATTTTGAAATTTAATCTTTCATTGAAATGAACCCCCAAGAACTTTATACTGTTATCTCTCGAAATCGTGTTGTTATTTATTTTTAAGATATGCGACCTCTCTAATGAACCTTTAAGTAATACAAATTTGGTTTTTGTGATTGAAATCTTTAATTTAATTTGAGAAATTTTTACAAATGTTTCATTTAATATATTATCAGCTTTAAGTTCTAATTGTCTTCTGGAATCGGCCTCTATTATTAAAAGTACATCATCGGCATATGCGACCACACCATATACGTCGTCTAAAACACGAAGATACTTAAGACATTCGTTAAAACCTATATTCCAGAGCGTAGGACCACATACTGAGCCTTGGGGACAGCCTTTACTTAATATTTTACTAAAATAACTGTTACCTATGTTAAAATTTACAAATCTCTGTTTACAGTAACTTACAATGATTTTATACAATTTATCGGACATTCTATATCTATCAGTGTTTTGAACAGGGAAGGCAACCATAAATTGTCAAACGCTCCGTCTATATCCATCGATATTCCTAAGATGTACTTTTTGTTCGAGGACTCAATAAGTGCAGCGGCGTGGTTAAGAGCGTCGTCCGAAGATTTACCAGGTCTGAATCCATATTGATGTTCGTATATTTGGTCTCCTATTAAGTCTGTCAACCTATTACAAAAAAGTTTTTCCTGTACTACGGTATTTAATAGACAAATCGGTCGGTAAGACTTAATTAATTTAGAGTCTCTGTCTAGTGCTTTTTCCAAGATAACTAGCTTAGACTGTTTCCATATGTTCGGAATTATACATTGTCTGAAGCACTCATTAAATAGGCCAACTAAAAATTCTACAATTTTCCCATTTAATGCCTGAAGAACTTCTATGGTAATGCTATCTGGTCCTGGTGCTTTTTTACGTTTCATGCCTGAGATTATTTTAGTTACCTCTGCCTCAGTTGTTGCCGCTATGTCTGTCATCCTAAGATTTGGATTAAGAATATTGTTGCGTATGTCCTTGTGGTGTTGTTCCTCTGTTGTTTGGTCATCTGAGGGTAGCAGTCTCTCTATGAGGTAGCTATACGCCTCTGTCGGTCCTACGGTATATGTACCATCATCCTTTAAGATTGTCGACATAGTGAGAGGGGTAAATTTCTCACTATCTTATATGGAGTCCCTGTTTATTCTAGGCTTTTCTAACGCATCTTCGTATTTCCTTTTATTTCTCCTATATATAATTAATCTGATTGCCCTTTCATCTGGGTTCATGGCGCGTTGGTACAGGCTTCTAGTTTTTCGGTATACCCTTCTTAGCCGCTGTAGAACTTCGGACCAGGGCTTATTACCAGGTCTGTTTGTTACTTTAGTTAGAGGAATACATTTTGTCATTGGCGATTTGATTTTGGTCTTTAACTCTATGGCAGCTTTATCTGCATCTTGTCCAACTACTACTAAAGGTGGTGGGCTAAATATAGTTCTTAATTTATCCCAATTGGCTTTTCTATAATTAAAGCTTGTTTCTTTTGAATTGGGTGTGCTAGTACTAATTACAAATGTAATTAAATTATGGCCACTTTCTGTTTGGTTCTGTGTAACAATCCAGTCATATGTTAACCCTAATGCCCTGATATTACATAGTGTTATGTCTATATTTGCATTTACTCCTACACGACCTACAGTGACTCCCATAAATAATTGGACAGACTTTGCATTTTACTATGGAGTAGTGTATAAAGCAGGACTGATTATGTCTGTCAAATCCAAAGTACTCTCTGCGTTAAACAAAAATCATTTGCTACGAATATCTATTTTAGAGGTTGAAAATGTGGCTAAACTAAGAGCTTCTCCATTCAACCTTATTTACATCATGAGTTTATGACACAAAAAGAATCGGACAGCGCCAATGAAATGCTATACAAACGAATAGGTGAGGTCTGTCAGTAGACAAAACAACACTGTAGAAGAAGTACGTGAAGTCTGTGCATCAAGAAGAAGGCAAGAGCATAGAATGGGACCCAGAGGTAACCAGAGTACCTTCGAACAGAGACAGTTAGTGATCTATCACTATGAAAAGAAGAAAACATACCGGAAAATAGCACAGATTGTGAATCTTAGTAAAAGTACAGTTGGTGACATAATTCGACGGTATAAATATGAAGACAGAATTGAATCTCGAGCTAAGCCAGGGCGACCAAAAATACTTACCGATAGGGAGGAATCTTATATTATGCGGAAGGTTAAACGGAATGCACGGATAAGTGCTCCAGTGATTTGTGCTGAGATTCAGGAAGAACTGGGACTGACAGTTAGCCCTGAAACGATCAGACGAGTGTTGCAAAAACAAGGTTTTAATGGTCGCGTAGCCAGAAAAAAGCGGTATATTTTCAGCAAGAATAAAAGAAAACGATTACAATTTGCCAAAGACTTCATTAACAAGGCAACCAATTGGTGGGATCAAGTTATTTTTTGTGACGAAAGTAAATTCAATCTTTCTGGTTCCGATGGCAGGGTGGTTGTGAGGAGGAAACCAAACACGGAGCTGGAAGAGCGCAATTTGCAAGGCACAGTCAAACACGGCGGAGGGAGTGTAATGGTATGGGGCTGTATTTCCTCTATGGGAGTGGAAAAGCTGGTGTTCATAGACAGAACCATGAACAAGGAAGTCTATCTTAGACTATTGCAGCAAAATTTAAAACAAAGTGCCCAAATGATGGGTATTTTGGACAGCTCCTCATTTTACCAGGATAATGATCGGAAGCATACGTCTCACATTGTGCAGCTGTGGTTGCTTTACAACTGTCCCCATGTACTGCATCCACCCCCTCAGTCCCCGGATCTTAATCCCATAGAATAGTATGGGATAAACTGGAGAAGGCCGTGCGGAAGACCCCCATCACCTCCAAACAGCACTTGAAGCTGAGGTTGCAAGAGGAATGGAACAAACTTTCACAACTTACCTCAAAAACCTAGTGCACAGTATGCCAAACAGATTGCGGGAAGTACTAAAAAGAAGAGGGAAAGTTACAAAGTACTGAGCCATATTTTGTGTCACATTCAGTTTATGTCCGATTACTTTTGAGGACAACAAAATGCCATGTTTCTTTTTAATGCTTAAAAGAGTATATGTTATATAATTTTTTATATGAAATAAGTTTATTTTCGTACAAGAACAAACCATATAACTGTAGATTATCATTAATTTCAATAAAATACCACTTCAAATGTTGATTTTCAATTTCTAAAGTTAATACTCTGCTTTGTCCGATTATTTATGAGAGTCTCTGTATATACGTTGGTGGGTTTCCTGGTCTATTAAGAACTTCTAGATTTAATTCCATTATGAGTTCTACTTTGTCTCCCCTGTCATCTATCCTACCACTATACCAAAGATATAGACTTAGCATTAATATCTGATGCTACAACTATCGGCTTGTCCCCATATGATCTAAATTTTTGTTTGAGTATAGATATACCTTCTTCTATTTCCCTACTGGGTTGGCAATATAAATTGACAAGTATGAGGTTAAATCTACCTGTATGAATTTCGATACAGTTACAATATTCATTACAGCATTTTTCATTCTTTATTACTTTAACATGTTTATTCAACACTATTATACTCGCCATTGGGTTATTACTGTGTATAATTATATTGCTATTAATAGGCCTGTGTGGAATAATACCATCCGTGGAATATGGTTCTTGAAGACACAAAATATCCAGTGACATATCCTCCACTAATTTTCTAACCTCTCTCATCACCAGTTTAGATCTAGCACAGTTTAATTGACCTACTTTGAATTGAATAAAATTAACCATTATAATAATAAAAACATCTAAAAATCATCTATATCCTATAATAAAACTTATAAAATCACTACTATGTAAAATCCAAACAGTACTAGATAAAAACAGGCAATTCTTTAAAACATAATTGGAGGTTAAAATATCGGGAACACAGAAATTTAAAATAAAAACATAAATTTTGTCATATATAGAAGACATTAAAACATCAAAAACATAAAACATAAAAATACAGTTAATGTCTAAAAACGAACAAAAGTTACTTATTACATAAAATATATAAAACCCCAAAGTTCAATTCTAAAACTATTCGAAAATAAAACTGTACACGTATATAAAAACATATAAAAAAGCAAACACCCATGTTAGTTAAATAAAAAATATAAAATACGACCAATTGATAAAAGAAACAGGTGACATCTAAAACAGAGAACTAAAACTGTTGCAAGACATGTCACGGAAGGTTTAAAACTTAAATAACAAGACACAAGAAATAGAAAAACAGTGAATAAAACCATACACGTTAAAAACTTTTTCCTCTTACTGTCCACGTTACTGGCCATAATCTGTTCTTTGTATTTGTCTCTGTAATAACGTTTTATATACTTCGCATTTTGTGGAATTTGGCTTCTTACATTTATCATTCTTATTCCTAGAGATACATGCGATGCACACCCCTGGCAGACGCCTCTTTTCACAATCTTTTTTAAGGTGATCTTGTTCACCACAGTGCCCACATACTTTCTTAGTTGATGGACACTTTTTCATTACATGGCCTAAATCTTGACATTTGTTGCATCGAGGTACGACAAGAAAATCTTTGACTACTAGGCATACAAAATCTATAAAGAGCCTACCCTTATTTAAAATCAGCCTTCTCAGTTTATTACCCACCTCAGAGACGTGGTGTACCACGTCTTCCCTACGGGGGCCAGTTAAGAATCTATGCTTGATTAATTTGTCATATTCCTTACGTTGTATTTCTTCGGTTAAATTTTGACAACACCGGGTGATTTAATATTTTATTGACATCATTTTCTGATTCAACTTCAAGTACAACCTCTTTCTTTTCTTTCAGTGGTTTAATGGATTTAAAATTGATTTTTTGTTTTGCGGGATTGATTATTTCTCCTATTTGTTTGCAAATTTCTGTAGAAGTCTTTACCTCCTTAGAAATAGAGTGTTGGGACTTTTTTATTTAGCGCATTTTTAATCTTAGAGTCTTTAGCTATGTTGTCTTTCAAGCTCGTAGGTAGAGTGGTCACCACGGCGTATGTCTGCTTACCCATCCCCTTCAATTTTTCATTTTCCTCGCTTAGTCTGCCATTTTCCTTTTCTAATTCGACTATACGTCCCATTGAAAAGTTAGGATTATTCGCCAGCTCCATCAGCTTTCTTTGGATTATCCCAATTTTATCCCTAGTTATTCGTTCTCCGGTAGTTAGCATATTCTCTACCTCAAAGAGGACTACCCTCATATTTGTGACTGGCTGAAATATGTTATCTCGTCTGGTGTGAGCACTTGTGCCAGCACCAGAGGCACCTTCTTGTTCATTTACCAAACTTTCACTCCTCCCTCATAGAGGGGTGCCTTTAACTGGAGATCTCTGCATTTTAAATATTCCCTCTGTCGTAATTGCACCTCTCAGCCGGAACTTCTGTTGCCCGGGGTTGGGGGACGAGGACCCGGGTGCACGTTGGCTGCGCAAAGAAAAGGAAACTGATCACTTGCCAGTAAGGACCGCGTACTCACGGAAGTTGCCACTTACCGGGGGAAGGCAGTCAACGTCCAACCCCAGTGGGAGTTGAATTGGGCGATGGACCAGATTCTGCCTAACTAACACCACCAATCCGCCCCCGGGGCGACCTTGACGATCTGTTCTGTTGCAGACGTAGGCCGGAATGCGGAAGCGGATGTTTGGATGGAGGTGGGTTTCATCGACTGAGATAACGTCCAGGGCTAGGAGCCGGCAAAGTGGTATAACTCACCAGCCTGGCCAGTCAGCCCATACACGTTCCAGAACGCAAATCGAAAAGAAGTACGGGACCTAATTCTATTGGCCATCCTGGGCACGCGGGATGAGAGAGGTCAAGAGGGCGAGTCCGTTCATTGCAATCAGTCTTTTTCCCGCTGGATCGCTGGCTGAGACGAATCTGGCAATCAACTCACAGATATGCCGCCTGTGAGACTGCAGTACTTACGGCACTCACCTTAACAGATCGTCAAAGTCGAAGCCAGGGTTGGGGTGTTGGTAGTTGTGGTTGGCAGAGGTGTCGCTGGAATTGCTTCAGCACTATCTTTCCCTGTGATATTTCTGGTCAATGCGGCATAATATAACTCCCAAAGCTATGATGAAAGTTAGGAACGACTTGCTTTCCATTTTTACTTTCTCTACTATGTATAGTATGTAGAGGAAGTATATAAGCCACCTGAATAAAAACAGCATTTCTTGAACAAGCGCGCGCGCGGGTGTGTGTGTGTGTTCAAAATTTACCAAAATACATTTTTGTGTGTGGAGTGAACCATTTAGGAGATATTTCCTGTTATTTGTGTGTTCTTTGCAATACTTATACTTTTCTCAAATCTCCCCCTTCCGCTGTCTCAAAAGACTGAACAAAGTATATATAGCCACCTGAGTGTTATAGAAAGGGCAGGAAAATATATAACAGAAAACATATATACATGACTCAGATAATTATTATTATATATTTTAACATTGTGTAATGCATATGTGGGTCACAAACTCCACATTGTCCAGCACTCAGATATAAATCAAGGCTTAGCACATGCTCGCTGTTGCAAAATGATGCAACCACCTTATATCAATATCCAGCGTAGGAGCCTTATTTGAGCACAACTTTGAAAACACAATCATTCATTCTGTCTGCAAGTTTCTGTAGCGTAGACACCTCTATATTTTCCCAAGCAGATATGAGGGTACCTTTGAACTCTACGATATTAGAATACTGTTTGCCATCAAAATACACCGAGCGACATAATAGGCTCCATAGGTTCTCCGTCGGTCTGGGTGGCTCAGTTGGTTAGACGCTGGCCTACAGTTCCCAAGGTCGCGGGTTCAAACCCGGCCCAGGTCGATGGTTTTCAAGTGTGCTTAAAAACGATATCTTCATGTCAGTAGATTTAGTGGCATGTAAAAGAACTCCTGCGGAACGGATTTCCGGCACACCGGCGACGCTGATGTGATCCTGGCAACTGACAGCGTCGTTAAACAACAAAATACTTACTCATAGGTTCTCCATGGGGATCATATCCCCAATTTGTATGCCAGTCCATTGCATGGACTCCATTCTGTAGAAACCATTCCCCGGTGGAGTTTGCAGTGTGACTACTAGCATTGACCTGCTGGAAAATGCAACGTCAACCTCCAATTGCTTCCCCAGATGGTAAAAGATGAACATTCGGCAATATTGACAGTCAGTTGCTTTTATTTGGCCAGTTGGGAAAACAAGGTTTGTTGTGCCACGATAACCAAATTCAGCCCATACCATTAATGAACCTCCTCTTTGCTGCCGTTTGGGAAAACTTCTTTACGCAAACCTTGCCAGTAGTTGGCTGCTCCATCTGGCCCACCTAATTTAAATCTTTTTTTTTCATCACTGACCACTACTTACTTTCATTGGATTTCCCAGGATTTGCCCAGACTATCCGTCTTTTCTTATGCACATCAGCAACCCGAGGCTGGCGTTTCTTTTTCTTGTATAACATGAAGTTCTTCCTGGCTACAGTTCGGAATAGCTTAGACTTGTGCACGCGAATATTGGGATCTTGAGCCAATCTTCCCAGGGAGGTTCCACCTGTACTTAATTGTTTTATCACATTTCTCTTCTGCCTGGGTCTAAGTATTCGTGGCCTTCCAGAGGACCTCTTCATGACATAATTCATCCCAAGGCGCAAAACATTGCTCACAGTGGAAGGAAATGTATGAACTGTTATTTCTCTACACGACAGAGCTTCCTTGTTATAAGCAATTATTTACCCTGTATTCTCATCTGATAACGCCGGTTGACGTTCCATTTTCTTGACCGCTTCCTTCACTATTATTCACGTCGAATACTGGTGTGCATTATGCAAACAGTCAACTCAATGTGCCAACGTCCTCTAGGGCTGCTATCATCAGTGAATGAAACGGGGAGAGATGAGTGTGAAGCATGGTTGCATAATTTTGCAACAGTCGAATTGTCTGGTCTCGTGGCAAGGTTACAGTAAAGCAAAGGAATCAAACGTTTTGTAGTTTGTCATGAATATAGGCACATCAACTATACCAGGTGAGTCAGCTGCCCCTTATTCTCGAGTTTTATGGAATCCGCGTTTTATAGTCCAACATGAAAACATCGACCCCATTACTAGGTTCTACCCGCGTATTTAACATGGGTGTTAAACACTCGATGAAATTAGTACTAATATAGATGTTATCACATCGCCTTTTAATATATTCGTAATTAGACAGCCGATGTTTGCACTTCTACAAATGTTCAGTGGAACCAGCGAATATTACATCTTAAACGGAATGTTCATCTCACATGTTACGACGTAGCTCAATTGCAACGGGCGCAAGACTCCGAAGTAATCTGTCGGCTGTGAAGGTGGTTCGAGTCCCCTGCACGTACTAATTTTTTTTACCGTGCAATCCTCACAATTTACAAATTATTATTCTGAAAACTGTTATTATATTCATTTTTATTGTTTTATTTATGTTTTATGGCATTGTTTGATGTTTCTTTATTGGTGAACTACATTTATGTAGTTGTATAAACATACCTATAGGTAGGTGCAATTGAAATAAGAATCATTTATACACATTTGAACACAGAAAGCAAGGAAATTACAATGTCAGAGTTTGACATGGAAGTTAAACTCAATTTTGCACACAATGAATTATTGCGCTATTAAAAATGTTCCATAGTGATATGTTTTGCGGCGCTGGAATAACCCTTTTTCTATTCCTGGAACGCGACTCCTCTAACGAAGCAAGTGCTCGAACTGGTGACCTTCTTGGGTAATGCACGCCTGGGCACCCTGTTGGATGGAGCCCCTGACTTGGTGTAGCATGGCGGGTTGAACATTTCTACAAGCCACTGTAATACGCTGACGAAGGGTTTCTAGATTGTCCAGCTCCTCTGCATAAATGCGTTCTTTTAAATAATCCCAGAGAAAGAAGTCAAAGGGTGTCAGATCAGGTGATCTGGCAGGCCAGGAGACTGGTCCTTGTCTTCCTATCCAATGACCAGAATGTGCAGCATTCAAATGATTGCAGACGATCCTCGACCGATACGGAGGAGCGCCGTTGTGTTGAAACCACATCGTCATTCGCTCCTGCTGTGGCACATTCCCTAATAATAAGGGGTGAGCTACGGAGTAATTCCAGGTAGCGTGCTCCTGTTAGATGCCCCTCGAAGAATAATGGTCCAACAAGGAGGTCTCCTAAGATTCCACACCAAACATTTACACCCAACTGCTCCTGGAATGCTGCCTCCCTTACCCAATTAGGATTATCAACACTCCTATAGCGTATATTGTGACGATTTTCAGTTCCATTGTTGTGGAATCTTGATTCGTCAGAAAACAATATCCTGGATACGAATCCCTCATCACTTGCTACTCGCTCCAGCAACCATTCACAAAAGGTTACTCGACCTTCTAAATCTCTCCCGTGAAGAGTTTGTTGTAGGTGCAAACGATAAGGATGGAACTCGCACTACAGAAGATTGGCTGATGCTCACCTCCTGAGCAACTGACCGTGTACTAGTATGCGGATTGTTCTGGGTGGCGTTCAAAACTGCTTCTGCATTAACACCCGATCTTGCTGGTGCGTGTCTATGAGGCATTCTTGCAAGTGACGCTGTTACACGCAGACGCCTTTCAACATTCCGGAAGGTGTTTGCTGTTGGCTGTCGTCTGTTCGGATATCTCTCTCGATATAGATGCTGAGCCGCTGGTGTATTTGTTTTTGCTTCTCCGTAGATCAAAAGCATATCTAAGTACTCGTCTGTCGAATACATAATGAAAGACTGGCACAAAATATCGTGCGACAGCATACGTGTGGAGAACGCGGGGGTCGGCATTCGCAACACACTACATCATGCCAGTTCAATGGCACAGAAGTCATTACACCTGTTCTATTACAAAATGCAGACAACAGAAAACGATTGAAATTATAATATCCTAAACCCTCAGGGACTTTATAATTGGATTATTGTGAATTCAGTTTCCAAGTTTTGATGAGCATAAAAAAAAATATGTACAATGCTGAGACTCGAACCTGTGTCATTGGGAGTTAACAGAGAGTACACGTCACAATCCTATTAAGCTATTTCGAGACTTGGCTGAAAGAACATACCGCGTGCAATAGTAGGACTTGTATGCCTGGCGCTATGCCATTGCCACCTCGCAAGTTTCCGTGTTTGATTTAGCCTTTTAAGACAGTTTTAATCACTTACTGGGCGTTTTAATATTATTACTTAAATGGCAAAAGCTGTTATGCATATTAATTCAGATGCACGAGGCGTAGTTCGCGCAAAAATGTAAATAAACTGTTGTTTAATAATATGTCCGTTTTGACTGTACGGGTCGATGATGGATGAGGCGTCTCTTAATTTTTTCCTAATTTTTGGCAGCCAACACCTGCTCTAAGTACAAGAATCCACCATTTTCTTTTTAGGTGGCGTTGTTAGTGTACTCATATGATAGGTCCATTTTTTTCTGAGGCATTTACTAAATTACGTTGCTATATATACTCTAAGAAAAAGTGCTGATGACCTAGAAGTTGAGCGCCCTTAAACCAAATCAAATCAAATCTAAGAAAAAGTTTGTAAAATCGGCCGGAAACCGGAATTCGTTCTCAGTAAACGAGTCGTATGTTTTTGAGGTGTACTTTAGCGAGGGGTACATTCTGTCCCTTAAACCACTGTTGCTCTCAATTTTGTGCATTCCACTCTTTAAGAACGTTAAGCAATACATTTTAGTGAGCCCAAAACTGGACTAAGGCACACATGCCGTTAGATGGGTGGCCTACCTTCCAAAAAAATGTGTGGCTGACTCATCTGGTATAATTATGCAAGCACGTAAGGTACTTATGTATGTCACGCTGCAGCAGAAAACGGTGTGGTTATATCATTTTGCAACGCACCTTAATTTAGTCTTTTATGTATATCTTAACTGGCGGAACGGAATTTCAAAGGCTTCATATAGCGACCAGTTTTAAAAGATTTCACTATCATTCAAAGCCTACCATAGGCCATGACAAGGCATTTGATTTTCACGATACCACTAAGGCATTGGTAATTACATTAATTATGTGGTGACATACACATATTTCTCGTTCGCTTAGGTTTAGAAGATAAATTATTAAAAATGCTACACATCCAGAAATAATTACGATTTTCTGGTGATTTTGAAATGGTGATATTTACGTTGACATATTTTCTAACCTTATGTTTATGAAAGAATAGACGCAGTTGTCATTGACAGGCAACAAAATATGAGATTAATTTTTGACCGTATAATCCGACTAAAAAAAAAAAAAAATAGATCAAACTAAGGAGGTTGATAAGGGAAGAAAACTACATTTTGAGCCTTGCATTATTTAGGAGGAAGTGATTGGTCTACCTTTTGGTGTTATACATTTACTGTCAATTTTTTCCGACGTTTTGAATTGCAATTTAGTGTTTTAGAAGATATCGGTTTACAAATTATCTGTGGTTTGTTGTACATTTTACACAATCATCTGTATACCACACTAAATTAAATAAATAATTCTAAAACAAGCTGTCCTATTTCCAAATTTTATAATTTGGTACATTATTACATCATGTTGGTACCGTTTTTATTAATAAGTCTTTACCTAGCAGCAGGAATATAGCAGCAGGAATAATGTTTTTACTGAAAGATGGAAAGTTTGATTGATATCTGACGCTACTTTTATCTACAGGGTCGATGGATACAGAATGGAATGCATAAATCAACGTTCCTTTATCAATGCGTATTTATTCGTTAGTTTACACATTTAGCACCATGTCAATTAGTTAACAACTTTCAAAATTCGATAGAATCTACACTGGTTAAAAGTTTGGGTGTAATTTACATGTTCACACGCTATCAGCAAAAATATACATCCTTTCACCTTGAGCTCACAGACGCTAATGATAAAAGAGTCCCTAGCGTCTCTATGACGTAACACCGCCATTCTTATGTATTCATCCGCGTAACAGTTCTCATTGGTTGAACTCAAAGTGACGAGAAAACATTTGCTATCTTGAATATTAAAAAAAATAAGTCCCTGATACACCCAAATTAAAAGAATTAGAAATTTACACACTCTTACAAAAATATTTACATGAACAATTTTCTATTGATCAATATTCTGTCTCATATGCCCCTTGTTTTGTTTTTCAAGTTGTCACCTTATTTACAATCTTGAAACACAATACAATACTTCTCCCTACTTCTATGATTCAATCACTTTGTACAATTTTTTTTTTTTTTTTTTTTTTTTTTTTAAGTCTTCTTCACTGTTTGTCTTTGTCCTTCGTTTTGACATGATACAGCATGTCTTTATAAATTTCACATATTCGATTACTACACAATGCATTCAGTTATTATACAATACATATCCAGTTATTGTACAACACATTTAGTTATTACACAACATGTCCAATTATTATACAATACATATTCAGTCATTGTACAATATACCCAGTTATCATATCATATATGTTGTTATTATACAATACACCTTCAGTCATTATACAATACATATTCAGTTATTGTACAACACATTTGATTACTACACAACATGTCCAATTATTACACAATATATATTCAGTTATTGCACAATATATCCTGCTATCATATCACATATGTTCTGTTATTATGCAATACATATTCAGTTATTACACAATACACATTCAGTTTTGGCATAACGCATTTAGTTATTACTCAACATATTCAGTTATTACACAATATATCCAGTTATCATACAATACATATTCAGTTATTGTACAACACATATTCAGTTCTTATACAACACATACTCAGTTATTGTACATTTGACATTGACACAAATATGATTTAAGCGTATCATGGTTTATTATGTGGTTTTTGACTTGTATTCATTGCTATGAGGAGAGAAAAACAGGATACAAATTTTGAGCTAATGATTATAATCATGTTTATGGCAATGTTTTATTCAGTTCTTTGCCTTCTTTGTCTTATGAGCTTATGTATAGGCAGGTTATTGAGTCGGTTCTTAAACTCTGATGTTACTAATGGTACTAATTTTCTTGATTGGGTTATTATTCATTGTTGTTTGGTTTAACATTTCTTCGAGCTTAGCATTAGCTATATTCATTTTAATTCATGGGCATTGTTTTTCTGGTTATGGTTTTCCTCATTTCACTAATTGTCATTTCTTTGTCTCTTATTTCTATAAGAGAAAACTTCTATACTTACAATTATTCTGTAATTGTATTATTTTTCTTCTCAATTTACCCTCGACATCTTTGTGTCGAAATATTATATCTTTTTCATCATAATTGATTCATTTTTATTTTTGTCCCTGACATCCTTATGTCAAAAACATATTATCTTTCGTCGCTATGATTCATTTCTTTAATGACAATCAGTGTCCTCGTCTGTTTTTGTTGACAATGCTCTTTGTGGTCGATATAGCCAATGACTATGTTGATTTTCTTCCTTGTTGTAATTCCTAATCTGAACATAATTTTCTATAAGTAACCCATTAAAAATTGTTATCTTCTTTCATCTCTACTACTCCTGCCTTACACATTCGTTGACAAAGACTATTTGGTCCTTTCTTTGTATGGCTTCAATTTATTTTTATGGTATCTTCCTACCAACTTGCCATTTGTATTCTGTAGCTCATACGTGTGGTCACCCAGCTGTTTTGTTATGACCAGTGGTTCCATCTTTCTCTTCATGTAGCCATCATGGTGTCGATGTCAATTGTAAGTTGCTGAGATTTTGTTGTTTGTCATCCACTCGGTTGGGACGAACTTAGTTGTTGTAATTTCCCTGAGTGTTGGTGGTGGTTGTTGTTTCTGTATTTTGTGCAGCATCTGCCCTATTTGGCACATTTTCATCTACTTCCTGCTGTCTTATGTTGTCAGTGTACCATTGGTCTCTGCCCCTTTGGCGTGAACCTCTGTCATGTGACGATCTGTGGTTGTTCAAGTGTTCCCTACTGAATCGCATGTGATTCACTTGATGGGTATGGTCTCCTGGTCTTCCACGATCATATGTATATGTTCTGTATCTCGATTCACCATCCGGTATTGTGTCGTGGTACCGCTGTCTTGTGTTCTCCATCCTCTCGCCATGATTATGTGGTTGTGGGAAATGGTGTGCCCCTCTCCCCCTTTCATGGGTACTCCTAGTATTTCTATGTTCTCCCTCACTCTGGTTGTTCGTAGCCATGTTCTGGTTTAGGATGGGTGAGTTTGGGTGACCGTTCCTATGTCTATGCTCATTAGGCCGACCATTTTGTGTTTCGAAGGCTGTCAGCAGTTCTATCATATCTGCAAAATCTACTGGCCTCGCAACAATTAACCCTGTTCTCACTGTGTCTGGGAAATGTCTTGTTATGCTGGCAATTAGTTCTGCCTTCGACAAGTTGGGGTCTAATAGCTTTCCTTTGTTGGCTACTTTCATAAAATAATCGACTAACGACAACCCTTTGGTTGGATCGTATCTACCTGTCGCTAGCTCTACCCTAGTTTGGTTTTGTTTAGCTGGGCCCCAATACCTTGATAGGAATAAATTTCTGAATGAGCTATACGACTCATGACCAGCTAGTGTTAACCTGAGCCATTCTAATGCCTTATTTTTGAAGCTAATAAGTCGTTCTTCTCTTCTCGATGTATCGACATTGATACTTAAATGTCGTTGGTGACGTGGTGTTGCCCTTTGATGTGGTTCGCTCCGGCTAGTCAGGATGAAGATCTCTTTATCTCGGGTACGCGCAGACGTTTTCGAATAGACTACCCAAGGAAACCTTTTTATATATTGTTTATTGCATCTTAGATATTTTCAGGAGCTATGCCGATTGTATATGTAGAGGAATCGCACTCACGTCCGCACAGCACAACCTGCCGTACTGGTCTGTGTAGTGACGCTTTCTCCCTTACCCACGCTAAGAAAACCGTTCTCTTCCAATTTGAATGTCATGACGTCATCCAAGAAAGCCTCGTATCCAAAATGCTATTTCCTTTTCCCGCAATTTAGAAATGTCCCTTTCTATTATAACATGTTCTTTTATGAATTTCGAATATATAATTACCTTTTTAGGATTAAACGATGTTTACTTTATATTTTATTAAATATATCGCACGACTTTTAAGGTTGGTAGACTTGACTTTCGAACGTGTATTTAAACTATGTAGTATGACGTCATGACTCGCTAATTTCAAACCAATAATGTGTTTATCCTACAAATTTAACGACTATTATTTACTCATATCTTGCTCACCTTACAACACTTCCTGCTCTATTATCTATTTATGTTATTACTCAACACTTATCGCAAATCTCACATCCGGCAATTAAATTAAAATGTGTCTTTTTCAAAAGCCCATTCGATCGGAAATCTAAATTTCGGTATCAAATGCCCCCATTTATATTATTTTATTATTTCATAATAAAATAATGTAAATGTCTTGCCCGAAAGAAAAATTAAAAATTACTCCTGTATTTTGAATAATCGGCAACACTCCCATTATATACAATTTTCAATTACACTGTTTTTGAAATTGGTTATTAACACATTTTCTCATTAATCTTTTTAACATGACAAACAATTGTACACTTGACTAAACATTAATCCTTAAATACTAATTACAATATGTTATGGTTTCTTCTGTGAAGCTTTTATATAAAGGTTAAATTTCAAGAGTCTTTCTTTATACTTCCTTCTTTTAGTTCATGTTTGCTCACTTCGCTCTCACTATCACTTGCACTGTGATTTTTCACTTTTGTTATTTTAACACATATCTGTACTATATCCTTTAAGCACTAAAATGTACATATATTTATGTAAATCCATTACACTCTTTAGACAAGTTCTTTCTTTGTCTTTCTGTGATAACTATCTATACATCTAAATATTTTAACAAATGTTTACAAAGTAAATATTCTGTTTTCTCTCTATGCGGAGATGAACATTTTAACAATCTTTCTGAAGCTGTTATTGTGAGCTCTATACAACATATTCTTAAGCTCTTTGTAGTAGATAGCAATTCACATTCTGCATTTTTCATGAATATGTAAGTACCTGACCAATATATGATTTTCAAGTAAGCTAACATTTACATTTTATCTCAAAGCTGATTGGGCGCCAATAGACAAATGACACTTCCAATTTTTCTTTTACATTAAATCAAGGTTCCAAGGCACCACACGGTTTCTTGTATGGTCGAAGGAGTTGTTTATGCCATCTTCCCAGACATTTTTCATTTTTAACATCTTTTAATTCATAGGTATGATAACCAAATTTTGATATAATTTCTGCAGGACCTTTATATAACAATTCCATCCTTTTGTTCCTACCTCGCAAGGTACTTGATAACTTATGGTCTTTAACTAGTACCCAATCGCCTATCTTAGGTTCCCATTTATGTTTTCTACTCTTTTTCTTTAATTTTCGCTTCTCTGCCTTTTTCTTGATTCGTTCAAAAGCAATTTTCGCTCTTTTTTCTTCACTTAACTGAATGTCATTAATTTTCAGTGTTTTTGGTACCCCGGTTAATATTGGTTCTGGTTCAATTCCTAACATTAATTTTATTGGTGCAAACCCAGTAGTTACATTAATGGTGTGATTGATAATCTTTTCTATCAATGGACAATATTTCACCCAATCCTTGTGATTATGATATGTAAGTACACGTAAATAAATTCCTATATCTCGGAGGACACGTTCTGTTGGATTCCCTGATTGAAAGTATGAGGAACAATAATTTAGTTTTCTCGAGTCTAATGTCACCCTGATCTTTCATTAGCCTTATTTACAATACATAGGGGATTCACAAATTCTGAATTCGAAATCTCAATAACCTCATCTTCTAACATTGACTTTATAACTGCATCTACCTCTTCTCTTATGGTACTAGGGATAGCTCTCGCTTTATGTGTAAAAGGTTTGATGGGTATCATCTCAAACGAATGAGTATAAATATTACATTTACCAGGTTTCTCAGAGAATACTTCTTTATTTCGGATTAATATTTCAAACAGTTTATCCCTCTGTTGTTCATTTAGTTGATCAGCCTGAGTTACTTTTTCCCTCAACAATTCTTCTAAGTCTTCACTACTCTCCCTATCATAGTACCTAGTTGCATCAGAAAACCTCAAATTGTCTATGAAATCATTTTTATCCCATTCTACATTTTCTTTATTATCGACACTGTACTCTTTGACATTTACTTCAGTTAATTCCATAGCTCCTACTTTAACATATTCTACAAAGAATGTATCCCCTTGGATTTCTTCTTCCTCTTTTTCTCTTACAATAGTTTCTGAACTACTATCTTCCACAAAAGGCACTATAATGATCTCATCTTCAACTTTCATTTCTACAATCATGTTTTTAAAATTCACCACAGCTTCCCAGGCATAAAGACAATCACAACCTATTATAATATCTGTAACAAGTCTTCCTACAATCAGAAATAAAATTCCTAGTATTCTCCCATTTATTTCAATATTTATCATTGCTTGAAATTTTACTCTCTCTTTTCGTTTTCCCACAGCTAGCGAGCAATATATCCCATTAACTGGTAAAGACATTACTTTAAAACCACTACTTTGTAAATTATCATAAAAATTTTGTGAGCATACTGTGCTATTTGCTCCCGTATCTATAATTGCATTGTATTGTTTTCCATTTACTCCAATTTTGATTTTAGGTGGATCTCCTACTTTTTCGTTTTCGTCGATCCTATTTTTACATTCTCTTTTCTTTTGTATCATCATTTGCCTTCCAGGACTATTTATTTCCGAGTACTTATCACAATCATTACTAGGATACCCAGTTCTCACTGAAGGCGCGTTTGACCGGGTCTGGCGTTTCCCTGATTTTTAGGTATGGCTCCTGTACTATTTCCCGAATTGTTACTTCTGTTTTCCTGCATTAAATCGGGATTACTTCCTACCATGTTTTTGACCGTGTTAATGGCCTCAACCATTTCCGCATTTTCGGGGGAATTTCGTCCATTAGAATACCTTTCTCCGTCTTGGTGACCTCGGTCTAAACTCATTATCTCCGTTTGTCCAATACCCATCATTTGAATTTCTATTATGTCCAAAATAACGACCCCGTCTACCTCGATCAAATCTATTTGTATTCATATAATTCACCCTTATATTTCTTCCCCTTAGATTACCATTTCTATTTTGGTGATGCCCTTCCTCGTTACATCTACCTTGATTTTCCCACCGGAATGATTCCATCCTTGGTACTGGTCCTTTATATCTTTCCCTAATCTCACTTCTATTCTGATAATACTGTGCCCCTTGCCCGAAAGAATTTACAGTTTCTTTTTCTTCATATTTATTTCCAAATGCGTGTTTTGGCTTATTGACTTCTAAGGCTGATAATAATTCGATCATAGCTGCAATGCTATCGGGTCGGGCTATGATTAGGTAGTGTTGAAGCGTTTCCGGAAAATGTGGAGTAACTATATTTATTAGATCTTTTTCATCTAAGGGAGGATCCAACATCTTCGATTTTCTCGCTATTCTCATAAAATAGTTTACCATCGATTCCTCCGATCTAGGATTAAACTTTCCATTGCTTAATTCGACTCTAATATTAGCCTGCCTACTAGCTCCCCAATATCTGGTTAAAAAGATGTTCCTAAAGGTCCTGTAATCATTATTGTTACCCATAGAAAGGCCAGGCCAATTGGCAGCATTACCCTTTAGGCATTTTCTTACTATCACCATCTTGTACTCCTCTGGTATACGTTTCACCGTGAAGTACTCTTGTAACCCTTCTAAAAAGGCTTTAGGATCATCTGAATCTTCATTTTCAAAAACTGGAGGTGTCATTTCATTTAAGACATGGTTAGGCCAATGTAAATTTGAATTGTCACCTATCCCTGAGCTATTTCCGAGATCAGAATGGGAATTACTGTTACCCCTATTTTGCATCGAAATGTCAGCTGATACACCTGGTATTGCCTCGTTTCTTGCAACTTCATTACTAAGATTGTTGTGATTACATGCATTTTCATTTAATTTCAAATTTTCTAAGGCCTCTTTTACCTGAGTAATTTCTGTTACTACTCCTTTTATTTGGTCTGTAACATCCTCCAAATTTCTAGCCTGCCTTTCACTTTCTACATCAGATCTTTCTATTCTAACTTTACACCCCTGTAACTCTTCTCTAATTTCTTCCCTTTGTTTGTCTAATCTATATGTTACTTTTTCCCTTTCTTTATCTAATTTTTCACTCACTTGTTGACCTAATTTCTTTTCAGAATTCTTTACTTCTTGCCTTATTGTCTCTAATTCTCCCTTAACCTGTTCTCTATTTTCTTTTACTTCACTACTGACTTTATTAATTTCCTCCCTAACTTCTTCCCTAAAGGTTTCGAAAGCTCTCTTCTGATTCTCCAATTGCATTCCCAATTCCTGTTGTCCCTTCTCTAATTTCTGTCCTAACTCTATACTAGTTTCATCTATCTTTTGACTTAACTCTGTACTCATCTTTTGACTTAACTCTGTACTCATCTTTTTCACTGTTCTTAATTCTTTACTATTTTCATCTATCTTTTGACTTAACTCTGTACTCATCTTTTTCATTATCTTTTGAAACATATTCTCTATTTCTGACATAATTGCTGGCCTTTCTGAATTACTATTAAACATTTCTGAACTACCTCTAGGTGTTTCTCTAACGTTCTGATCTTCTACTTCTTGGCATATTCTGCTACCAATTACATTCTGATTAAATTCTTCCATCCTAACTACACTTTTCTCAATTTCCGGACTCTCAAAACCTAGAAAATCGCTATCACTGTCTTCCATTTCTAAACTATTTACACGTGTTTTTCTACTCACCAATATTTCACGCACTTAAACTTGTTCACTACACGTTTCACAGATGTTCACACGCTAGGCACCTTCTTGTCTGCTGGCTCGATGCTGGCCTGGTCGTCTTGGGGTTGGTCCATTCTTTCGACGCTACACGTTGGGTCACCTTCTTGTTTGCTGGTTCTATGCTGGCTTGGTCGTCTTGGGGTTGGTCCATTCTTTCGACGCCACACGTTGGGATGCCATTTGAAGCTATAAGTCGTTCTTCGCGTCTTGATGTATCGCTGTGTCGCCCGTTGATTTGGTTCTTTTTCTCTAGCTCTGCAAGAGATCTCTTTATCTCGGGTACGCGCAGATGTTTTCGAATAGACTACCCAAGGAAACCTTTTTATATATTGTTTATTGCATCTTAGATATTTTCAGGAGCTATGCCGATTGTATATGTAGAGGAATCGCACTCACGTCCGCACAGCACAACCTGCCGTACTGGTCTGTGTAGTGACGCTTTCTCCCTTACCCACGCTAAGAAAACCGTTCTCTTCCAATTTGAATGTCATGACGTCATCCAAGAAAGCCTCGTATCCAAAATGCTATTTCCTTTTCCCGCAATTTAGAAATGTCCCTTTCTATTATAACATGTTCTTTTATGAATTTCGAATATATAATTACCTTTTTAGGATTAAACGATGTTTACTTTATATTTTATTAAATATATCGCACGACTTTTAAGGTTGGTAGACTTGACTTTCGAACGTGTATTTAAACTATGTAGTATGACGTCATGACTCGCTAATTTCAAACCAATAATGTGTTTATCCTACAAATTTAACGACTATTATTTACTCATATCTTGCTCACCTTACAACACTTCCTGCTCTATTATCTATTTATGTTATTACTCAACACTTATCGCAAATCTCACATCCGGCAATTAAATTAAAATGTGTCTTTTTCAAAAGCCCATTCGATCGGAAATCTAAATTTCGGTATCATTTTTTTAAACTTTTCTTAACTATCATCATCCTAAGCTCGTTTGGTATCCTTTTCACTTTAAAATATTCTTCCATCTCTTTAACAAAGAGTTTTGGATTGTCTCCCTTCTCCTCGTCAAATGTAGGTGGTGTGATTTCATGTAATATGCTGTTGGTGTAACATGTGTTATGTGTTGTGTCATTGTTTGGTTGTGAACCTCTTTCTCTGTATGGTGATTCAACATTTTATACATTATTCAAATAACTCTCATCTTGTACATTACTTACATCTAAATCATCTTGTCTTTGTAATGCCTTCACAACATCATTTACATTAGCCAAACTTTCTTTCCCTTTTTTCATTTCTTCACAAATTGATTTTAAATCATTCTTTATTTCTAAGTGGCTTTGTTTCATATCATTTATAGCATCCTGTTGTGAAAGCATCACATCATTCATTGTCTTAATTTTAGGAATTACAATTTGTTCTACAGTTTCATTAATAATGTCTTTCTTTACCACCTCAATCTCTTTCCTTAATTCCTCAGTTATTTCTGCTTTTACATTTGTTATCTTACAGTCTACACTTGTATTACATTCTGTTATTTCATCCCTACATCTAGCAATTTCTCCTTCTAACACAATTTTATTCTCTCTCATCTCTGATTCTATCTTTCCCATCCTATCTCCTACAATTTCTATCCTAGCTTCTAAGGCTTCCTTTGTTTCATTTAAGTTTTTATGTACTAATTTTAAATTAGTTTCCATTACTTTCATATTTTCTTTACACTCCTGTCTTCCTAATTCTATTTTCTGTTCTAGGTTCTGTCTACCTAATTCCATTTTCTGTTCTAAGTCTTTTCTCACTTCCTCCATTTTCTGACCTATCTCTTTTTTATTATTTTCCAAGTCCTCTCTCACTCCCTCTATTTTTTCACCTAAACTTTGTTCTATATCCTGTTTTAATTCTGCCTTATTCTGTTCCATTTTCTGACCTAAACTTTGTTCTAGTCTTTCAAACATCATCATCATCATTAACCTTTGGTCTTTGCTTATTTCCGCCTGTTCCTCACTTTCTAATCCTTCCTGATAACTAGGCCTATCTGCCCCTTCCCCCACTCCTGTTTCTATCTCTTTTCGCGACATTTTAATTTCTTTATCCAATTCACTTAATGTTGAAAGTCCCAATATTTTTCCACTTCTCAAAAACATGTACAATGGAAATAAAATGTATGTAAAAACAAAAAATTTTGATCCTACTTTCTTTCTGTTGGTTCTTCGTCCAGTTATTTACGTCTCCTGGGTAGTTTTGGCTTCGCTAGATGATCTCCGGTGTTTTTCCCACGTGGTTCTCCGTGTATCGATGTTTTGACGGATC
Organism: Tenodera sinensis; assembly: GCA_030765045.1. NCBI lineage: Eukaryota > Metazoa > Arthropoda > Insecta > Mantodea > Mantidae > Tenodera > Tenodera sinensis. Next base: position 146,065,967 of record CM060965.1, on the reverse strand, counting down.
GTTGATATCAAACGATGTTCAATGGCGTCTTTTTCCTGCACGATGAGATGGCGTCCTTTTGATGTTTTTATCGTACTCGTAATTTTGCATTCCATTCTAAATTCGCGCTCCACGTTGGGCAAGCCATTTTGGTACCGTTTTTATTAATAAGTCTTTACCTAGCAGCAGGAATATAGCAGCAGGAATAATGTTTTTACTGAAAGATGGAAAGTTTGATTGATATCTGACGCTACTTTTATCTACAGGGTCGATGGATACAGAATGGAATGCATAAATCAACGTTCCTTTATCAATGCGTATTTATTCGTTAGTTTACACATTTAGCACCATGTCAATTAGTTAACAACTTTCAAAATTCGATAGAATCTACACTGGTTAAAAGTTTGGGTGTAATTTACATGTTCACACGCTATCAGCAAAAATATACATCCTTTCACCTTGAGCTCACAGACGCTAATGATAAAAGAGTCCCTAGCGTCTCTATGACGTAACACCGCCATTCTTATGTATTCATCCGCGTAACAGTTCTCATTGGTTGAACTCAAAGTGACGAGAAAACATTTGCTATCTTGAATATTAAAAAAAATAAGTCCCTGATACACCCAAATTAAAAGAATTAGAAATTTACACACTCTTACAAAAATATTTACATGAACAATTTTCTATTGATCAATATTCTGTCTCAATGTCTATCAAATATTTTTACATTATATGATTTTTTATCCTTTATCATTCATATTTAAAATGTTCTTTTTCTACAAATGTATTAGCAGGTGTGTCTTTATGACAACTCTAAAATTGCAAAGCTATCCAACTATTGAACTTTCTCCCATATTCCCCTTGCACCTGCAAGAATACTAGCAATAATTCCTACAAATGTTTATCTCAACTGACAGGAAGGCAATAGAGGAATAAGTGATTGTAGGTATAGTTAATACAAGAGTAGAGAAAGTCATGTGAGTGCAACACATCATTTTTCATATTTAATTATGTCTACACGTCCTCCAATTGGCAGAATGCCAATTACTATTTTCGCTAATACATGTTATTTCCAATGCTGCAGTTTTTACCTGAGAAGTCGCAATATCGATATTACTAGAAATTGAAGCCTGAGATGTAATTACTATATGTAACTTTTTGCTTATTCGCCACAAATATATCCATGCTGATGAATAGGGCCTGGAAGTTGTTGATCTAAACATTCTCTAAAACTGAGCAATAAAATACCCTTAAAATATAATAAAAATGCACATAAAATGAAAAAAAAAAAAAAAGACCTAACAAAAATTAACAATTTCTTTCATAATAATAAATTGACAACTGCCATAGACAAATAATGAATATATGGTTCAAATAACCACATTTTAAAATTAACTTTGGTAGTAAATAATGCAATTATTGTTACTAAATAACAAATAAATTCAAAATTCATCAGGTCATTTTCAATTTTATAAAATATGAAAAATAAGTTACTGTACCCATTAGCCAAAACATGCCTTACTTAGCGTTGCAGTACACCACCATGGTCATCTTCAAGTTATCAAAAGTAAAGCAACAGCTGTTGTCAGCTCTGTTTTATACTTTGAGATACTTCTCTCCACTTCCACAGATGTTATAGGTGCATATTTGAAAAACACTGTCACTGCATATTATATCCTGTTCAACAATATCAGTTCTGAAGTTTTCTCCTGGAAAGATCGGCAATGTGACAAACTGTTTGGTATCCTTTATTTTTGTCCAACACAAATTTTAGTTTCTGTCTAATTTTGTTCCCAATCACACTTTTTACATTTGGCATCCTCTCTTCCGCAATCCTCACTAGCTCAATCGACTTATCCAATGTCATGCCACTTTCTTCAAGGTGTGTTATGGTTTCCATAAAAAATGCAAACTTTGATTTAATGAAAGCTAATTTACCTGGGATTTGAGTATGAGAAAGCAGATCCTGTGCGCACTCAATTGCCTTAGAATCTGCCCTATCAAACCTATTCACCACTTCTCTCACTATTTGAAAATTGTCACAGTGGTATATACATGCAGTTAACCATGTATCCAGCGTGTTAAAATTGGTGTCGGGGGCAAATCTATATTAGGGACTTTGTCTTTGAAAGACATAGTTCGGGTTGGTGCTTTCAAAAATATTTTCTTTACTGTGGAAATGTTGATCTGGCTTCGGTATTCGGTTTAATGTGTCTTCATAACATTTTTGTAGGTAACTTTTACGCAAAGTTGATTCATCTGGAATTGTATGACCAGTATGACGTTCAAGAAAATCTCGTAATTTGGAATTATTTAATTTTCCTATCGCACAATTTGCCCTAACAAACACTTCACGTAATTCTTTATAAAAGGAACATGACCTGTTACTTCGATGTCAAAGCAGTTTCTTCTAACAGTAACACAAACACTTGTCTTTTTTACACATTTTGAAGAGCTCGCAGATTTTTTCCCGCCCATCATGTTGTTGCATGGTGAACCGTATGCCTGCAGTGACTTTAACTTCGCACACTTTACAGAACAATACAGTTCCATCAGTAGAGAATATGTTTCCACCAAACTCTGAAACATACTCTTTCAAACGGGATGCAGAAGACTGTTTTTGTTTGGGCATCTCAATTCCACAGCACAACAAATGTACACACCTCACAAACTACTCTCTTACTGTGACACTTCTAGCTCCTGAAGTCCTGACTGATGCAATCCACACGGATTGCATGACGTAATCGGCGATTCCTCCAATTGATGCCTCATAAATTCATCAGCACTGTTAGGACGCTGACCTGTGTTAATTACATGATTACCACACTTACAAGGATCGTCAAATTCTATGTACATACAATACAAGTTATTTACATAAATATGAGACTAGTTGAGAATATTGGGAAGTGCAATATACCATATTTTATCAATTTTTGTACTCTTCTACAGAGTAAAATGTCTTTTCTAATAGATAAGATTTAATATTCTTTAGTTTGATTTTTTCATTTGTTATCTGTTTAATTCTAGATGGTAGATGGTTGTACAGATCTTTGCTACTATTTTCTATGCACTTATTATTTAGACCACCTATAAGTCTATTTCTAAAATAATTTTCTTTTGTTCTAGTGTTATATTTATGGATATTGCTGTTTTTGTTTTGATTATAACTTTTTAATGTGAGTTTAGTACATTTATATATATAAAGAAGTAATATTATTGAGAAGTAATATTTATTAATATACACATATACACACACTCTGTCCTCTATGTGATCTGCAAGAGGAAATGGACCAGGACCACCTTCAAATAGGAATTTAATGTCATACTGGCAAGTTGCCATGGTAGCTCAATGGTTAGAGCAGCTGTGCATGAAGCAGAAGATGCATGGTTCAAATCCAGCTATGGCATTGAATTTTTCAGCGCTGATTTTACCTCTCATATATTAATATTTATTTACTTCAATAGTTGTGACAGTGAATTTTGTGTCCTTATCCTTAGTTATTCTATGTAATTGCCCAATTGGTTTTTGTTTTGTTGAGTGAAAATTAAAATGGAGAATTTGCACCCCTTTTACCTAAATTAAAGCACATTTTTGGACCTTTTTAATCAAAATTTTGCACCCAAAATTCCTAGTTCTAGTCATCACAGATAAATGGATAAAGTAAAGGTAAATCAACATACCTTGCACTCCTGGGTCTGCAAGCAGCCTTTAATTCTGTACCAAGAGTAGAGATATGGAATGTACTATATTAGAAGACTCAGAGGTCTCCGTCTAGGGGATATGTGAATAGCGACCACAAGGTACCCAAGCTAAGCAGAACATTACTTCCACTTACTGGTGTTTTGCTCCTCACTGTAACTTTTCTATCTGACCTTACCTTGGTCATCTCTTGTTCTCTTCCGACCCCCATGCTATTAGGGTTCCTGAGGGCTAGGGAGTCTTTATTTTTCCAACCTCTCCATTTCTCTAATTTCTCTATAAAATCTTAACCCCTAACATGGTGACCTGTCATGGCATGTAATACCTCCTCTGATTGGTAATCAGAGGATACGGTCGGTGAATTTACTTTGATAATTCTCCCGGTCAGGTCGGTGAGACCCGTAAACCAACGACAGGTGTAGTCCTCCAGACATTCTGGGGGTTGTGAGAGAGCGATGTGACTGCCAAAACATAAAAATATGGTGCTCTCTAAAAAGCGGTTACTATTACTGCTATTGCTCTCTTCAATATCATCAGTGAAAAATATTGGAGAGCAGGAGGATTAATGACTTCATTGTCAGCAATCCAGCATTAGCTAACAACAACACTTACAAAGTTACTATTTTATAAAAGATGATATAAATGAACTTTTAACCACAGATTATTTTAAAATTCCCAGTAAATTCCAAAAAATAAGAAAATGACCGGAAATGCATCTAAATGCTAAAAATTATTTTAAAAATGTGGAAAAAATGAATTTTGATGACCTATAAAAACCACATATATCTAACGTATTTGCTCCAGAATGCACTTAATTTCCAATAAGCATCGTCCGTGACTACTAAGAAAAAAGATCACTTTTCACCAAAATCCAGGCCCTACTGTGATGAACAATAGAACAGTGATTGCAAGAGGCCAAACTGAATACTACAAGCTGCAATCGTCATTGTTGGAATTGGAACCCTGAATGCCAACCCAACTAATGAGCCTGAGAATTATTTATTGTTTAGTTTACTTGCAATATGATACTTTTGCTTACTCACAGCTCGCACATCTGCGTCGAAAGTATTCCGTTCCTTCTCATATTTTCAAAGAGTAGTAGCAGTATATACAGTACAAAGAAAAATACTTCCCTGGCATGAAAGGAATAATTCTTCTTTAACAAGCCGGGGAAATTATTTAATGAGAGGGGGAATCCCCAATACGCCCATAATTGGAACCCTGCACGAAACCAAAGTTTTTCTTTAGAAACACAGTGTTTATGCGCTGATTTCTCGTTTATAAATATTTCTTTGCTAAACATCCTCCGCATAAGCAAAATAAAGCACAGTACACATACTGGATTTGCTCATAAAGCACAAAAACGAAGCTTGACATCCGAATAAAACTCAGTCATAATTAGTAATAAAAAATATATCGATTGCACTATAATTAACTCATTTTCTCGACCAGTCCATATTCTACGCAATTACCTGGCTTTCCAATAAATATAAAAGCCTAAACGTTGTTTATCAACACTCAATAAAACCTATGGTTGTACATATTTATTTCATATTATTAGCGGGGTGTTTAGGTAAGTCAGGATTATGGAGTACGGTATACCAGGGGAAAGTTTTGTAAATAAATAAATAATAATATTAATGATGATGATGATGATGATGATGATGATGATGATGATGATGACGACAATGGCGATGGTGATGATAATAACAACAACAATAATAATACAATCAAAATGGTTATAGCGACATCACTTTTAATGACATATTGGTTATAACTAGGGCTCAGATTTTTAGGTAAATACACATTTTGTTTGCATCCTTAGTATGAACTTCAAACTAATGTCCTGGATATTCACACCAGAGCAAATGTTTTAAGTTTTATTGCACATAAAAATGCATATTTCCTAATTTTTTTATTTAAATAAATATTTTGGGATATTCACATAAATTTCACAAAAATCGCATAAAGGAAACATTTTAAAAATAATTTTCACATAAAAGTAGCATCAAAATATTTTTATCCAGTCACCATCCACTTCTGTTATGCTCAATTACACAGGTTGGATGCTGAAATTTGTTATGCATTATTGGAATAACTGATAGGTCAGCTACAGTATCCCTTCAGTTGGAAGAAAATATGAACATCCTACTTACTCAAACAACATGAGCCTGCAAGATAATTGTGAATTTCTCCACTGCACCTGTTACCACTCCACATTCCAGCTAGTATATACACCAATACTTGTTAAACGGTATAGTGAATTAGTCATTTGTGAATCTGCAAAGTTTATACAATGTTCTATAGTTGTGTTGGGGAATTATATATGGACAGTTTTGAGTTTACAATGGATTAAACCTTTCTAGAATGAAAAGTACAGCAAGTGCAACTATATATTGTGAAATTTAAAAGTCACTTTGTTAAGGAATCTTTGTTTCCTCTGTGATTCCATAAAGAAGCTGGAAACAGTAGGAATGTCTTTGGGAGAAGCAGTTCAAAATGTGGAGAGAAAGAGGGGAAAAACTCAAGGTTCCTTTTGATCCCGCAGCGCAAAACTTAAAAATTTGATGTTTGCACTCACATGACTTTCTCTACTCTTGTACTAACCAATCTTACAAAATCATACTCCTATATCTTCTTCGTGTTAGTTGAAATAAACATCTGAAGAAATGATTCCTTATTTCGTTATTCTCTTTGCACGGTTAACATTTGTACAAATTATATTATTGCTCATTTCCTCATAGTTGCAAGGGAATTATTACAATACAGTAGGTTTTGAGCAATAGTCAATCCTTTTAAAGCTTTGAGATCCCATTCTATTTGCACGCTTAACACATACAAAATGAATGATGTTCCATTTCACAAAGGTTATCCGAAACTGACACAAATAACAAGGAATATCTCTAAAATGTTTCACTATACAAAAAATTTGTTTAGACATAAATTGTGTGCTTTAGCAAGATCTACATTTTTCTGTATAGTAACATTTTGTCTATCTCTTACGTTTTATGAGTTATTCAAAAGTTATCCAGATTAAACAGGACTACATAGGCTATAGCCAGAAAAATCAAAATATATATTTCATTTGTCATACAAACATAATTTGAATCAAAATCGTTAGAGCCACTTTCAAGAAAATCAAAATGTTCGAAAAACTTTTCCATATAAAGGATAGGTTAGGGTGGGAGTATTTTTTTCAAAATCCTCGTGTCCCATCCTTGAAAGACATTAAACTTAAATACCTACTTTGATTTCTAAGCAAATTTTCGTTTTGGAGTTATGCTGTCCACAGACTGACAGACACATATACACACATACCTTTTTCTAAATTTTTTTTTTTTTTTTTTTTTTTTTGCTTCAGGGGGTCTCAAAACATATATTTCTGGTGAAATCTCGACATCAAATTTTTGGGTGGAATATTCCTCTACTGACCAGTAGAGAAAGTAAAAACTGCACAATGATGTTGCATTTGACAATAGTATAAGCTTTCCGAAACTGACACAAATAACAAGGAATATCTCCAAAATAGTTCACGTTACAAAGAACTTATTTGGACATAGATGTGTGTTTTAGTGTGATCTACATTTTTCGCATGGTAAGATTTGCTCTATCTCTTATGGTTTATGCGTTATTCAAAAGTCATTGAGAGTAAACAGGACTACATGGGCTATAGCCAGAAAATTCAAAATATGTTATAAACATATCTTAAACGTCATTTTAATAAAAATCGTTATAGCAATTTTCAAGAAAATCAAAATTTTCAAAAGATTTTCCATGTAAAGGATAGTTTAGAGTGGAGCAATTTATTGCAAAATCATGTCGCATCCTTGAAAGATGTTAAACTTAAAATATACCAACTTTGGTTTTTAACCAACTTTTCGTTTTTGTGTTACGCTGCCCACAAACTGACAGACACACATACCTACAGGTTTCTGTCACATGTACGCACGCACGCACACACACACACACACACACACACACACACACACACACACACACACACACACACACACACACACACACACACACACACACACACACAGGAACCTTTTTCTAAAAATGCTTTTATTTTGATTCAGTGGTCCTCAAAACATATTTCTGGTGAAATCTTGAGATCGAATTTTTAGGTGGAATAGCTTCCTCTACTTTCTACACATAGCAGAGAAAGTAAAAAGAAAATGCAAGGAAGTGTTCAAAAATATTGGATTTACCATAGTCTGTAAAATTTCAAATGTGTTGTTGTTAGCTAATGCTGGATTTCTGACAATGAAATCATTAATCCTCTTGCTCTCCAGTATTTTTCACTGATGGATAGGGTGCTAGAAGTGGCCGGGCATATTTGAAGGTGGTCTCAGTTCATTTCCTCTTGCAGATCACATAGAGGACAGAGTAATGAAGAATATATCCCAATTCTGTTTAAATGTTTTGCCAGACAATCATGTCCTGTAATCAACTTGAAGGTTGCAACTGCCGTTTTTCGGGGATACTCAGGAATTACTGTTTGAATGTTTGGTAGTTCCCATCTTTTTTTTTTTTTATTTTTCATAGTAATATTTTGCAATAATTTTTTTGAATTCAGAGTTGACCAATCTTTTAGCTGCATAAAATGGTAGATTAACCATAGATTTCTGCACATTGCCAGTACCCTTCTTAGCAAGAAAGTCTGCTGTCTGCTTTCTCATTACCACTCAGTCCACAGTGAGCTGGTATCCATTGGAAGACTAGGTGTTTTTGAAGTGTGGTTAGATGGGTAAGGATTTTCCAACATTCTATAATTGTTTGGGTTTTTGGTGACAACTTGGAAGTAATTGCTATAATTGCCGCCCTGGAATCTGAGAGAATAACTGCTTGATGAAAATGTGAAATTCTATACAAAAGATTTTGTAGGACCATTCGAATTGCTTCAATTTCTCCATCAAAGTTTGTAGTTCCATAACTTAAAGATTTGTAATAGGAAAAGAGGTGACACGTGACTCCAGTCCCCGCTCCATCTCGGTTTGATATCAATGATCCATCAGTATAAATATGGAGCCATTTGTGTTCTGGAAATCTAGTATGGATTGTCTCTAATGCCAATAATTTTAGAACACTAGTTGGAGTAACACTTTTCTTAACTTCTTCTGTCAGGTGTAAATAATATGTGATGTTTAATGTTTGTGTCGGATTGACTTTAGTTATGAAGTTTTCCTTGAATTAGGAAGGTATACATTCTTCTTGATGTCTTGAATTTTGGAAAGAAAGCTCTCCTGAGTCTTAAGTGCATGCGTAAAATTTCTCTTGTGCCATGTATTGAATGGGAGTCTGATCAACTTTTCGTGTTGAATAAGAGCCGCTTTTTCTATTTCATATTCAATGGGGTATTGGTTGGTTAGTATTTCTATAGCTGCTATTGGTGTGGTTTTGATAGCACCTGTAATTAGTCTCAGACTTTGGTTTTGAAAGATTTGAAATTTTTTTGTGTTTGCTGTTACAAGAACTTTGCTGCAGTAAGTAAATAATGGCTTTATACATATATACATTGTATGTTGTGTTAAGAGTTGCTCTGAAACATCCCCACTTCATTCCTGTTAGACGTTTTAACAGTGAAAGGTGCCTCTCTGCTCTTTGTTTTTCAATTTCAAATGTGTTGGATGGGCAACATGAAGACATTGTTGTGAGTGATATTCCATATTATAATTATGTTAGACTTACTTCTTGTGATGTAGAACGATCATTTTCGAAATTCAAGACATTTCTTCGTGCCAATGGTCAACCTTTCAGAATGGAAAATTTGAAGAAGCATGTGGTCATATACTGGTACTCTACAGTACTTCACGATCCCTTCCAAGAGTAATGTCTAGTGATTACCACATACATTTATATTATTTTGGCCATTCAGATCTTAAAAATATTTTATTTGTTTTAGCACGTAGTTTTTACTTTTTAGCACATAAAAATTAAATATTTTCCAAGGTTTTAGTGCCTAAAAATCCGAACCCTTAATCCTATGTAAATGCTGTATTTAAAAAAGAATCAATCGGTATGGCAACGTTTATTGCAACTTATCTTATACAGTGACCTATTTTTTCTTCTTCTTCTTCTGATTACCCTCCCCTTATGTAGGACTTACACTCCCTAGGACTTACAAGCCAGTGCCTAGGATCAGACGCCTGTCGGGGAGCACAGGAACCTATGGATCAGACAGAGTGAAGACATGGAAGTGGGTGGTCAGCCAAGCACTAGGTATGAGAGTGAGGAAGAGGATGATATGAAATGCAGGCGAAATGGATGATTCGAAAGGTGATAATGGAGCAATTAGTGGAATGAGTGGTGGGGGAAACTGGAGCACCCGGAGAAAACCCGCCCTGACGCCGCTACGTCAACCATGAATACCACATGCAGGACCCTGGAGTCGAATCTGGACTGCCTAGGTGGTAAGTGAGCGCATGGCACCACCCTTATGTTTTATTACATTTCATAAATAATTAACAGTGCAAAACATGTTCAAAGACCAGTCAGAACTAAGAACTGTTGGAAAATGTTTATGGAATGTAGGAAACAAATGGAAGATGTCAGTAAACAGAACAGTTTGAAGGATAAGACTTGGAAATTTTGTAATTGTTATAGTTTTGTGTATTGTCTGATGAATGGCTAGGGCCAATATCAGACAAACATGTATGTAAATGAGCATAGCATTTGTACTAATAAATAAACTGTGTTGTTGTAGTTTTGGAGAAATAAATCAGTTATAACATCCAACATTTGTTTTTGCTTGTTAAATATTTGGAGGTTGTTAACAACAATGTAATGCTTATTATTATTTATCTATGCCAACAAACTTACCATGTGAAGGTTATTTAATCCTGGGATATAAAGTACTTGCAATAGTAAGTCACCATTGGGGTAATTATCTCTGATGTGAGACTGCCTTTGTGGTTTACCAGGAGAAATACGAGCTGGCTTGAGAATTTAATGCCATTCTGGCAGTTTGTCACAATAGCTCAGTGGTTAGAGCGTCCGCCCGGCAAGCGGAAGGTCTGTGGTTCAAATCCCAGTTGTGACATTGAATTTTTAAGTTCCAGTTCTACCTCTTAATGTAATGCTTATTTACAAACTCTTGTTTTCTGTAGATTGTACATATCAAATTGACTATTACACTATACAGCACTTGCAATAAGTTTTGAACATGCTAAAAAATTTATCACATTCATTATCCAATTTTGGTTCACATTATTGAACAATTTACATTGTTGCTACTTCTTTCCTCTATTATTGTTGTTGCTGTACAAATTCCTCTCTAGTACCTCTCTGCAAATATCGAATTGTACAAACTGTGTAGGTGCATCTACTATGTTTCTGCTACTTTTTGAAGTTTTAGCCCTATGTCACTGTAAAATTTATAGACATGAATTGTGTAGAAAAAAAAAAAGCTAACAAACAAACACTTGGTTTGTGCAATTACTGGTATCACAACAATAAACTATCAGTCCCTTCAACATTGTTATAACTGGGGTAGTAAGGGGTAGTGATGCACCTCCTATAGCCTCTCCTACCCAATTCCCATCCCCATCCTGCCTGTGGTGCACCCTGCTTTTAACAGATGAGGCTCTGGGGACCGAATCACAGTGGTATAACTGTTTTATCTAAAATGGAGGAAATGTCATTTACATATGTGCTGGCCTATCACAGCACAACAGCGTCCCTCAGAGGCACATGAGGGGAAGGTTGGTGGATCTAAATACCACCTATTTAGTCCTCCCGGCTAGGTCCGATGGACCCGTTGACCAACGATAGGTGTGGTCCCCCTTGCAAAATGGGGGTTTAAGTCGGGTGATGTAACTGCCACATTGTAAAACTGGTGCCCATTAAGAAAACAGTTACATGAAAGCCACATACATGAACATGAGTCCTAAAGATAAACATTCCGGAGTTAAAACTGTCCCCCAATCGGATCTCCGGGTGGGGACATCTTAAGGCAAATTTCATCACAATTCCAATACTTTAAGAATTCTACAATGGAATGCAGGAGGCATGTCCCAGCCTAAAAAACAAGAGCTAATGAAAATATTAAAAGACCAAGATATAGATGTCTTCACAGTACAAGAAGCCAATATATCAGAAGAACAGGAAATATACTTTGAAATGGAACAGTACACTACACATATACTTCCAAAGGCTCCTGAAATAGCAAGTGGTATTCTTACTGGAATTAGAAGAAATATGAAAGCTACTATCCAAATCCAAAAAACAATGGAAGAACAAGATAAATCAGAAATAGTTAAAATTGAAGTATGGAAAAGTAACTACCACTACAGAATTTACAGTATCTACAATCCTCCAGACAATACACTAGATCTAAATTCTATTCCCATAGAACCCAAAAGTATTTTAATAGGTGATTTTAATGCACACTCCCCTAGGTGGGGCTACAGAGATATAAATTCAGCAGGAAGAGTCATAGAAGACCTATTAAACTCATCAACAATGGAATTAATATTTAATCCAAATGATCCACCCACTTACCTTCATTATAATGGTTCAGGTACAAATCCTGATCTTCTGATGGTGTCATCTGACATAATTGACAATACAAAAAGAGAAACAATAGAAGACCCAGGTTCAGGCCACAGAATCACCATAAACTCCATAAGAGGCCTAATAAATAAAAGCAACAAACCAAAAATTAAAACTTCTTGGAACTTTAAAAAAGCAGATTGGTCCAGTTTCCAAAATGAGATAGAAGGGAAGTGTAATATACTGTTAGAATCAGAGTTCAAGTCAACAGATAAAATGAATAAAAAAATTTGTGAAATATTATTGACAGCAGCCAAAACACATATCCTTAAAGGAAAGTTAAAGAAATATAGCTACTTTTGGTCTCCATCTTTATCTAAGAAATATAGCAAGAGTCAAAGCCGAAAGAACCAAGTGTCCAGAAGATGTACAAAACTGGAGAAGAAAAGCAACCATTTTTAAGAAAGAATTAATTACAGCAAAGAGGGCCAGTTTCACAAATTTTGTAGAACATATGGACTATAGGAAAGATGGAAATAAAATATACAAATTCCTTAATAAAACAAAATCATCAAAAAATACAACTGAACCATTAAAACATAATAACAAAAGCTTAACTACAGATAGGGAAATAGCAGAATCCCTTAACAAGTTTTATGCTCAGTCACAAAGAATACCCCAAGCGTATAAAGAACAAGATAAGGCTATCCAAAAAACTATCAGAGAAACTAATAAGCCAAAAGGTATACGAAATGATATTTTTATTCAGGATTTTAACAAAACAGAACTGGATTTAGCAATAGAACAATTACAGAACAAAAAATCTCCAGGATCTGACAAGATCCACCCAGAGTTTATTAAACACCTAGGCAGGAAAGGAAAAAAATGCTACTTAAACTGTATAACACGTGTTGGAGAATGACTGTACCTTCCGACTGGAAAAAAGCCATTATCATCCCGATTTTAAAGAAAAACAAACCTTCAAACAATATTAATAGTTTCAGACCAATATCTTTGACCAGTGTTATTGCAAAAGTGATGGAAAGAATGGTGGCATCTAGACTTAACTGGTTCCTAGAATATTGCAACTTAATTAATAGTTCACAGACCGGCTTCAGACAGAATTATAGTACAAGTGAAAATGTACTCCTACTAAGCCAAGACATCAAGGAAGCTTTCAATAGAAAGGAGGATACCTTAGCAGTATTCATTGATTTTAAATCAGCATATGACTCAGTCTGGAGAAACAAATTAATTGAGAAGTTGCAATCAATAGGTGTGAAAAGTAACATGCTTAAATGGATAAGTCAGTTTATTTCACAAAGATTTTGTGCCACAAAATATAATACATACATTTCCAAATATAAACAAACACACCGAGGACTTCCACAAGGTGCTGTTCTGAGCACAACGCTCTTTAACATATATATAAATGACCTTCCATCAATAATAAAAACTTTAGAAACCAAAATTGCTTTATTTGCTGACAATGTAGTCATTTGGACTTCAGGCTCTCCAAAAAAACCCGAATTAATTAAAGATAGAATAGAAACAGCCCTAAACAAAGTACATGAATGGAGCTCCAAAAACCTCATGACTATAAATGTGGAAAAAACAAATTATGAATTATTTACACTAAAATACAAACCAGTTAATATTAACATAAATTATAATGGTAAACCACTCAAAGCAGTTGATGATGCCAAATACTTGGGCATCACTTTCGACAGAAAGCTAAGTTGGAAAAAACATATAACAAACATCTCAGAAAAGGTTGACAAGAAACTGCAAATCCTGAAAAGGTTAGCTGGTGCTAAATGGGGCTGCTCAAGGAGAGTCCTTAACACAACATACAAAATGTATGTTAAACCAAACCTCTTGTACTGTTCTGAAGCTTTAATAACAGCAGCAAATGCTAACATCAATAAACTTGAACAAATACAAAATCAGGCTCTTCGCCTAATCACTGGAGCAGTTAAATCCACACCTCTTGATGCCATGCTTGCCTTAACCCGGACCCCATCAATAACAACAAAAATAGAAGAACAAGCATTACTCCAACACGAGAAAATGTTACGACTGCCAAACTCTAAATGGACAGAAGAGAACCTCCCCCCTTCAATCCTAAAACTCATAGTAGTTTCCTAGAAAAGGTAACACAGATTAAATCTAAATTGAACATTCCTAGCACCAGAGAAAATCTACTTATAAGAGAAAATCCATTGGAATTATTGCAACCTACCTTCAGTTTGGAATTAATAGAGGAAATAAGTAAATCAGACACACCATAAGAAATACAAAAACTTCTAGCTCTGGAAACAATCAATACTAGATATCCTACAGAAGAATGGCTGCACATATATACTGATGGATCCTCCACGGAAAACCTTACTGGAGCTGGAGTTGCGTGTTCACATTTTTCCTTTTGCTCTCCGACTATTATTAAATCTTCCCTTAAATAAATTTAACAAGGCAGTAATTCTTTCAGATTCTAAAGCTGCAATTCAGGGAATATGTTCAAATACTACAAAGAAGTCAACAAAAATTAGAGAATGCTACAAAATGTTAACACAACTCCAAAAAGTTAATAAGACTGTTATCTTCAATGGATTCCAGCACACTGTGGAGTCATGGAGAATGAAGCTGCAGACTCACTTGCAAAGAAAGGCAGAACAATAAAACAAAAGGCTAAATTCAATTTCTCATATTCCGCAATAAAACGCTTGATCATTAAAAAATGTTCTCATTCATACCTACAAGAAATAGAAACAAATGCCAAAGATAAAAAATGGATTACACTACTTTCCAACCCAGATATAATCCCCAAGAGACCAAGGAAAACAGCGGTTGCAGCCTTCCGACTATTGACAAATCACGACTGCTTAGCAAGTCATCTCTACAGAATAGGTATCTCAGCCTCACCAATATGTGTCCTGTGTAACGATCCAGCAGAAATGAATGAAGACCACTTGAAGACCTGTGAAGCATTAAGATCAGAAGAAACTACAGTTCAAAAGTATTGGAAAGCACGAATGCTAATGGCTTCATTGCCAAATGCAAGGTACTAGAAAACAACAACAACAACATTGTTATAACTGGTTTTGACTATGATGATGATGGTGATGACATGGTAATGGTTCTTTTTTGTTGACGTCCTACAATGTAATGTCATATCGGACGGTGAATGAATGAAATGGGTGAAATGATGCTCAAATGAGCCTGAGCTCCATAGAGCTTTAAGTTACCCGACATTCGTCTTCTCAGGATAAGGCAAACCTCGGAAAAAACCTTGTCCGGATAACTTACCCTAAGCGAGATTCGAACCTGCGACCTCTTGAACGTGAGGCAGACATGCTAATCATCATGCAACAGAGGCAGGCCAATGGTAATGGTAATGGTAATGGTAATGATAACGATAATATTAATAATAATGATGATGATAATGATGATGATGAAGACGACTATGATGATGATAATAGTAATAGTAGTAATAATAATAATAATAATAATAATAATAATAATAATAATAATAATAATAATAATAATAATAATAATAAAAATAATAACAACAACAGCAGCAATAATTCATATGCGTAATGCTAGCAATTTTAAGGTGATAATATGAGTTTCATTGGTATCCCAAAATTTGTCCACAGGAGTTGTGCATGTTGATGTACAGTTAAGTATCCTGTTAATATTCTGGATTGGAATCAAGCCCACAATCTTTGGTACTGAAAAAAGTCCTCAACCAAATACATGAGCCATCTGTTACGTATAGTACTGCAAAGCCATAAAATAATTTTGAATAGTTTTAACTGCACATCATTTTGCTAAATTATGCACCTCTTGTTTCATTACGTAAACAGATTAAGGTTTATGAACCTCATCACAAGAGATAATGCTTAGACGTGTGAGCAATTTTTACACAAAATGATTTTCTATTAACAATTCAAGTATGCAGTTCTATCATATTCAGTGCATAATGATAATTGTACTGAAGACAGCAAACAGTATGTGGTTCAGAGTGTAATCATTCCTCCAGTTACTTATATCACATATACTCAGTTGAGAGGTTTACGCTAAGCAGCCATCTGTCGGGTAACTGGTGAGCCAAAGCAGCTAGTTTATTGCTAAAAGTCTTACAAAGATAAACTAGGACATATACTCAAACTGGTCCTGAACTTGGTACATATCACAGTTTACAGTCACATAACTATGTGTAATTTTTTTTTATGCCAACTAACTTACTGCACCCAAACAGGAAGGAGAAGATCCCAGTCCTGTTGTACCTCTCAAACTATGCGTAATTTTATCATATAGGAAGATGCATTGCTGCATTACATTTTATTTTTAAATTATATTTTGTATTTCTTAGCATTGATGACTGTATTTAAGCATGACATATCTGCATTTAGAAATTGAAGGCTGTGTGTGAAAGACAAAGTGAATGTTTGGAGATTTTTAAATGAATAATGCAATTTAGTATTTGCTTGATTGGTTTGCTTGGAGTGTTGTATGTTGTATTTTAATCGTAGTAATTTGTTCTGTATTTGTGAATGGTAATTTAACCAGAGGGATTAAAATCATGTAAAATAGCATAATTGATTAATTGGTTTCTGGGGTAGTAAGGGGTAGTGATGCGCCTCCTATAGCCTCTCCTACCCAATTCTCATCCTCATCCTGGCCGTGGTGCACCCTGCTTTTAACTGGGGACCGAATCACAGCGGTATAACTGTTTCATCTAAAATGGAGAAAATGTCATTTACATTGGTGCTGGCCTATCACAGCACAACAGTGTCCCTCAGAGGCACATGAGGGGAAGGTCAGTGGATCTAAATACCACCTATTTAGTCCTCCCGGTTAAGTCCGATGGACCCGTTGACCAACGATAGGTGTGGTCCTCCTTGCAAAATGGGGGTTTAAGTCAGGTGATGTAACTGCCACATTGTAAAACTGGTGCCCGTTAAGAAAACAGCTACATGAAAGCCACATACATGAATATGAGTCCTAACGATCCAGCAGAAATGAACGAAGACCACTTGAAGACCTGTGAAGCATTAAGATCAGAAGAAACTACAGTTCAAAAGTATTGGAAAGCACGAATGCTAATGGCTTCATTGCCAGATGAAAGGCACTAGAAAACAACAAACAACAACATTAATTGGTTTCTGACACTATCTCCTGTACTAATTATAAACATTTTGCTAAGTTATGAATGCCATATAGGCAATCTCAAATTTCAGATCTTTCCCTGAACACATTCTGTTGTAAACTTGGCAGAAAGTAAGTATATATTAAAGCGCATTTGCTTTTCAAAATCTTATTAAACATAAGTGTTCATATGATTCTTTGTTTTCTTTTTGAAATAGATAGTAGTTTTTCATACACAGTTGTTGGTATATCTGCATTCAGAATTTACATTTATCTAGTTTCTCATTTCCTGGTCACTAATTTATTTTTCAGGAACTTTTTTAACACTATTACTAATTTACAGAGCACAAAAAATTGCATGACACATAACCTTGTGACATCCTTTCCTGTTTTCCTCTGCCATTAACTCATGTGTAGTTGTAATTGCTATAAGCTTTGAAATTCTTGTGGGAAAGGGAATAAAAATGTATTGCATAATATCAACAAAATTATGGCTCGTCACAGTAATAGCAATTTACATTAGACCTCACGCAACCTCTGAGGAAGTAATAGATAGTATAATAACAACAGTCAGCACCACAGAAAGAAGCAACAACTTAATAGTAGTAGGGGACTTCAACTGCAGAATCGATAGAGAAAACACCAAAACAGAAATAGTAATGGAAACACTGACAGAGGAAGGATTTACCTTAACCAACAAAGCAACATACCGACATACATCACACCCAACTGCACAAGTGCAATTGACCTACTACTATATAAAGGCAGAAACATAACGGCAATAGAACAGAAGGCCCTATGGGCCTCGGGTATCATGCCTTTACGAAAACATATACCAGTCGTAAAAACAATGGCAGTAGGGATAGAGAGAAGACCCAAGGAATGCAAAGACAACAGGAGCAGACTATCAAAGACAGTAGATCTACAAAGAATAAGGCAAAACCAGGTCATAGAGGAAGTGAGAGAAAGAATACAGAACGGGCACTTGGAAACAGCACTTGATATGACGAACGACATAATAAAAAATGCATGCAAGCCAACACCACATAGACACGTTTGACAGGACCTGCTACAAAGAACGATAAGATATGCTACAAGCCCTAAGCCTTGCAAAAATTACAAGAAAAATAGGGGACATAAAGGAGTATGCCAGGAAAAGAAGAAAATATAAAAGAGTGATCAGATCTGCAAGAGAAAAATACATGGAGGAAGAAACATGGTGGATGGCACAAGAAATTGAAAAGAACCCTTACTTACCTCTTAAAAGGAAAGCAAAGCACACTATGAAAGAAAGTCCAATAGAAAATTGGAAAAATCGTTTTTCACGGATACTGGACAAAGATACCCGAAGTGAAGCCCATCACATAGATAAACAGCAGAAGATGGAGGTAGTGGAAAATATAAAGAAAATAACAGAGGAAGAAGTAGCCATGTCCATCAGAGAAGCAAACAGCAAAAAAAGCAGCCGGACCACACCAAATAGCACATGAACATCTAAAAGCTACAGTAGACACTATGACAACAATATGGACTAGGCTCTTTAACAAATGCCTGAGCTCATGTAGCATTCCTGAGAGATGGAAAAGGGCAATTCTGAAAATACTTTATAAAGGAAAAGGCAATACTACCAATATGAACTCATACAGAAGAGTGGCACTAGAAAATGCATCCTACAAACTGTTTATGAAAATAATCACAAATAAACTGACAAACCTCACACAACAATACATACCAGAATCGCAATTTGGATTTAGAAAAGAGAAGTTAATACTGTAAGCAGCAACGGCACTACTACTAGAAATCGAAGAAGCTCTTAGCAAGCCTAAAGGAAAATACTACACAATATTCATAGACTACGAAAAAGCCCTCAACTATATAAACAGAAGAAAATTAATTCAGAAACTGAAAGACATGATTGGCAACCGCCCCCTAACAGCAATCTTACAAGATGTCATGAGACACAATGCGCTCCAGATAATGGACGAAGTGGTGGCATCAGAAGATATAATAGAGAGAAATGGAGTCATGCAAGGTGACCCAGTAAGTCCACTGCTCTTCAACATAATGACAGCAGACATAGGGGATAAACTCAACGGATCCACGCTCATAATGTATGCGGAAAACATGGCCCTAGGATCAAATAACAGAGAGGAACTACAGAAATATATATATTATCCAACAACGGGCAAAAGAAAATGATTTCCATATGAACAAAAACAAAACGAAACAGATGGAGAGGAGGAAGAATACCGAAGGCGGACATCCTGAAACTAGAGAACGAAGAAATGAAAATAGTGAACAAATTTAGATATCTGGGCATCACAATACCCACAACCGCTTCATCATTCAGCACACACATACAAGAAAGAACTACAGCAACCACCAGAGCAATATGCAACATCAAGAACATTACTTCGCTAAAATTAGAAACAGCAATGAGATTATTTGAAATGACAATAGCTCCTATCCCCACATATGGTCTTGAAATCATGGGATAGGGATAAACTGAAGATCAGTGAATTGGAAAAGCTGGAAAATGTAAAGGCGAGATACATAAAAAGGGCCTTAGGGCAAGCATGCACCGAACAGAATGGCCTATGTGCTCACGAGAGAAAATTTCTTTCTGGAGGCTATAAGAACACCTAGCACGGAACCATACAAAGAAATACGAACAAGAAGGAAACGCAAAGAAAAAGAAAAAGGCAACTTCTTCGGTAAGGACACCATGACAAATAGGCAGTGGACAACTACTAAGTGTTCTGTGGTGGACAAACAGCAACCAAACGCAGAGACATTGCAATTGTAGGACTCGCAATTCACGGATTCCACCATGAAATGGGTAACAGTGAGAAACACCACATCGCCAAAGAGCAATGCGGTTGCAAAATATGCGGGAACAAGTGTAATAAAAAGTAACAGACCGTAAATGAACTCATAAAAGTTTAATATACAATTTGTAATGCCCTTTCGAGTGCACCTTAGTTATTTTATTTATATCAACAATTTGTGTGATCTGCCACTCGCCACTTGTTTACTGAAGTTATTAAAATTCATATGTACAAAAATAGAGGAAATAGTTGCCGAAACTTCTAACTGCGCACTCGTAAAACAAAGGAACATGCCCAATGATTAAATAAGTAGCTAAATACGCGCAGATTCACCTACACGGGCTGACCGCGACCGCACAGGCACGTGATTTGCATTAATTTGAAATCACGTAGTGATACGTTGTATACAAAGATACACCATACAAATTATTGATAGAGCATGTGTGCGTGATTTCTCACGCTTCAAAAATTCTCCGAAACATGTCCGTTTATAAGTAAGTTGATAATGGAGGCAACCTAGATACATGTTGGAGCAATTTACCGTATATTTATACTTAGTATAGAAGGCTTTACGGAAATGTGATACCAATATTTACAGTTGTTATTTATAAACGAGTCATATTTTTACTTACTTAATATGACCATAACTTTAAGAATGTAAAACTAAAACAAGATATATATAATTTTGTGTATATATCTATTATTTGTTGGATTGCGGTTTCTTTTTCTAAAAAGATTGTAGTTAAACACTGATGCTGCCATCTGTAATGGATATAGCTGTACTGAGCTATTATTTTCGAGGCCACTAGATGGCAGGCTTGTTTATGTTTCCTTAACAGAATAACCACAGATTATACCAGATGATCAACTCTGTGTTGTGGGCAGATGTCAGATGTTTCGACCGGGAGCGATGCGAACTAACGATTCCATCGATAATGGAGTACACCTCTATTATCGACCCAGCTGCGCTACATCGGCTCTCCCTGTGGGCTCTCCCCTCCTTTGTGCGTATCCCACGGCAGAATCAAATGCCGAATTTCCTTCGAAGTCTCAAATTGCGCACACGTGAAAAGTTTACGGTATACTTCAAATTTTCACATATTAGCGTAATACGCGTTACATGAGCTACATGGAAACCATATGCGTAAACGATTCATATCCATGTAGTTGATATAAAGCGTATTGCTTATAGGTGAAAATTTGAAATGTACCGTAAACTACTCACGAGTGCGCGGGTTGTGACTTCGAAAGAAATTCGGCAACTAATTCTTGAAAATAAAATTGGCAAGAAATTTCTACAAAGAACAGCTATGTCTTCAATTAACCATAACTTTAGTAACCAGATGGCGAGTGTCAGATCATATAAGTTGTTGAGATTATGCAATACACCTTTATTTACTTTCCCTTTCAAGGCTTAAAGCAGTTATAACTACACATTGAGTTAATGGCAGAGGAAAACAGGAAAGGATATCAGAAGGTTATGTGTAATGCAATTTTTTGTTCACAGTAAATTAGTAGTGTTTAAAAAAAATCCTGAGAAATAAATTAGTGACCAAGAAATGAGAAACTAGATAAATGTAAATTCTGAATGCAGCTATACCAACAACTGTGTATGAAAAAAACTACTATCTATTTCAAAAATAAAACAAAGAAGTCATATTAATGCTTAGGTTTAATGAGATTTTGAAAAGCAAATACATTTTAGTATATACATTACTTTCTGCCAAGTTTACAAAAGAATGTATTCAGAGAATGATCTGAAATTTGAGATTGTCTCATATGGCATTCATAGTTCAGTAAAACATTTAAAATTAGTACAGGAGACAGTGTCAGCAAACAATTTAATCAATTACATTATTTTACCTGCTTTTAATCACTTTGGTTGAATTATCATTCACAAATACAGAATAAATTACTACGATCAGAATACAGCATACAACACTTCATGCAAACCATTAAGAAAATAGTAAATTACATCATTCATTTAAAAATCTTCAAACCTTCACTTTGTCTTTCACACACAAAATGCACAGGAATGAACAGCCTTCAATTTCTAAATGCCTTAGTCAGATATGTCATGCTTAATCAATGCTAATATACACAAAATGCAGTTTAAAAATAAAATGAAACACAGCAATGCATCTTTCTATATGACAAAATTACACACAGTTTGAGAGGTGGAATCAGGACTGAAAAATTCAATGCCATACCCGGGATTTGAACCATGGGTCTTCTGCTTCATGCGTGGCTCTAATAAGTTGGTTGGCATAAAAAAAATTACACATAGTTATGTGACTGTGAACTATGATATGTACCAAGTACAGCACCTGTATGAGTAAATTTCCTAGTGTATCTTGGTAAGACTTTTAGCAATAGTTATCTGACATATGGCTGCTTAGCGTAAACCTGTCAACTGAGTATATGTGATAAGTAACTACAGGAATGATTACGCTCTGAACTATCATACTGTTTGCTGTCTTCAGTATGACTATACTGAATATGATTGAACTGCTTATTTGAACTGTTAATAGAAAATAGAAAATAATTTTGTATAAAATTGCTCACACATCTAAGCATTATTTGTTGTGATGAGGTCCATAAACCCTAATCTGTTTACATAATGAAACAAGAGGTGCATTATTTAGCAAAATGATGTGGCGATATCATTTAACAAAATGATGTGCAGTTATAACTAGGTACTTCTCAAAAATATTTTATGGCTTTGCAGTGCTATATGTAATGGATGGCTCATGTATTTGGTTGGGGACTTGTTTTCTGTACCAAAGATTGTGGGCTTGATCCCAACCCAGAATATTAATAGAATACTTAACTGTACATTGACATGCACAACTCCTGTGGGAACAAATTCTGGGATATACAAGATGTTCTCGAGCTTCTAGCCATGTGTAGTGATGCAGAGCCATCGACGTTTTGGAAGTGTACAACTCATAAAATACTGTAAACACCAACTTGTTAACTTCCTTATTTACAAAACTTTCCCATGGATACCTGAAGCAGTATTACATACCCAAAGAGATATTTTAAAAGTCAACATTAAATTAATTTCATTTTTTTGATGTTCGTTTGTTAATTGTTACATTGTAAATTTGTAGAGTGTTTGGTTATTGGAATTTTGATATTTAGACTAATTTTGTGTAATTGATAGTTCAATATATAACACTAAGTATGCGCTGCCAAATCCAATTAGGGTCGCCTGAAACAAACAACAGAAAACAGTTCAAATGTAATACTTCATCAGTATTTCATATAGTTTAGTTCAAAACATATCAAGTCCGCTTGCAATCAAAATTTACTTTGTTGCAATTACCTACTCTTAATGTGTAATCTATAGTAGTACTGATCAAAACCGACACATTTTGTATCCTGTTCTATCTTTCTTCCTTGTTGAAGTTGGAATGTAAGAGTAAATTGTGCTCTTTTTGCAAAACTGATTGGATCAAAATATATTAAATTCTAGCTCAAATTTCTAATGTGTATAAGCCTGCTCAATACCAAGCAGATTTATTTCTATACTGTTAGTGTGAATTGCCTACACATTGTTGATTTATTGGTTATGTTGGTGTGGCGGGGTTTTATTATAAAGGATGTTCATACATTAGCGTGAATATAGCAGCTAATGGAGTATTGTTTTTACTAAAAGGTGGAAAGTTTGTTAGAGCAGACGCCACTCTTTTCTGCAGGGGATGTGGTCGTAGAATGGAATGCATAAACCAACGTATTTTTATTAGAAACACATTTATTTGATATATATACTTTTTATCACTATTACAGTTAGTTAACGACTTTTAAAATTGGATAGCGTCCATGCTGTTTAAAAGTTTTGGTGTAATTCACATATTCACACGCCATCAACAATTATACGTCCTTACACTTTGAAGTCACAGACGCTAATGAAAATAGTTTCTGAGCGTCCTATGACGCAACACCGCCATTCTTATGTATTCATCCGCGCAACAGTTCTCATTGGTTGAATTCAAAGTGACGAGAAGACATTGTCTATTTTGAGTATTATTAAAAAAAATAAGTCCCTGATACACCCAAATTAAAACAATTAAAAATTTACACACTCTTACAAAAATATTTACATGAACAATTTTCTATTAATCAATATTCTGTCTCATATGCCCCTTGTTTTGTTTTTCAAATTGTCACCTAATTTACAATCTTGAAACACAATACAACACTTCTCCCTACTTCTATGATTCAATCACTTTGTACAATATATTTTTTTTTTTTTTTTTTTCTTTACAGTCTTCTTTACTGTTTGTCTTTGTCCTTTGCTTTGACATAATACAACATGTCTTTATAAGTTTCACATATTCGATTACTACACAATGTATTCGGTTATTATACGATACATATCCAGTTATTGTACAACACATTTAGTTATTACACAATATGTCCAATTATTATACAATATATATTCAGTCATTGTACAATATACCCAGTTATCTTATCACATATGTTGTTATTATACAATACACCTTCAGTCATTATACAATACATATTCAGTTATTGTACAACACATTTGATTACTACACATGTCCAATTATTACACAATACATATTCAGTTATTGCACAATATATCCTGCTATCATATCACATATGTTCTGTTATTATGCAATACATATTCAGTTATTACATAATATATCCAGTTATCATACAATACATATTCAGTTATTGTACAACACATATTCAGTTCTTATACAACACATACTCAGTTATTGTACATTTGACATTGACACAAATATAATTTAAGTGTTTCATGTGGTTTTTGACTTGTATTCATTGCTATAGGGAGAGAAAAACAGGATACAAATTTTGAGCTAATGATTATGATCTTATTTATGGCAATATTTTATTCAGTTCTTTGCCTTCTTTGTCTTATAAGCTCATGTATAGGCAGGTTATTGAGTCGGTTCTTAAACTCTGATGTTACTAATGGTACTAATTTTCTTAATTGGGTTATTATTCATTGTTGTTTGGTTCAACATTTCTTCGAGCTTAGCATTGGCTATATTCATCTTAATTCATGGGCATTGTTTTTCTGATTATGGTTTTCCTCACTTCACTAATTGTCATTTCTTTGTCTCTTATTTTTATAAGAGAAAACTTCTATACTTACAATTATTCTGTAATTGTATTATTTTTCTTCTCAATTTACTCTCGACATCTTTGTGTCGAAATATTATATCTTTTTCATCATAATTGATTCATTTTTACTTTTGTCCCTGACATCCTTATGTCAAAAACATATCTTCCGTCGCTATAATTCATTTATTTAATGACAATCAGTGTCCTCATCTGTCTTTGTTGACAATGCTCTTTGTGGTCTATATAGCCAATGACTACGTTGATTTTCTTCCTTGTTGTAATCCTATTTTGAATATAATTCTCTATAAGTAACCCATTAAAAATTGTTATCTTCTTTCATCTCTACTACTCCTGCCTTACACATTCGTTGGCAAAGGCTATTTGGTTCTTTCTTTGTATGACTTCAATTTATTTTTGTGGTATCTTCCTACCAACTTGCCATTTGTATTCTGTAGCTCATACGTGTGGTCACCCAGCTGTTTCGATATGACCAGTGGTCCAGTATACAATAGCTCCATCTTTCTCTTCGTGTAGTCATCATGGTGTCGATGTCAATTGTAAGTTGCTGAGATTTTGTTGTTTGTCGTCCACTCAGTTGAGACGAACTTAGTTGTTGTAATTTCCCTGAGTGTTGGTGGTGGTTGTCGTTTCTGTATTCTGTGCAGTATCTGCCCTATTTGGCACATCTTCTTCTACTTCCTGCTGTCTTGTGTTGTTAGTGTACCGTTGGTCTCTGCCCCTTTGGCGTGAACCTCTGTCATATGACGGTCTGTGGTTGTTCAAGTGTTCCCTACTGAATCGCATGTGATTCACTTGATGGGTATGGTCTCCTGGTCTTCCACGATCATATGTATATGTTTGATGTCTCGATTCACCCCTCGGTATTGTGTCGTGGTACCGCTGTCTTGTGTTCTCCATCCTCTCGCCATGATTATGTGGTTGTGGGAAATGGTGTGCCCCTCTCCCCCTTTCATGGGTATTCCTAGTATTTCTATGTTCTCCCTCACTCTGGTTGTTCGTAGTCGTGTTCCGGTTTAGGATGGGTGAGTTTGGGTGACCGTTCCTATGTCTATGCTCATTAGGCCGACCATTTTGTGTTTCGAAGGCTGTCAGCAGTTCTATCATATCTGCAAAATCTACTGGCCTCGCAACAATTAATCCTGTTCTCACTGTGTCTGGGAAATGTCTTGTTATACTGGCAATTAGTTCTGCCTCCGACAAGTTGGGGTCTAATAGCTTTCCTTTGTTGGCTACTTTCATAAAGTAATCTACTAGCGACAACCCTTTGGTTGGATCGTATCTACCTGTCGCTAGCTCTACTCTAGTTTGGTTTTGTTTAGCTGGGCCCCAATACCTTGATAGGAATAAATTTCTGAATGAGTTATAAGACTCATGACCAGCTAGTGTTAACCTGAGCCATTCTAATGCCTTGTTCTTTAAGCTTTTCTTAACTATCATCATTCTAAGCTCGTTTGGTATCCTTTTCACTTTAAAGTATTCTTCCATCTCTTTAACAAAGAGTTTTGGATCGTCTCCCTTCTCCTCGTCAAATGTAGGTGGTGTGATTTCATGTAATATGCTGTTGGTGTAACATGTGTTATGTGTTGTGTCATTGTTTGGTTGTGAACCTCTTTCTCTATATGGTGAGTCAACATTTTGTACATTACTCAAATAACTCTCATCTTGTACATTACTTACATCTAAATCATCTTGTCTTTGTAATGCCTTCACAACATCATTTACATTAGCCAAATTTTCTTTCCCTTTTTTCATTTCTTCACAAATTGATTTTAAATCATTCTTTATTTCTAAGTGGCTTTGTTTCATATCATTTATAGCATCCTGTTGTGAAAGCATCACATCATTCATTGTCTTAATTTTAGGAATTACAATTTGTTCTACAGTTTCATTAATAACATCTTTCTTTACTACCACAATCTCTTTCCTCAATTCCTCAGTTATTTCTGCTTTTACATTTGTTATTTTACAGTCTACACTTGTATTACATTCTGTTATTTCATCCCTACATCTAGCAATTTCTTCTTCCAACACTATTTTATTCTCTTTCATCTCTGATTCTATCTTTCCCATCCTATCTCCTACCATTTCTATCCTAGCTTCTAAGGCTTCCTTTGTTTCATTTAAGTTTTTGTGAACTAATTTTAAATTAGTTTCCATTACTTTCATATTTTCTTTACACTCCTGTCTTCCTAATTCTATTTTCTGTTCTAGGTTCTGTCTACCTAATTCCATTTGCTGTTCTAAGTTCTGTCTACCTAATTCCATTTTCTGTTCTAAGTTCTGTCTACCTAATTCCATTTTCTGTTCTAAGTCTTTTCTCACTTCCTCCATTTTCTGTTCTATTTCTTTTTTATTATTTTCCAAGTCCTCTCTCACTCCCTCTATTTTCTGACCTATACTCTGACCTAAACTTTGTTCTATATCCTGTTTCAATTCTATGTTATTTTGTTTCATTTTCTGACCTAAACTTTGTTCTATATCCTGTTTCAATTCTATGTTATTTTGTTTCATTTTCTGGCCTAAACTTTGTTCCAGTCTTTCAAACATCATCATCATTAACCTTTGGTCTTTGCTTATTTCCGCCTGTTCTGCACCTTCTGATCCTTCCTGATAACTAGGCCTATCTGCCCCTTCCCCCACTCCTGTTTCTATCTCTTTTCGCGACATTTTAATTCCTTTATCTAATTCACTTAATGTTGAAAGTCCTGTTACTTTTCCACTTCTTAAAAACATATATTATAGAAATAAAATAAAGATAAAAAGTTTAGATCCTACTTTTTTTTTTTTTTCTGCTGGTTCTTCGTCCAGTTATTTACGTCTCCTGGGTAGTTGACTTCGCCAGATGATCTCCGGTGTTTTTCCCACGTTGATTCTCCGTGTATCGATGTTTTGACGGATCGTTGATATCAAACGATGTTCAATGGCGTCTTTTTCCTGCACGATGAGATAGCGTCCTTTTTGATGTTTATCGCACTCGTAATTTTGCATTCCATTCTAAATTCGCGTTCCACGTTGGGCAAGCCATTTGTGGCGGGGTTTTATTATAAAGGATGTTCATACATTAGCGTGAATATAGCAGCTAATGGAGTATTGTTTTTACTAAAAGGTGGAAAGTTTGTTAGAGCAGACGCCACTCTTTTCTGCAGGGGATGTGGTCGTAGAATGGAATGCATAAACCAACGTATTTTTATTAGAAACACATTTATTTGATATATATACTTTTTATCACTATTACAGTTAGTTAACGACTTTTAAAATTGGATAGCGTCCATGCTGTTTAAAAGTTTTGGTGTAATTCACATATTCACACGCCATCAACAATTATACGTCCTTACACTTTGAAGTCACAGACGCTAATGAAAATAGTTTCTGAGCGTCCTATGACGCAACACCGCCATTCTTATGTATTCATCCGCGCAACAGTTCTCATTGGTTGAATTCAAAGTGACGAGAAGACATTGTCTATTTTGAGTATTATTAAAAAAAATAAGTCCCTGATACACCCAAATTAAAACAATTAAAAATTTACACACTCTTACAAAAATATTTACATGAACAATTTTCTATTAATCAATATTCTGTCTCATTGGCATGTGAATGAGCCATGGGTGTTTGTACCCGGCTTAAGTACATTGGATTAAAAAGGGTATAAATGTCCATGGTCATCACCAACTAAATGAATTGGAATACTTAACTGTGCATTCACACACACACACACACACACACAAACCATGTTGTCACTAGTATTGATGAATGTAAAACTTACAGGTGCATTAACAGTGTTGAAACACCCTAAGACGTCGTGCAGTAGACCTGTGGTGAGCTCTAGAACCTAGCAGTCGGTTCTACCTCTGGCACCACCAATGCACACATAGTTTTGTGAGGAAATTCACTATTCCATCTTTCATGGATGATGCATGATCCACACAGACATCTCCAATCCAGGTAAAGTCTACGTTTCCACACACAACCTCTGTCGCACGGTGCCTCACACCAGGCAGGTGGCTGCTGGTACTGAGCATTTCTTCCACAAAAGTGCTACCAAGAGCTACAGTTCTACACAAATCCTCAGAAGGATATGTCATAACTGTAGCTCCTTTGTTGTACTCTTGAAAATATATGCCCAAGTGCATACTCTCCACTCTGCACTCGGTTGTGAGTGCAATCCGGCATTTGCTGCAGGGGTTATGCCAAAGAAGCCTGCTGGCAGTGTACCCTGAAACCTTTGCGTTAGAAAACGACTCAACCACATCAGCCATTAAACTGGGATTTGGAGGATCCTGCTGCAAAGCAGGGCTTGGACCTTGATGTGCAACAGATTCTGGTCCAGCAAAGACAAAGCTGTGAAGATTGTTTAAAACTTCACCAGGACCATCAAAGTTCTAAGGCTTTCACGGCCGGTGTCAATACTAGATGCAATATTAACCGGGCTTGTGGGCCGTGGTCTATTGGGTTCCTTCTTCTTCCCAAACGTTTCGTCTGCGACTACGGCAGACATCTTCAGTGGCGGCGAGGTCGAACCGTAGTCTGATGTCTGCCGTAGTCGCAGACGAAACGTTTGGGAAGAAGAAGGAACCCAATAGACCACGGCCCACAAGCCCGGTTAATATTGCATCTAGTATTCACCAGGACCTTCCCCCAATTCACAGTTTAAACCCTTGAGATCCCTAAAAGCCAGACCATTTACAATGGCTGTCTTAAGGGCTGCCAGAAACTGGAGCACTGTTGGGTTGTCATTTGACCCGCAGCAAGATTGAACGCAACCAAACAAGTACTCAAGGGGATCCTGGTTGAGGGTTCTGGTTTCAAGAAAGGTGAAGCCCTTTTCCTTCAGCTTATGCCACAGCATCTGCATACCATTCAAGGTGGCAATCCAGCCATCTTGAGATGGTGGATAGAATGCTTTATGACATAAGCTGCTGGAATCGTAACTTTCATTGCTGTCAGCAGACCTTTTCAGAAACTGTAAACCATCAAACTTGGCAATAGCTTCATTCCAACATTGGAGGTGCAAGTCTTCTCTGCTCACATCTACACGACATCTTAGGTTTCCTGGACCTCCTGCCTCCTTTGATCTTCCATTGCAGCTGTGAAATAATTTGCTCATGAAAGAACAAAGGGCAGGTGTCCCAAAAGCTGTTGGTCTTGGTGTTTTGCCTAAGAAATACAACAACCTGCTACAAAAATGTATTAACACCCCAATAAGCCAGCCAGTTATCATTGCATAATGCTTCTCTTTCTATTTATTAGGTATTTGGTCATAAAGAAGCAATAAATACATACTGTATTTTATCACATAAGGCCCCCCCTCACATATTTCCCTCCCCTACAATTTTTCATTACTAAAAATTATTTACCTATTAAACATCGCATAATTGTCTCTCCTGGTTCATTCTTATTGGAGCGGCCTTCAAATGACTTGATAATGGGCAACAATCAATGCAGTGGTGCTTGTCACGGACAACAATAGATGCAGTACTTGCCACAAAAATACTCGTATTGCCATTGTCATAATTTATCGTAAAATTGAAATGTGAAGTTGCAGACATGTTTCTAAGACAGTTTGTTACAAGTCGTCATAATGTCAAAATATTCAAACTACAGGGCAAAATTTAAATTAAATGTATTATCTTATGCCGATGCAAGCTGCAGGAAGACATTTCTCCTTTGACGGAGACAAAAGAATAGTCAGAGAAAAGAAACAATGAAACCGTGTTATGTATCCAGTTCATTCACAAATTACTGTACATATATCTATATAACGTTACATAATACTGCATAGTTTCCCTTACTTTCTGAATTTTTAGAAGCACCACTCGCATAATTCCCTCCCAAGTGTTTTCAAGCAAATTTTTTGAGAAAGAAAGGGGGGGGGGGGGGGCGGAATTACACGATAAAATACGGTAAATATTGCTAAGATGCTTAGTTATCTTTCCATAGCAGAATATTCAAGTTAATACTTTATTTGTTTGGAGATATATTAGCTTTAACTCCTAGAAAATATAAATAATTATATATTGAAGGAGAACTGACTATTATAGCAATAGTGTAATGAATGCAATAAAGGTCTGTTATAACTCTTATGGATGATAACACCTGATATTTTGCATTTTATAGGTCGCGCGTTACTTCTTGACGAATGAAAATTTTATATGAAAGGTTGAATGCGAGTCTCTACTCAGCTTTTGCGGGAACGAGAGAGAGGAGGTACAGTCTGCAGTGAGATGACGCGCATGCTTCTGAGCTGAAGTAGTACAACACTACAAATCAATTTATGACACTTGCAGTAATATCAGCCACACGTATTATACACTATAACTCTATAACTGTTTCCACTTAACTTTCTTGCATTTATTCTATTCCCGATATCTCTCCCTCGTCTGAATTTCTATTTTCGTTGCGTGCATACATACATCCGTACCGCACAAAACTTCTGCAGTCAACTGTATACACACATGTGACAGAGGAAAACAGAGGTGTCTGTTATCGTAGCATAAACATTTGCTGACCTGTTTATTAAGGGTAGGCTCACTCATTGGATTTCTGCTCTAGGTCATTCGTCAAGAACGAACGCGCAACCTATACCTCTGTTTGCATAAAGCTGTTAAACATTAGTTAGGAGCAGCATATTTAGTATTAGGACTTACCGTAAGCAACAAGGGAGTAAATGGCACCTGCCATTTTCTGGCTAAACACCTGCGCTGCCAATTTCACCTTCATTTTTGAGGCTCCTTTAGGCTCTAAATGCTGTCGTATAACAGTATGAAGAAGCCTAAAGGGGCTAGGCTCATCAAGCATGAAAGCATCTTGAATATCTGTCCAAGATGCTTTCAGTGGTACCTTTGGCTCACCTCCAATCTCCTCATACAGCAGCACATCAGACTGCAGAAGTCTGTTTCTTATGCACTTCAAGAGGTGGGGTGGATCAAACAGTGTCACCACCTCTTGTCCTCTGTATGAAAAGAATGGATTCTCAAAACTGCCCAAAGCTTTCACTGCCTTAACATTGTTTGTGCCCATGTCACAAACAGTGGTCACAACATGCAAGCCAGTGCTTGTGCAAGCTTTGAGTACTTCTTTTAAGGTCTCCACCAGATCTTCAGCTTTTATTGGATCTCTGCTGAAGTAGAATGTGACAGGCTGTATCCATTTCTTACGCAGGCCCTGGACCACAAATACAAGGGGATGGTTTGCTACCGCACTGGAAACACCCCAATGCCCTTGTCTTCATAGCCCATGATCTTGTCTGACTAAGAGCTGTAGTCTACATGTTCCCTAATGGACATCTCATCGAACATTAGGGAACATATACAGTCCAGCTCTTCAAAATAGACACAGTCTGATGCAGAATGCTGAACATGTGGCTATTTATGCCAGGGAAGAAAGGAATGCGGTACAGAGGTATTTTTTAGAGGTGGCGTGTGCGCAGTAGTTCATGGTCGAGTCCACTAGTCTATTGCAAGATAAAAGGGGTGTCTGATTAGTACCTCTTCGACTTCCAGCTCACTAGCCAGCTGGCTGCTGGTGGAAACTTACCCCCACCATCGCTTTGCGTGATGCTCGGATATGCGCGAGTGACAAGGTCACGCGCCACCTCTAAAAAATACCTCTGTACAGCAAGGTGTGTAAGGTAGCTTTGGAAGGAAAGGGAAATAAGGCTCTAAGAGCATCATAGCCCTTAGGGGAACGTTTGTACAGGACAAGAGCTTGCAACTTGTCCTCTTCAGTCCACCTGCGACCTTTTGGTGACCGCTTTGCATTCCTCAACTGTGCAGCAAAAAGTTTTACAGAAGTTGCAGACATGGACTTTGAGAGAAACTCTAATATTCTATGCTCTGTGCTTTTTAATCTACTGTCGAGCTCTTTCAAAGTCAATGTCTGGTTATGAAACTTCCTTTTCAAATTGTAATAGTTTTTCCTTAATTTTGTTTTCTGCCAAAAAGAGATTTCTTTCTTGGAGTGAACTCCTGCCGAGACACATTAATTTCTGCCAAAATTGCACTTCTCCTTTTTGTCTGAGATGTATTTACAGGTGTACTGGCTGCAGGTACATTTGTAAGTACATTGTCACAGATAGAAGAATCAAGTGGTGTAGCCAAAACATCTGAGGCAGCATCAGAAGACTGCTGGGAAGGAAAAAGACGGACCGCACAGGAAGGTCTGGTATTAGTTATAGGGGGTGTAGAAGAATAGTATGGATAAACAGCAATATGATCACCATTCTGATTGTTTACTTCAGCAGGTGCAGCAATAGTAGCCAAGACTGGCTCAGGAGATGCTTGCCCAGGTCTTAATGATGGCACTGCACCACGCCTCAATACTTGACGAAGTACACCATGGAATTGGTCAGGTTGAAAATGACACCCGCACATGTATGCCGTCCTCCTCTGGTTTGCTTGCAGGTTTGGATTTGCAGAAAAAGTTGCCCATGTGGAATACCTGAAAGTAAATGTAAATAAGCTTCTCAAATCTCACAATAATGTTTGTACTTAAGATATCCATTATCTCCTATAAGTTCACTTTATCATGCCTTTTTTCTCTCCTAGGAATGATGATTGTGGATTTGTGAAGTGTACAACTTCAACACATACCATATTGTGTTTAATTACAAATTAGAAGTGTGCTTGCACTCCATATGCAAGGCAAGCAAAGAGGCATGTACACACAGACCACTACTGAGTGGGTACTAATCCATTAATGCAAACATAACATGCTGCAGAGCAAAATTAATTACTCTT
Source organism: Tenodera sinensis (assembly GCA_030765045.1). Classification (NCBI taxonomy): domain Eukaryota; kingdom Metazoa; phylum Arthropoda; class Insecta; order Mantodea; family Mantidae; genus Tenodera; species Tenodera sinensis. The sequence continues at coordinate 146,031,942 of CM060965.1, read as the reverse complement.
TAGACCCTATATCTGAACCATGTGCAATGGGTAGAGTTAAGACATGAGCAGTCTTAACCTTATGTTAAGGTACTGAGAAGCTTCCAAGAAAACTGGAAGCAGGTCAGTGAAAAAAATGTTCACGGTGATAATGAAGGTACATTCAATGTGTTTTACAATCAGTTCATATCTCTAATGGTACATTCAAACACAACAGAGAAAAAAATTACTATTAAGTTAGTAATATTAATAAGTTAGGTACAAAATTTGGGAATATATATATGTAGGTACATAAAAAGTTGGAATGGATAGTACAGCATTACATTCCACATAAAACTATCTCAAGATGTTTTATTATTAATGCCTTCAGTGAATTTGTAGCATACAGCCCAGCACAATACTCAACTTTTGTATGCAGATGGCCGAGTCTCATTTATAGCAACATAGATATCAGTGTTCAACTGAACAGCAAGTGAGATTTTAAATTGACATTTGTTGAAGTTTAAAAATGACATGGCCAAAGTCAAAGAATGTACACACAATTTGATGAACAGGTTGCACATCAACAACAGTTCCCAAATATTGTCGTCATGTACCCAAGGTAGACCTTTATTCGGGGAGGGGGGGTGATTGGGAGTTTGGAATCAAACAATATTAATTCATTATTCTGTTGTGAAAAACCGTAAAAGATATGACTTATAGTATTTGTTGAGAATAACTGTATTAGTATTTGCTAAATACAAATTGTTCTTTATATCAAAATTAAAACGATAGTAGTTGATTGCACATTATATTAATTAATTTCCAAGGACCCCTCTTCACGATGTCCATACATGTACCTGCATGTTGCATAATAATACTAAGCTAATTAGGTGATAGAAATTCCAATTAACACTTTATATAGGTAACACTTTGAAGTTTTCTATACTATAAATACTGCTTTAAGAATAAACTATGTAATGGATGACTACAATACCAGTACCTAGTGGAAGTGATTTGCCATAGAGCATATAGTTCACAACTATTCCAAACAATACTGCTACTTACTCTGCAATAAAATTAGCAACAGCCTTCCATGTCTAAAGCTACTAGGCAATTTTTAAACAAGTACACTCCTCAGAGATGAATTCTTAGATTATTATGAAATTTATTAATGTCTACTTCCCAAATAGCTTAAAGCAACATTTCGAAATTTCATGCCATTCTTAATTAAACAGTGTAAATGGTGGTTGCTTAAAACGTATGTTACACTATATGCGCGATAGTGACTAATAAGATGCACTTCTATGCGGTTATGGTTACGCGATTTAAATTAATCTGTGACATAAATACAGCAGTAAAATCTAAATCCTGGTTTTCACTTCAAAATTGGCTGTACAATATGTGCATGCATCTGCTAATTTGTGCATTACAGCATTTTATCTGCAGGAAACCAGGTTTAAAATGCTTTTTACACACGTGTTACAATCACGCGGTAAAATTAGTCATACAGGTACAAGGTAAACTTTTTAGTTTTCGTTTTCTCCTGTTCTGAAATACTTCCTACCTTTCAGGGTCTTTCGGAAAACGAAACAGGTTGACTTCCCTATTCTCCCCTGTCACAGGGCCACCACGAACTCCACATTTCTCCTTTACAAGGTACTTGTACATTTTTCTCCCAAGAAATTGCAGCCATATTATCCGTTCCGTTGTTCTTCAAATCAAAATCACTTTCAAATTACGTCATTGGGTGTCAAATTCCCAACAAGTTGACCAACATGCACTCCATTAAACTACGAAACTGTAGCTCTGTAATGTATGCTATTTCGGAATTAACTCAGCTCGTTCATTCGGTAATTCCTTTTATTGTATGATTTATTTCTTCGTTTTATTGTTTTATTCAGAATTTCCTATTTAATTGTAATATTTAATATTTAATTGTTAGTTACCATAATAACGAATATTGGCATCACTGATACTTGCTCTACCTCCATTGACATCCGTCAGTCTGGGTGGCTTAGTTGGTTCGACGCTGGCCTACTAATCCCAAGGTCGCGGGTTCAAACCCGGCCCAGACCGATGGTTTTTAAGTGTGCTTAAAAACGACAGCTCCATGCCAGTAGATTTACTGACATGTAAAAGAACTCCTGCGGGACAAAATTCCGGCACACCGGCGACGCTGATGTGATCCTGGCAATTGACAGCGTCGTTAAACAACAAAAATAATAATAATAATCCATTGACATCCGGTAAAAAGAGACATCTGTTGACAATAACCTGTTATAAAATTGACGTGCAGCGCTCGAAATGTTTGGTTCTCCTCGGAATTTTTTGGAAACTCGATGCAGAACCGGAAGTGGGTAGTCCAGTCGACAGCCCACAGATTGCGACAGACTGATAATAACACTTGTTCTACGCCACAGTTCTACGCAATGCTATTTTCCGAAGCTTCGGTTGGCACTCAGTGTAACTACAGCTCAAGTAGGCAATTAACTGTCGGTAATGCAGGTAACTGCATTATCAACTTCTCACGCCCATTGAGCGCTCCACCCAATTCTTTTGAAATGTACATAAGCAAACTGAAAGGAGTACAAGTTTTAAATAAAATCACTAGCGTTCTTTATGGTCCTCTTAAACTGAAGATAAAACCATTGGAATCTTCAGTTTGTCTTATTCATCTGTTAGAATATTTTGATTACCTATTATATTCAACTGTCTTAAATCGACAATGATTTTATTAATTTGCAATAAGGTGAGAAAATAGGAAAGACTGTGGTTTAGTATTATTATGTCATGTTATTCTTCTGTGTGCAACTATTATATTATTATTATTGTAACTTTTTGGTTGTGTTGAAAAGTAAACAGATGTAGTCTAGATAAAGAAACACTTTTATTTCCGTAAACAGTAACTTTGTACACTCGTTGTAACAGCAAGAAAGTCTTTTCCCATTCTCCGTCAGCACGACTCCTCAACCTTCACATACGTCTGTCCTCTCCGTCGGCACGACTACTCAACCTTCACATACGTCTGACTGACTCTTCTCACACTTTACCGCTATTTATATCTCCCAGGCACTATTCTGGAAGCATCAGGAACGTTCACTTATTGCGGTGATATACAAAGTAGAAGGTTCCAGTAGCCTCTATCCTTTTCTCTCTTTCGGCAAGCGCCCCAACAATGCGGCCATTCTCTGTCTCTTTCCTTCGGCTCCTTTGCGGTAGCGCCGACAATAATGCGATGGGTGACACTGCTGTTGTCGGCAATTAGATGCATCGGGCGCGGTGACACTGCCCCCTCCTCAGAGCTGGTCGTCCCGACCAGCACTATCACTGCGGCATCTCCCTTGCGCCCCGGTGGGCTAACCCATCGAACCTCTTCTCCAGGAGGCACGATCCTAGGTATCGCTGTCGGATAGTGTCCCTTGGTCTGGGTAGGACGATGTATGCCATCCTGCTTCGAAATTCTGCAACAGTACCGCCGGTCTTGGTCCCTCGTCCAGTTGCCCTTCTTCCTGGTGTGTTGACGGGCTATCCTGCGCACTTGGAAACGGCTCACTGGGTACCATGTCCGCCGACCTCTCTGGCGCACCTTCGCAGCCACCTTGCTTCCGATGGGTCCGGCAACAAACCCCACCACATCCGCGCGAGTCGCGTCCACCGCTGCACTCGTGTTCACTCGTGCTCGGCACGGCCTCTCCTGTATCCTGCCGTCCACGATGATGTCCACCATTCTTCCGTTAACGGCACTATGCGTCAGGTGATTGGATGGCTCCGACGGTCCCCCCATGTCCCACGCCAAGTCGGTTTTCGCGTGTTGCTCGTTTGCTTGTGCGCTTCCCTGCTGATCGTCCTCCACGTCATATCCTGGTTGGTTACGTACCCGACACACTCCTCCAGGGGATCCTCGACGACGTCCCTGAACTGCCCCTTTGTCTTCCCCGAGACGTACACTTTCGTTATCTGAAATGGGCGCAACTGTCGCCTCGGCCACTAGGTGCTTCCTCCCCGGGTCCGCGCTATTCCGTCTGCCCCTGGCATCCAGTACTTTGACGCTCTCGTCAACTCTTACTACCAGGGCGCCAAGACGTTCCCCGTCGTCCTCCACGACGTCTACATGCTGGCAGAGGTCTTCCACCTTTTCGCCGAGTTCTTCCACGTCTTCCGTCACGCCAATCAGCTCGCCGAGTTGTTCCACGTCTTCCGTCATGCCAATCAGTTCGCCGAGTTGTTCCACGTCTTCCGTCACGCCAATCAGTTCGCCGAGTTGTTCCACGCCTTCCGTCACGCCAATCAGTTCGCCGAGTTGTTCCACGTCTTCCGTCACGCCAATTAGTTCGCCGAGTTGTTCCACGTCTTCCCTCACGCCAATCAGTTCGCCGAGTTGTTCCAGGTCTTCCCTCATATCATCCGAAACGGGCGCGACTGTCGCCTCGGCCACTAGGTGCTCCCTCTCCGGCTCCGCGCTATTCCGTCTGCCCCTAGCATCCAGTACTTTGACGCTCTCGTCAACTCTTACTACCAGGGCGCCAAGACGTTCCCCGTCGTCCTCCACGACGTCCGCATGCTGGCAGAGGTCTTCCACCTTTTCGCCGAGTTCTTCCACGTCTTCCGTCACGCCAGTCAGTTCGCCGCCAATTTTCGCCGATAGCTCCGTCTTCATCTCTTTCAGCTCGGCAGCGAGGTTGTCGTTTGCCGTCTTCATTTCTGTAGCGAGGTTGTCGTTTGTCGTCTTCATGTCTTTCAGTTCAGCAGCGAGGTTGTCGTTTGCCGTCTTCATTTCTTCTTTCAGCGAGGCAGCGAGGTTGTTGTTTGTCGTTTCCATTTTGGCAGCGAGGTTGTGGTTTGACGTTTCCATTTTGGCAGTGAGGTTGTCGTTTGCCGTCTTCATTTCAGCCATTTCCGTCTTCATTTCAGCCATTTCCGTCTTCATTTCGGCGAATAATTCTTTCATCATTGCTATCATCCTGGTTTCCGAATCTCCCTCCATCTTGGTTCTAACGTTGCAACTTCTGACGATGTAATGAAACTAGAAGCAATTCGACGAATCCCACTTCTGACACCAGTGTAACTTTTTGGTTGTGTTGAAAAGTAAACAGATGTAGTCTAGATAAAGAAACACTTTTATTTCCGTAAACAGTAACTTTGTACACTCGTTGTAACAGCAAGAAAGTCTTTTCCCATTCTCCGTCAGCACGACTCCTCAACCTTCACATACGTCTGTCCTCTCCGTCGGCACGACTACTCAACCTTCACATACGTCTGACTGACTCTTCTCACACTTTACCGCTATTTATATCTCCCAGGCACTATTCTGGAAGCATCAGGAACGTTCACTTATTGCGGTGATATACAAAGTAGAAGGTTCCAGTAGCCTCTATCCTTTTCTCTCTTTCGGCAAGCGCCCCAACAATGCGGCCATTCTCTGTCTCTTTCCTTCGGCTCCTTTGCGGTAGCGCCGACAATAATGCGATGGGTGACACTGCTGTTGTCGGCAATTAGATGCATCGGGCGCGGTGACACTATCATTATTTTGCTATTTAACGACGTTGTCAATTGCTAGGATCACATCAGCGCCGCCGGTGTGTCCCGCAGAGGTTCTTTCACATGCCAATAAATCTACTGACATTTAAAACACTTAAAAACTATCGGTCTGGGCCGGATTTGAACCCGCGACCTTGGGATCAGTAGGCCAGCGTCTAACCAACTGAGCCACCCAGACCGACATTTCTGAATGCAACAGTATACTATTTGCCAATAAACATGTCAGAATTGTCACTGATATGCATTCTACAATATATAACTTCTAACAAAAATGTACACCCGTGGTCCATGGAGAGAGAGAGAGAGAGAGAGAGAGAGAGAGAGAGAGAGAGAGAGAGAGAGAGAGAGAGAGAGAGAGAGAGAGAGAGAGAGACAGAGAGAGATAACAACGATAATAACAATAATAGTAATAACAACAATAGCCACAATAACAACAAAAACAACAATAATAAAGGCGCTGGGCCATGTAGATCAGACGAATCTGGCGCTCCTGACATTACTTTTTTTGTCCACGGGGGTACAAAGAATGTCAACATTTATTTTTATAAATGTCTTACACTATCGTCACTTGATGCAGATATAACAAACTATTAAATGCTGTTTGTACATTACCCAAATAATAAATTTCTTAGCAGTTTACTTGTGATTAGTTATTGCTCTTTGTTGGATTATTTGGAATATCCGATGCAGTCTTCTTCCAAAGCATTTATAATAAACACTGACACATGAATATCTCCTTTTTTGAGGTAGAAGAAAGATAAACATGTTTTAGAGCTACATACGGTGATAATAAACACTTCAGAATATAGTCTATTTTATATATAGTACATAGACATAGATGTGTTGCACTCACATAACTCCACTTTTGTACTAACCATCCATTCCTACAAACTCTTATTCCTTTGCAGAAATTATCTTATGCTTATTTTTTGCAGGTGCAAGACGAATATTAGAATACAGTAGGCTTTGAGCGATAGTCAAATCTTTTAAAGCTTGGAGATCCCGTTCTCTTTGCATGCTTAACATAAAAAATGGTCGTGATAAGACCGTGCTGTCAAAACGACCTTAAATAAATAATTAAAAAAGAAAAAAAAAAAAAACATAAAAAAACGAACAACGATGTTCCACTTCACGAAATATTTCCGAAACTCACACACATAACAGGGAATATCTCCGAAATGGTTCACTTTACAAGAAAATGTATTTGTACATAAATTGTGTATATTAGCAAGATCTACATTTTCTGTATAGTATGATTTGGTCTATCTCTAACGGTTTACCAGTTATGCAAAAGTCGTCCAGAGTATATAAGACTACAGGGGCTATAGCCAGAAAATTCAAGATATACATTTCATTTCTCATCAAAATATCTCAAACAAATGTCATTTTAATCGAAATTGTTGGAGCCATTTTCAAGAAAATCAAAATTTTCTAAAAATTTTGCATGTAAAGGGTAGTTTAGGGTGGGGATATTTTCTTCAAAATCTTCATGTCGCATCCTTGAAAAATATTAAACTTAAATACCAACTACTTGGTTTTTAAGCAACTTTTCGTTTTGGAGTTATGCTGTCCACAGCCTGATAGACACACAGACTGAAACACACACACACACGAGTGCGCGCGGACCTTTTTCTAAAAATGCTTTTTTTTGTATTCAGAGGAGTCTCTAAACATATATTTCCAGTGAAATCTTGGCGTCGAATTTTTGGGTGGAATATAATACTTCCCTTTCTTACCAGTAGAGAAAGTAAAAATGCTGATGTGTTTCACTCATATGACTTTCTCTCCTCTTGTACAAACCATTCTTAAAGGCGTTTTTTTTCTCTTTCTACTTCGCGTTAATCGAGATCAACATTTCCAGAAATTATCTTATAGTCAATTAGTAGGCTTTAAGCGATACTCAGACTGATCACTATGTGATAGCTTTGAAGTTCCATTCTCTTTGATAGCCAAGAGATAAAAAAAAAATAAACTACCATCTCTCACTTGAGAAAAGTGTAAGTATTGAAAAGGTCAGAAAAATAACAAAGAATGGTTAGGAAATGATTCACTCCAAAGAAGAAGAAGAAGAAGAAGAAGAAGAAGAAGAAGAAGAAGAAGAAGAAGAAGAAGAAGAAGAAGAAGAAGAAGAAGAAGAAGAAGAAGAAGAAGAAGAAGAAGAAGAAGAAGAAGAAGAAGAAGTAGTTCTATCACACTACCTAAATCTCTTGGTATGATCCCTTGTAATTGAAAACTATTTTTCACTGCCATGCAGGTTACTTTTACATCAGCACACAATTAAGGCGGATTTGGCACAATATCACTATAATTTGAAATTGATTTCAAGTGCAAATTATTGCCTAAATGGATAATTTTATCAACTACATGGGAACTCCAAGCATTAATACCTACTTAACACAGTTGATAAACATAATGCATCACTGAATTACTTGTGCCCTGTGTACTTTTACTTTCTCTACTGGTAATTAGGGGAAGTATTGTATTCCAACCAAAAATTCGATGTCGAAACTTCACCGGAAAATATGTTTTGAACTCTCCTGAATCCAAAAAGAAGCATCTTTAGAAAAAGGTCCACGCGCGCGCGCACGTGTGTGTGTGTGTGTGTGTGTGTGTGTGTGTGTGTGTGTGTGTGTGTGTGTGTGTGTGTCAGTCTGTCAGTCTGTGAACAGCATAACTCAAAAACGAAAGGTCAGTTAAGAACCAAAGTTAATATTTAAGTTTAATGTTCTTCAAGGATGCGATACGAAGATTTTGGAGAAAATGGCCCCACCCTAAACTGCCCTATACATGGAAGATTTTTCGAAAATTTTTATTTTCTTCAAAATGGTGGACGAAGCGGCGTCAGGGCGGGTTTTCTCCGGGTACTCCGGTTTCCCCCGCCATCTCATTCCACCGGTGCTCCATCTTCATGTATCATCAGTGTCACCGCCTGCGGTGCCGTAGTAGTAAAAGCGGGCGTTAAACACTACAACAACTCTTCAAAATGGTTCTAACGATTTTGATTAAAATGCCATATGTTTAAGATATTTGTATGACAAATGAAAAATATATTTTGAATTTTCTGGCTATAGCCTATGTAGTCCTGTTTACTCTGGATTACTTTTGAATAACTCACAAACCGTAAGAGATAGACACAATCTTACTACACAAAAATGTAGATCTCGCTAAAACACAGTTTATGTCTGAATATTCTTTTTTGTAGAGTTAACCATTTCGGAGATATTCCTTGTTATTTGTGTTAGTTTCGGAAAGCAAACTTTCGTCACATACAACATCGTTGTTCATTTATTGGTTAATAGTGCAAAGAGAACGCGATCTCAAGGCTTTAAAGATTTGACTATCGCAATAAGGGAATTTCGGCAAATGTTTATCTCAACTAAGACGAAGAAGATATATGAATAAGAGTTTGCAAGAATGGATAGTACAAGAATAGAGAAAGTCATGTGAGTGCAACACACCAAAATTTTAATATCAGCAACTACATAATTATTTTGGCTAAAGAACCCGCAATCACTTTGACCGCTTCCACTGCAAAGGGTTTCTTAAGATTCAAGTTAAAGCTAGCTTTAAGACATTACAAGGCATTATGAAAAGTCTTGGAACTTAAAAGTAAACGAATAGTAGGATAGCTGAGAACAGTATTATAACAAATAATAAATGCAAATTAAACTTAAAATGAAAGTCTTACGTATTTGGTTGAATAGTAATCCCTCGAAGTTCAATACGCTGATGGAACAGCTCTCAAAATATATTTTATTACCTTACTACAGATTTTTACATTCGTAATTGAATATAACCAAAAATTTCATGCTCATATCTTGGAAAACCGCTTTCAAGTATTTCTATCATGGTAACAAGCGTTTGCGATGAAAAGAGGGAAACGAAAAACGGGGGAAAAAAGGATTCCAATTAAAGAACACTTCAAGAGCTTGAAACTTGAAAGTAATAAGCATTATCTCGGAAATGGTGAGTTTCACAAAGAAAATGAATGTGAAATAAGTTCTGTCTTTTAACGAGATTAACATTTTTATACCAGGTGGTCCACTCCAGCCGGCATTCGTGAGCTAAAAGAGTTGCGGAAATCACGGGAGTAAATCCAGTGATTGGCGTGCGTGAACTTTGTTCTGCTTGTAAGAGAAGCGGGCGGGATGCCAGCCTAGCAGATGTAGCACGTGATAATATACAATAACAGTCTTAGAATATTTTGCATTTCACTTACAGGACTTTATTTTCCAGGAAATAAACTCATTCCTGTATATGCTGCTATTGTCTAACATTAGGGTTTACGGATGGTAAATTGCCATACTTTTCTTTTTCATTTTTGTTATCTATTTTTTTTTTTTTTTTTTTTTTTTTTTTGTTTAACGGCGCTATTAATTACTAGGAGCTCATCAGCGTCGCTGGTGTGCCGGAAGTTTGACCCACAGGAGTTCTTTTACATGCCAGTAAATCTACTGACATGGAGCTGTCGTTTTTTAAGCACACTTAAAAACCATCGATCTGGGCCGGATTTGAACCCGCGACCGTGGGATCAGTAGGCCAGCGTCTAACCAACTGAGCCACCCAGACCGACTAAATTGCCATAACAAAACCCATGCAAAATGAGGGCGTGTAATGTTTCATTGGCATTTCTTTTTTCCTTATTAATGTTATTGTTGTATTGCATTATTTTAGTTATTGTAATGATGATAAACATAATAATAAAAACAGTAACAATAACAATAATAGTGATAAACCTAATAATGATGATAAACACACCAATAAGAATAAAACAATAACATTAATGTTAATAATATAAACAATATAAATAATATAATACAATAATATAACTACAAATAATAATAAAATACAACAATAACATTAACAAACAAAGAAATGCCAATGAAAGTTACTTTTCCTAAATAAACAATATACACTCGCTAATGACATAATGCACGTAGATGGAACATGATACCGTAATTATTAGCCGTATTATTAAATATGATTTTAATAATGAATTAAATGATAAATTATAATGAAAAAAACTGATGTGAATGTATTTAATATATAATGATTATTACGAATGGATAATTTTATGATATGAAGCAACAGTATTTTAATTTAATAACTAGTATGCGAGTAAATATTCTAATTCAGAGTTATATAGTGCACTGTTTCTGGTGCATATGGTTACAATGTTGCTGGTGAAAGGTGCCTGCTAATGTTTTGGTGTTGTTACCTGAGGTAATTAGCGACCCGGTCGCTCGACCCAAACTTGTCCGGCCAATTTCCAGGAAATGCCTAGGCGCTAAGGGTTCGCTAGCTAGCTGGTTTCTAAGAATTCAGTGTGAAGTGAGGATAAAGCCCGCGGGTTTATAGTTACCATCCCTGGCTTGGATAGACACAGCCTGTCGGAGAACGAGCATCGGTGGAGTCACCTGAAGAGTCTGCCGGAGAACACATAAGGCTGCAGAGATCCCCTCCAGCGAAGAAAATACATCTTCAAACTTGGATACCACGCGGGGCGTAGCATCGCCTCCACGGACAAACATAATCAAACTTGGCGTCTTCAACGTGGGACCCTGAAACATCTTCAAATAAAACCGTTACCTGTCAATATTCTGGATAACTCAGGTATTAACCCAGGCAAACTTATATTTGTGGTATCTCAGATATCATTCAGAAGCAATAACGCTAAACAACTGGTTAGAACAACACATACTCAGTTATGTTTACACCTTATGACCAAATTCTGAAATAGTTCAATTTATTGGGTAATCGACATTTTCGCATAGGTACTATCGTTCCTGCTATGTAGTTTGTTCAGCTTTTATAACAACCGTATTGAATAAAATGCCGTGCTTTAACGTATTTCTCTACGTGTTTGTGAATGCCTTTGAGAGTATTGGTAGGCTTGTTTCACACTTTTAAGCAACAAGGGTAGGAAATGCTTACATGGTACCCTCTATTGTCAGTATGTTATCAGTGAACTGTATCTGTTCCAGCGCTTCTTCCTAGCGATTTTCCATGGTTGAATTTAATATAAAATGTCCGTTTTAAGAAAATTATTAAAGGCAGTCTGGGGGCCCCTAAAGATGGGGGCCCCACGTCGCTGGTGCTGAAGGTCTGCTTTTTGAGCACACTGTTACTAAACTGAACACAAATCTCATGTAATGAAACAAGAGTAATATTATAAAAAGTACAAGTTTTGAAAATGGCAATCTGCATGAAAATTGTGGTATACCAGAATATATCAAGAAGCTATTTCCCTTGGAGGAACGATCATGCAGTTCTCATAAACCATTTATGGAAATGCAACCTTTAAAAACTTTAGGACTTTATCCATGTGAAGTACAGTGCTTACTTCTGAACATTCCAATTGACATCGAGCTTCCACATATTCTGCCCAGCTCTTTTGATGTGGCATAATGTAGCGGCAATTAAAACGATATTTTGCACAAATCATACTACTTGTTTGAAGCCATTAGATGATATCATGGTGATTGGCAGCATCTTTAAAGATCATCTGCAGAGCCTGAGCAAAGTATTATGGTGAGTACATGCCGCCAATCGAAACTGAACACGTAGAACTACCAGCTCTGTGGCAAGAAGGTTCGTTCACTGCTTGGATTACATTTAACTTCTGATAGTGTGACGCCGGGCGCTACACACAACAAATGACTGTCGGGGCTAAGCTACCTTCACACCACACACCAAGGCGGGGAGCAAACAGCCACTCAAGGTCAGGCTGCATCGCGGGACTGTTTATATATAACAATGAGCGCGGCGCTTAACAAAGGATAGCTGGAACCTTTGAGAGGCATCCTGCGTGCTTGTAGAAGCTCCAGAAAGAACTTGTAATGTTCAGAGAGTTACAGCCATGAGGCGGTCAGTGTGTCAGTGAGTACGAGACAGCTGTGTGTGTGTGTGTGTGTGGTACTGTCATCGTGGAAGATACGTCGTAGCTACTCCAGACTGCGAAGCTTACGTTCATCAAGGAGAGACTCGGGACACCAATCATGTCTCATTCTCCAGTACTGCCTCCCATTCACAATGCCCGTTGTGAGCAGAAGTGGCAGAGGCAAGCGAGGCCTTTACTCTGTGGAGTTTAGTTTTAACTATTCATGAATTTTATATTTATTCCATAATTGGGAATACATAATAGGCAAACTGATTTATTGCAGAAGTGAGATTTACTTTCTCTAGGATGCAACACAAAGATTTTCAAGCAAATCCTTCCTACCACCATTATCATTTGCATGAGAAGTTCTCTGAAAAATGGTTAATACTCTTTATTAAAATAATATATTCAAGTTAAATGCATTCTACATGCTTGGTAAACCATCAAAGATACACAAAAACTTGCTGCTGCATAAAATATTTAGATTTTGTGAGAATACAAACTGGTACGCAGAAAAAAGTGTATTTGGCATAAATTGTGTTTTAATGAGATCTACATGTTTTATGCAGTACGCTTTTGTCTGTGGTTTACCAGTTATGGAGAAGTCATCCACAATGAAGAGCATTTCTGAGCACATTCCCACAAAATTCAAGATATACATATTTAATTTGTCATGATAGTAGCTTAAGCATATAGTATTTTAATCAAAATTGTTAGAGCTATTTTTGAAAAAAGAAGCATTTTTGAAAAATGTTCCATAGTTGGCTCGGGTGGGGAATCCACTCGAAAATCTTCATGTCGTATCCTTGGAAGGTAATGAGTTTAAAAAGAAACGTTTGGTATTCAATCGACTTTTCGTTTTTGAGTGATACTGATCATGTGTGCGACGGATCTTTTTATAAAGCGCTTTATTGTTTTTAGGGGTCCTCAAAAGGTGTACTTACACTAAGGTGTCGGCATGGGATTTTTGGTGGAATACAATACTTCCCCAGTTTATTATACGTACTAAAGCAAAACGATAAATAAAAACAGTTGAAAGATGAGAACGAATCACAATGAAATGACGGAAAGAGAATCGTGCTGAATGAGAAACCATCTCAGAATTCACCTACCAATCAGGGAAAACTACGGGAGAAAAATAATATCAGAGCAGACAGTCGACGGGAATTGTCCTCAAGCCCTCGCACGTAGTCGCGGAGTCAGCTCGGTCGATTTATGTATCATCGTCGTCATCATCATCATCACCATCATCACCACCGTCATCATCATCGATATCATCACCAACACCACCGTCATCATATCACCATCACCATCATCACCACCACCGTCATCATCAATATCATCACCACCGCCGTCATCATCATCACCACCACCGTCGTCATCATCATCATAATCAATATCATCACCACCACCGTCATCAATCATCTCATGAAACAGGAATTTCTTCTGTTCCGGCCTCACGTTTCCCTCCATCTCCTCATGGGTCTTCCGACACGTCTTCCAATCAGCTGGAATTCATAACACAACTTAGTAAAGCGTTTTTCATCCGTTCTTTGTACACGTTGTTTCCATATTCCTCTACTTTTTCATTAATAGGAAGAATATTTAATTCGTTAATTGTCCATAACTGCAGATCCCTTAATTGCTCTTAGGTATCTCAATTCGGCTGCATTAATTATATTCCAATCCTTCCATGCTTCACATACTTACATCAATGCTGGCACAGCCATTACTTTATAAAGTTTTAAATGTGTTTCTTTCCTTATATTTCTTTCTAATGTTCTTGCCAATGTCCCACAAATATACTGAAATTATTTACTTTATTGTTTAGATCTTCATCATTATTATAATACGATACGTTGCATTCTAAGTAGTTAAATTTATTTGTTTGTTCTAATGTATTATCGGTTTACGTATGTTAACATAAAATATACAAAGAGTAATGTAGCACATTCCCTTTCATTCAAGTTTGAGAGTCAGTTTATGTCGAATCAATCGAAACAAAGTTTTCTGGCGTCTAACTTTTGATGTAAAATGTTCTGGATTTGACTCATACCAATACTCAATGTGGCCAGAATAAGTTCATAAGATATGTGTTGATCTTCTTCAAGTATTGCAATATTTGCATTAGTAACAGCAGTTTTTGGGCGTCTTCACGAAATTCATCACTAACAAAAAACCCATCTGTTTTGAATAAGCTGTACCAATAAATTGTAACCTTAGATGGGGCTTCTTCATCAAATGTATTTCCAAGCCGATCTTCACATGTTTAGGAGTTAATGACTATTTAGAAAGTGAACAATTATAGCCTGGAAATATTCTCTAATCAAATTCATCTTTGGGTGAATACAAAGTCTTTAAATAATTGTAATTAATAAGTCGAACATACTAGATGGCTCATTTGTTTTTACAAACATGGGATTGTAAACATTTTGTGCCACCCTGGTGATTAGGTTTTCAGTTTGGCTGTACTTTTACGCCGGCGACACAAATCTTGCATCAGCCTGTTACATAATACAGCTGTAGGATTTCCTTTGTTTAAGAACGTACCGAATTAAAGCAATCTTATCAGTCATTTGTCACATGACTGCAATATTAAGCAAATTGTTGGCACAAACATGAGCCCGAATAAATTGTTGGAAGGGAAATGAAAAATATTTTAAGAAATAAAAAGATTACATTTCTGGAAAAATCTGGTAACTAACTGCAGTAAAGTTATACCTACGTATATACAATGGAGCACCGAAACTAAATTCTCAGGACCCTTTGTGTGACTTCTGGGGAAAAGGGAGAGAGTAGATCTGGATGATGACGGTGCAGACATAGACCCAGCGACCCATCAGGTGGAGCCCTACAACAGCGATCGTCCAGTCGCATACCCAAAGATGCGATGGGAACATTTTCAGGTAAATCCCCCCACATCAGACTAACCCAAGCGCAATTTCGTGACCTTGGCAGTACACGCGGACACAAGGCGCTGCGAGAAAAACTGTGGTATACACAAGTAACGGTGGGGTTAAGCAAAACACAGCAAAACTTGGGTGTACGAAGTTCGAAGGGAAAATGAAGTCCATTCATTTTACTATCTCTACTTCGTATAGTAAGTAGAGGAAGTATTGTATTCCACCCACAAATTCGATGTCGAGATTTTACCGGAAATAGATGTTTTGGGGTCCTTTGAATTAAAAAAAGCACTTTTAGAAAAGGTCTGTGCGTATGTGTGTCAGTGTATGTGTGTGTGTATGTGTGTGTGTGTGTGTGTGTGTGCGCGCGCGCGTGTTTGTGTGTGAACAGCACAACTCAAAAACGAAAAGTCCGTTAAAAACCAAAGTTGGTATTTAAGTTTAATATATTTCAAGGATACCACGCGACGACTTTGAAGAAAATTCATCCACCCTAAACTATCCTTTACATGGAGAATATTTAGAAAATTTTGAATTTCTCGAAAATGGCGTTTTGATTAAAATGCCATATGTTTAAGATATTCTTATGAGAAATGAAATGTACATATATTTGAAATTTTCTGGCTATAGCCCACGTAGTCCTGTTTACTCTGGATGACTTTTGCATAACTGGTAAACCATAAGAGATAGGCCAAATCTTACTGTACAAAAAACGTAGATCTCATTGAAACACACAATATAGGTTCAAATACATTTTTTTTGTGCAGGAACCATTTCGGAGATATTTCTTGTTATTTGTGTAACTTTTGCAGTACTTGTACTTTTCTCAAATGGAAGGTCGTATCTTAGCTGTGCAAAGAGAATGGGATTTCAAAACTTTCATATAGCGACCAGCTTTAAAGGATTGGACTATCGCTCGAAGCGTACTCTAGGCCATGACGAGGCATTTGATTTTCACTACACTACTATAAGGAATTGGGAAGTATATATACCAGGTGAATCAGCCGCGCCTTATTTTTCTTGGAAGGTAGGCCACCCATCTAACGGCATGTGAGCCTTAGTCCAGTTTTGCGCTTACTAAAATGTATTGCTTGACGTTCTTAAAGAGAGGAATGCGCAAAATTGAGAGCAACAGTGGTTTAAGGGACAGAAGGTACTCCTCGCTAAAGTACACCTAAAAACATACGACTCGTTTACTGAGAGCGAATTCCGGTTTCCGGCCGATTTTAAAAACTTTTTATTAGAGTACACATAGTAACGTAATTCAGTAAACGGCTCGGAAAAAATGGACCTATCATATGAGTACACTAACAACGTCAGCTAAAAAGAAAATGGTGGATTCTTGTACTTAGAGCAGGGGTTGGCTGCCAAAAATTAGGTAAAAATTAAGAGACACACCTCATCCATCATGGACCCGTACAGTCAAAACGGGCATATTATTAAACAACAGTTTATTTACATTTTTGCGTGAACTACGCCTCATGCATCTCAATTAATATGCATAACAGCTTTTGCCATTTAAGTAATAATATTAAAACGCCCAGTAAGTGATTAAAACTGTCTTAAAAGGCTAAATCAAACACGAAAACTTGCGAGGTGGCAATGGCATAGCGCCAGGCATACAAGTCCTACTATTGCACGCGATACGTGCTTTCGGTCAAGTCTCGAAATAGCTGAATAGGATAGTGACGTGTACTCTCCGGTAGTCCCCAATGACACAAGTTCGAGTCTCAGCATTGTAAACATTTTTTTATGTTCATCAAAACTTGGAAACCGAATTCAGAATAATCTAATTATAAAGTCCCTGAGGGTTTAGGACATTATAATTTAAATCGTTTTTGGTTGTCTGCATTTTGTAATTGAACAGGTATAATGACTTCTGCCCCATTGGACTGGCATGATGTAGTGTGTTGCGAATGCCGACCCCCGCGTTCTCCACACGTATGCTGTCGCACGATATTTTGTGCCAGTCTTTCATTGTGTATTCGACAGACGAGTACTTAGATATCCTTTTGATCTACGGAGAAGCAAAAAGAAATACACCAGCGGCTCAGCATCTATATCGAGAGAGATATCCGAACAGACGACAGCCTACAGCAAACACCTTCCGGAATGTTGAAAGGCTTCTGCGTGTAACAGCGTCACTTGCAAGAATGCCTCCTCATAGACACGCACCAGCAATATCGGGTGTTACTGCAGAAGCCAGAACGCCACCCAGAGCAACCCGCATACTAGAACACGGTCAGTTGCTCAGGAAGTGAACATCAGCCAATCTTCTGTAGTGCGAATATTGAACACTAATAAGTTCCATCCTTATTGTTTGCACCTACACCAAAGACTTCACGGGAGAGATTTCGAAGCTCGAGTAACCTTTTGTGAATGGTTGCTGGAGCGAGTAGCAAGTGATGTGGGATTTGCATCCAGAATATTGTTTTCTGACGAATCAAGATTCCATAACAATGGAACTAAAAATCGTCACAATATACGCTATAGGAGTGTTGATAATCCTCATTGGGTAAGGGAGGCAGCATTCCAAGAGCAGTGAGGTGTAAATGTCTGGTGTGGAATCTTGAGAGACCACCTTGTTGGACCATTATTCTTCGAGGGCATCTAATAGGAGCACGCTACCTGGAATTCCTCTGTAGCTCACCCCTTATTACTAGGGAATGTGCCACTGCAGGGGCGAATGACGATGTGGTTTCACCACAACGGCGCTCCTCCGTATCGGTGGAGGATCGTATGCAATCATTTGAATGAAGCACAACCTGATCTTTGGATAGGAAGACAAGGACCAGTCTCCTGGCCTGCCAGATCACCTGATCTGACACTCCTTAACTTCTTTCTCTGGGATTATTTAAAAGAACGCATTTGTGCAGAGGAGCTGGGCAATCTAGAAACCCTTTGTCAGCGTATTACAGTGACTTGTAGAAATGTTCAACCCGCCATGCTACACCAAGTCAGGGGCTCCAACCAACACCATGCACCCTGCCCAGGCGTGCATTACCCAAGAAGGTCACCAGTTCGAGCACTTGCTTCCTTAGAGGAGTCGTGTTCCAGGAATAGAGAAAGAGTCATTCCAGCGCCGCAAAACATATCCTACGAAACAGTTTTAATAGCAAAATAACTCATTGTCTGCAAAATTGAGTTTAACTTCCATGTAAAACTCTGACAATGTAATTTCCTTGCTTTCTGTGTTCAAATGTGTATAAATGATCCTTATTTCAATTGCACCTATCTATAGGTGTGTTTAAACAACTACAAAATTGCAGTTCACCAATAAAGAAACATCAAACAATGTCATAATACATAAATAAAACAATAAAAATGAATAAAATAACAGTTTTCAGAATAATAATTTGTAAATTGTAAGGATTGCACGGTAAAAAAATTAGTACATGGAGGTGATTCGAACCACCTTCACAGCAAATAGATTATTTCGGAGTCTTGCGCTCGCTCCAACTGAGCTACCTAGTAAACATGTGAGGTAAACATTCCGTTTAAGATTTAATATTCGCTGGTTCCAGGAAACATTTACAGAAGTGCAAGCTGTCTAATTACGAATATATTAAAAGGCGATGTGATAACATCTATATTAGCACTAATTTCATCGAGTGTTCAACATCCATGTTAAATACTCGGGTAGAACCTAGTAATGGGGTCGATATATATTATATCGACCCCATTATATATATTTTTTTCCTTGTTCGCTTAAGTTTAGAAAATAGTTTGTGGAAATATTAGCAAGAAGATTTTTATATCCAGGAATAATTAATTACGATTTATTGAAAGTTATACATTGTGATGAAATCGAAATGGCGATATTTACGTTGACAACTGTAGCGTATTCACCGTCCCTTTTCTGGTCGACCTCTTCGCTTGAAGTCATTGTCTCGTCGATGCAGCTGAGGAGGCGCCAATTTCTCAAGGTCAGCCTCGACGAGAGATGTTGGTCTTTGGGAGAGGAACGGTGTGTTGGGCGGTGATGAGAAGGAATGGGTTTTTATATGGGGTTCCTCGGAAGAAAAACACAAGATGCACTTCCACTATGGGCACTTCGGGTTACAGGAAACTCTGCAAGTTTTATCTTCCACCCGTTAACTAAATTATGATCTCCTGCTGTGCCGAATGAATCCCAATATCTACATAAATAGTATACAATCACTGGACGTGTAACGACTCAGTGGCACACTTCCTAATAACGTGGCTTCTATCCCGCGAACCGCAGACACAACCTTCCCTTACACCTGGTAGCACTGAACTGTCGACTATCTCACTCACGCTTTCCCCTGATTGGCTATGCTTATTGGGCTTTGATGTTCATTTGTTTTCTCTTTAAACGTTTAAATTTTAGCAACGGTTCGCGAGTTCGTTAAGAGACTCGCGGTACTTTAGGAAGGCAACAACAATAATATAATGCCAACGTTTTATTGCCTCACGCCAAAATTGTATCAACGGCCGCATGAATTATTTTGTTTTCTTGGCGGGAAACTTGCAGATTTCCCTGCGTAACTGTGCCTGTGTTTATTTATTATCCTTTATGAAACTTATAACATAAATATAATTCTACAAGGACTTTTGTTTTATATAATTTTCAAAGAAGTTACTACAAAAACATGGATAATTAATAAACTATTTCCTTAATTATGACAGGATTAAAGTTCTGACACCCATTGTTAGGCGGAGATATCGCTACAGAACACATTTTCTAACCTTATGTTTGTGAAAGAATAGACGTAATATTCATCAGCGGGCAACAAAATAGGGCATTAATTCTTGATCCTACAATCCGATTTGAAGTAATTGTAGACCAAAAAAAGGAGGTTGCTAAGGGGAAAAAATTACATTTTGAGCCTTGAATTCCTTATTTAAGAGACAGATACAAAGTTTCAACTTAGGAAGTGATTGGCATACTTTTTGGTGCTCGTGGAGCGGTTACTTAATTTACTGTTTATTTGTTCTCACTTTTTACTTTCTCTACTGGCAAGTAGAAGGAAGTGTTGTATTCCACCCAAAAATTCGATATCAAGATTTCACCGGAAATATATGTTTTGAGACTCCTGAATCCAATAAAGCATTTTTAGAAAAAAGTCCGCGCGCGCGTGTGTGTGTGTGTGTGTGTGTGTGTGTGTGTGTGTGTCAGTGGGTGTGTCTGTCAGTCTTTGGACGGCATAACTAAAAAAAGTCGGTTAAAAACCAAAGTTGGTATTTCAGTTTAATGTCTTTCAAGGACGTGACACGAAGATTTTGAAGAAAACAGCTCCACCCTAAACTACCCTTTACATGGCAAATTGTTCAAAAATTTTGATTTTCTTGAAAATGGATCTAACGATTTTGATTAAAGTGTCATATGTTTAAGCTATTTGCATGACAAATGAAATGTATATTTTGAATTTTCTGGTTATGGCATATGTAGACCTCTTTACTCTGGATAACTTTTGTATAACTCGTAAGCCGTAAGAGATAGACAAAGTCTTACTATACAAAAAATATAGATCTCGCTAAAACACACAATTTAGGTATCAATATAGTTTTTTGTAGAGTTAACCATTTGGGAGATATTCCTTGTTATTTGTGTCAGTTTCGGATAACTTAAGCTTTCGTGAAATGCCACATCGCTGTTCATTTTTTTTTTTTTTCATATGCGAAGCGTGCAAAGACGACGACGACGACATACTGGCAGGCTGTGGTTCAGCCCGACGATATTTTACTGCGTACCTACCCTCAATAGGGTTTAACCGCAGATAGAATTTTTGGTAAAGGGTGGTTAAGGGTGCTGTTTTTTGAATTTAGGCTAAGGCTTATATAATAAGGAGGCTATTTTGCCCCTTAGCTGATGACTCACAGAAGTCAGCAATGTTTGCATTCTGTGGAAATAAAAAGTGTTTAAACAAGTTTTAAGATCTTTCGATCTTTTAAATTTTGAATTTTGATGGTGGGTTGAATTTTGAACCGAATAGCTCTTTGTTAGGATTATTTTATAGTTTAGCTTTTGCTGCTGATGGGTAAACTACTTTGTTATGGGATATACCCGCAAGCCATGCGGGGAACCCTATACGACCTGAAGCGGCGTGTTGTGGGGTCATAATCACCTAGAGATCTAACCAGGACGCTTTGATGGTTGGGTAATTTGGCGTACAATTTTGCTGCCCGGCGCCTAATTTCATCCTCCACGTATGGAAGAGATGAGGCTTCGTGAAGTAGTCTCACGGGGAAGGATAAGGGGACAGAGTAGATGGACCGAAGTCCTCTGTTCTGCGCCCTCTGGAGCCACAGGAGCCAACTACCCGCTGCCATGCCCCACACTTCACAGGCGTAAAGCATGAGGGGGATAATCAGAGCTCTGAATAGGTGTAGTTTCAGGCGGACTGGCATCTGAGATTTCAGCATGGGGTACAGTGAGGCAATAGCCCCCTGCAACCGCGCCGATAGGTCCCTAATATGTCCTCGGAATGTTAGACTCCTGTCTAGTTTAACTCCCAGATAGGTGATGGTGTCTGTCCACTGGATCCTTTGACCCCGAAGTTGGAAGGTGGGGCAGTCTGCAGGTATGGGACGTCTCGTGAACAGAATGGCATGGCTCTTGTCTGGATTGACAGACATTCTCCATCGTCGACACCAGTCTTGGACTAGGCGGAGGTGTCTTTGTATAGGGTTGAAGGCTCTGAGGATGTTTCTGTTGGTGCAGTATAGTAATACGTCATCTGCGTATTGCGCTATACTGACCTGTGGTTCTGTTGGGAAGTCAGCCATATAGACACTGAAGAGAGTAGGGGACAAAACAGAGCCCTCGGGGACTCCGCCTCTTATTGGCCTAATTGTGGAGGTTCGTCCAGCAACTGTGACTATGAGGGTCCGGTGTCGGAGGAAACTGTGTAGGATGTGTATGAGTTGTGTGGGTAGCCCCAGGTGAATCAGCTTATGAAGTAGCCCTGTGTGCCAGGTGGTCGAGAAGGCCTTTTCCACATCCAGAGATACCGCAGCAGTGAATGCGCGTTCCTGAAAACCCAGGGCAGCAGCCTCCACCACACGCAGCAGTTGCTGAGGTGTAGAGTGCCCAGGTCGAAAGCCGAACTGATGTTCTGGGATGGCTTGCATGTTTCCCAGTAAAGGGGATAATCGGTTAGGATCATCCTCTCTAGAACTTTCAAGAGGATGGACAAAAGGCTTATGGATCTGTAGTTGGAGGGATGCACCGGGTCTTTCCCAGGTTTCAAAATGCAGATCACCCGAGCCTCTCTCCAGTCGCGTGGGAAGTGACCCAGGGTAAGGCACATATTGAATAATCTAGTTAGGAAGAGCACGGCGTTGAAGGGAAGGTGACGAAGCATGAGGGGAGTTAGTCCGTCAGGTCCCACCGCCTTTTTGATTTTGAGGCGTTTTAATGCGCCATGGGTTTCGCTGGGACGTATCACCGGTAGTCGTTCCGCATCCTCCGGCGGACGTCGTAAGAATCGACGTACTTCTTGGCGGGTACGTTCTGAGAATCTATAGTCCTGGGGGTCGTCTCTGGGACACATGATCCGCTCTAGATAGTCAGCGAACACGTTGGCTTTGGCTTCAGGTTCGTATGCCAGGCCTCGGGTGCCCTGAATTGCGAGTTGTATTGACCACGACGGTTTCGAAGGCATCTGGCGACCTTCCACACGTCCCCACTTTCAGTGTCCAGGCTGGCCATCTTGTTCTCCCACGCTTGCACTCGGTGCTCACGCAGTCGAGCTCCGACCAGTCGGCGCAGTCGCCGTAATAGGGCTCTGTTGTGGGGTGTGCGATGCCTTTGATAAAGCCTTCGTGCCGCCCAGGACCGGCGGATAAGGAGGATTATGTCAAGTGGGAGGACGTCTGGGTGTAAGGGAGCTGGAGCACGGATTGTCAGGTTTTGGGCAGTTCTTGTCACAATGGATGTGAAAGAAGAAACTGCCGCCTCAAGAGTTGGGATGTCGTTGATTCTGGGGTTAGGTGGGATGGAGGTGCGAAGGCAATTGCGAACACCTTCCCAGTCCGTTTCCCGAGTGTAATTCAAGCTGTCATGACTGGCAATCCGGGTATTGATTTCTGCCAGTACTGGGTTGTGGTCTGACTGTAGAGCATTTATTGATGTCAGTGTGAGATGAAATGGGAAATGCTTTATGATCGCAAAGTCTATGACAGAGGGTAGCCCTAGACCATGCGGATGATGTGTGGGTTGCCACGGGCCCTCCACCCTTAGTTCGGGGTCCGCGTCGATGAGGCGGATGATGGAATTGCCTCGGGCATCCGCCCTTCGACCGCAGTGCCAGCGTTGGTGTTTGGCGTTGAAGTCCCCAGCTAGGATGACGTTGGGATAAAGGGCTAGGATGGTAGTCATTAGGGACAAACTGCCTTCGGGGAGGGTGATATACTGAGACTATCAGTATATCTGTGCCGTCAAGGTTCAGAGTGATAGCCGTGGCCTCTAGTGTTTGAAGGGGTGGGAGCTGGTTTGGGCGATGGACTACGTTTTGCCTTACGAACACCGCCGTTCCGCCTCCAGGACGACCTTGACGATCAGTTCTGTGGCAAACGTAGCCCGGTAAACGGAAGTGAACATTTGGGCGTAGATGAGTTTCGCTAACTAGAATAGCGTCTAGGGCATAAGTGCGGGCAAAGTGGGATAACTCCCCCGCCTGGCCAGCCAATCCGCACGCGTTCCAAAACGCGAACCGAAATGAGGTGCTTGGCCTAGTTTGTCTGGCCATTTTGGGTGTTTTGGAGTACGGAGGTTAGGAGGGCGAGCCCCTCCATTACAATGAGCGTCTTGGCTGTTGAATCGCTCGCAGAACTATATCTCACGATGAGATCGCAAATCCTTTGCCCATGGGTCTGCAAAACTAGCTGCACCCATTTGAGCAGGTCAGTGAGCTGAAAGGTAGGGGTTGAGGGGGTATTGTTTGTGGAAGGAGGAGGTGCTGGTGTCTCCTCTGCTCTAGCCTCCTCCTGAGGATGTCGGGTGGTGGAAACATCTCTCTCTTCTACCACTCTGGGTGCTCGTTTGGGCTTCCGGGGTTTTCTCTCCCTCTGCGGCCTTGGGATTGTTTGTAAGGGAGGTTTATTTTGGGGCTGATGTTGTGTGTCCTGTGATGGTTGCTGGTGTTGTTCTCGAGACGTCCATGGATTACCCGAGGTGCGTTGGTTGGTTTGGGCTTGCGAAGTCCTAGGGGTGTTGGCTAGTTGGGGTTGAGGGGCCAGGTGATTTGAGGTGGAAGGTCTCACTTGGTCTCCTCTGACGGGAGTTGGACCTTGAGGTATCTGTGGTCTCCTGGAGGCGATCACTCTCTTCCTCGTAGGGCAACCTCCATAACAGGCCACATGTTTGCCCTTGCAGTTTGCGCAGGTGGGATCGTCTGTTATTTGTCTAGGGCAGGATTCTTTGTGGTGTGCATCACCACAGCGAAGACATCGCAGGTTTCTGCGGCAGAAATGGCTCGAATGGTTGAAGCCAAGACACCGGTAGCATTGTGGGGGTCCAAAAGAACTCCTCACCGCTTCCACCTTCACCCTGAGGTAGCAGAGAGACGTGACTCCGTCGATTTTCATCTCCGGATCACACGCCCTCTCCACCACAACCAGGAAAAGAGGAATTGGTCTCTTGGCTTCCCCGTTCTCGCCCGGTTTGGTAAGTTACCTTACCAGTCCAGGGGTGATGCCTTTACGTTTTAGCTCTTCTTCGATATCGCCCACGGGCGTATCTAATGGAAGACCTCTGATAACACGGCGGATGTCTCGAGTTTTGTCGAGACCAAACGTAAAATGAGAGAGATTTCTCCGCTCAAGGACAGATAGAAGGGTGTTGTAGTCCCCCACATGTTTCGCCTGAAAGACGTAGCGGCTCTTCCTCCTCGTCACCGAGCACGACCCCGAAAGTGTTGGCATAACTTCTTTTAAGAATCCCACCATACCCCTGAAGTCGTCTACAATGATAGGCGGAATATGCCGCTTGGCTGGTTTTTCAGTTGGTTCACCAGTCGAGACAGTTGATGGGTTCTGTCGGCGCTTCCTCCGACGGTTGACCACTTCCCGAAATTGTGCCTCGTCCACCTCAGTTGAGATGTCAGAGGAGCTTGCCTCGTCTTCGTCCATCCTGGACGTTTCAGACTGGACGACGGTCTCGTCAGTATTGGATTCCGCATCTGAATCCTCGCGGGAGCTGTCAGAGTTTGCCTCTGAGGTTTGGTCTAAACGTGAATTTGATCCGCGTTTAGCGTCTTGGTTGGACGTGTATTTGGTTAATGCCAAACGTTTGGCGTTGCCATTTCCGCCTTGTATGGGCTTTCGGCGTCCCGGTTGACTGTCTCCTGAGGTGAGCTTACGGAGACGTTATTGTTTGCGCCAGATGTGCTGGGCATTGCTGAGTCCTGATTATCGAGTCTGGTTTTGCTGTTTTTGACAGTGGGATTGGGCTTAGTAGTAGACATTGTAGGCGTACAATATTATCGGGCTGACCACTTACCTCCAGCAGCGGTTGCTAAGAAGCGTCGCCAACAGGGGACCGAACACCCAAAGGATGCGCCTATATCCACCCGAAGGTGTTGGCTCTAGTCTTGTTGACAGACTGCTACTGCTTAATGTCGTTTGTTAGTCGGGACCTTGCTCATGTGCAGTTACCAAGAAGCACAAAAATCACTTCTTAGCTTGCAGTATTTGGAGACCAATACCGATGCTTGATGCAAGCACCAATCAGGAACTCCAATACAAAGTCCAATCAGGAGCCAGTTGATGCCGCTCCAGGAAAGCTAGCCTTCGGTAAGCTCTAAAGTTTGCCTTCCAAACTTCTTTTAGAGCTACCCCACGTTGTCTTTGGCTAATGTATTAGCCCGAAGTATGAAGCTTGTGCACCACCGGCATATGCACTCCACCTTCTTGCGGGATCTCCTGCTCCGTAGGGATGGCTGAAAATTCCGTCTTTCCACCAGTGAGAAGAAAACGTGTACGCTCAGGACGAACGCCAACGCTCGAAGCGTGCAAAGAGAACGGGATCTCAAAGCTTTAAAGTATGTGACTACCGCTCAAAGCCTACTGTATTCTAATATTTTTCTTGCACCTTCAAGGAAATTAGCAATAAGATAATTTGTACAAATGTTTATCTCAACTAACACGAAGAAGATATAGGTACATGAGTTTGTAAGAATGGTTAGTACAACAGTAGAGAAAGTCATGTGAGTGCAACACATCGGATTTTTTGTGTACCAATTCTAATTTCACTCTCGCCGCTGGTTGTAAAATTGCAATAGGTTCAGCACAGATCATATTCATATTCAAATGACTCGCCATTTTTTACGAGCCTTGTATAATTGAGATTCGTGGCCTACTTGAATGACGCCATGGTCACATCCCGTAAGAAACCAAAGTTGGCATTATCGTTGTGATAAAAGGTTTTGAGCACTGAGTGGAAGATTTTTACACTCCTAACACTGTCGCGAACCGCTAAAAGGCCGACCTTTACTGTCAAATGTCTGAAAAACAATTTTAATTGTGCTTAACATTATGCTTTTCTTTTACTATAGAGGATATGTAGATATACGAATATTACAGATCTCTGAAGTGGTTCCTGGGATTTAGGGGGAAAATGTAACTGAGAATGTAATTTTTCTAAACAGCCACTAAAGTTTGAAATGACAAGTTACTGAAAAATACATGACCGAGCGAGGTGGCGCCATGGCAATGTGTGGGACTCGCATTCGGGAAGTCCTGGGTTCGATTTCGGCGACCGCGCACTATGACTTGGGTTTTTCTGTGGTTTCCCATTGTCACTTAGGCGAATACTGGGGTGCTTAATTTCATACTATGGTTTCTTTTCCATCGTTTCCTTTTATGGCATTTCCTTGCCATCTTTCTTATGTGCTTTCAAGTGTGTGGTGTTTGGCGGTACCGAACAGATGGCGCGGATGCTTGCGTATTGCAACTGCTGTTCTTGGCACTAGGTGGCGTTGGGAGTGTTCTCCGTGTGTGGGGACGCTTGTAGGACAGCGTATCCCTGGGGCGATGGCTGCTCGGCGAGACCTGGAGCCGGGATGAACTCGGCGCTTGTTAGGGACGCCTGCGCGTCTCTGTGGCGCGTCTGACTGCGGCCCTGTGGTACCCTGTGGTTCCTTCACTTCATCTCTGCCTCCTGAGGAGGGTGTTGGCCACAATAGATCTGTGTAGATTGCAGTGCGCAAGGTGTCCGCCTCCGCGTATACTCTTTATCCCTTCTTTTTATTGAATATATACACATACATACTCTCTCTCTCAAACAGAGAGAGTCAAAATTTTCGTAAAATGTTCTATGTAAAGGGTAGTTTAGGGAGGGGGGTTTACTTGAAAAGCTTACTGTCGTATCCTTTGAAAATTGAACTTAAATATAAAGCTTGATATTCAACCGACTTTTCGTTTTAGAGTTATGCTATTCATGGACACATACACACGCTGTCCCTCCCTTCCCCCCCCCCCCCCCCCCCCGTCTCTCATACAGACCTATTTCTAGACTTTTTCTCTTTTTATTAAGCAAGTCTCAAAATCTGTATTTCCGGCGAAGTCTAGTTTAGAATTCTTAGGTGGAATGCATCAATTCCCCTACTTACCATACTTAGTAAAGAAAGCAAAAAATAATCAACTTTATTTGATCTTAAGTAATGTAGTAAGATCAGCATTTTAAACAAATGCAGATAAAAAAACAACTTACTTCCTATGCGAGATTTCAACAGGTTTGTGTACATTTTATTAACAAAATTGTACGTTTAAATATGAGATAAACATCCGAAAAATTAAAGGAACTTTTTTCTTTCTAATTGCCCTTAGTAGCGATGTGTGTTATATGGTCGTGCAGGTGCAGAGTTCATGGTAATCCTTCCAATTAATCCGTCCCATTGTGTAGAGGTTATATTGCTGTACTGTACGAGATAAACGTGCCACTTACAGCCTGAAGAATCCTAAGCGATGTCGTAAGTTTGCTGTGCTCCTAGGCTAACGGAATATGGCGAGTACCAGGTCTACTACAGTTCTTCTACCTGTTGCAGGAGCGGCTACCAGAAAACGAGACAAAAGGCGAGCGTCAGCCGATTTAGGGAGGTGCTGCCACAGGTGAGCTTAACTTGCACTCTCAGCGTTAAACGTTTATAAATGCGAAAACAAAATTAAAAACTCTATTGTGTCGCATTCTCAAGAGTTTCTCTACTCACTCTTGCACGAACTATGCTTAAAAACACTTATTATTTACATATAGTAAGAAAGGTGCAGTATTCGGCCCAAAATTTCAATCTTCCAGATTTCATCGCAAGTATGTTTTGAGGCCCCTGAATAAAAGAATGCCTGCGCGTGTGCGCTAGTGCACAGTATAACTAAAAAAGGAGAAGTGGGTTAAAACCTAAAGTTAGTATATAAGTTTAATATCTTTCAAGGACGTGACATGAAAATTTTGAAGAAAATTCCACTCTAAACCACCTTTTACATGGGAACCTTTCGAAAATCTTTATTTTCTCAAAAATGGCTTTAACGATTTTGGTTAAAATGCCATATGTTTAAGATATTTTTATCGCAGTTGAATTTTCTGGTTATAGCCCACGTAGTCCTGTTTACTCTCTATTACTTTTGTTGGTCCAACCGTAAGAGATGGACCAAATCGTACTATACAAAAAATGTAGATTTCGTTAAAACAAGTGATGTACAAATGCATTTTTTGTGGAGTGAAGTATTTCGGAGATATTCCTTATTATTTGTATGAGTTGTGCAATACTTGGACTTTTCTCAAGTGGAAGGTCGTTATTCACTTTTTTTTATCTCTTGGCAGTGCAAAGAGAACGGAATCTCAGAGCTTCAAAAGATGTGACTATCGCTCAAAGCCTGCTGTATTCTCATTTTCCCCTTGTACCTACAAGAAAATGAGGAACAAGATAATTTCAGCAAATGTTTATCTCGACTAGCATGAAGAACATAGACGAGTAAAAATTTGCAAGAATAGTTAGTACAAGAGTAGAGAAAGTCATGTGAGTACAACACATCAGATTTTTGTTTCTATCTACTTCATATTAATCGAAATAAAGATTTGCAGAAGTCGCTTTATTACATATTTCCTTGTAGGTACCTATAGTGCAGTGGGTATAAGAGAATACAGTCGGATGTTTTAAGGCAATGTACCTGTGAAATTAGATTGAACATTTTAATGTATTTCTACACCCCATTTTTATTTACTAATATTGGCAATACTTATCACTCTGTGGGACCTTTCAAACACTCCTGAACACACTACTTTAATGAACATTTCAATTTTGTCTTTTTCACAAAGGTTTTTTTATTTAGATTTTTCAGTATTTTAATTCTCTAGGTATTAAAATACTTGGCCAATTAATTTCTAATATTGAGCAAAACTTGATTCAAAATTGAAATTGAGGTTTTATTTATTGACGTATTGAACTGCCATAGCTCTCAGTGTCCCATTCTGTATTGGACATGATAGCTTAATTTTGTTCAGGGGTCTCTTTATCTGACTTGAGGTCTTTTTATATGGCACAAATCTACGATGTGGGACCATCGGCTTTACATCCCTGTGAAGACATGCTAAGGACCTTTACACCCGAAGAAATCCATCGCCCTCTGTGGGATTTGAACCCGCGATCTATGGAACAGGAGGTTAGCATGTTACCACTAAATCACGCCGGATGACAAAAATGAGAAGTACGTGTATCAATACCATTTGTGAAATGTTATATTTACATCATTTTTTAGATATTCATGAAATCCAAAAATGCCAAAATGTAAAAGCTTATTCTTCTTCTGTTGCATAGCTTCATTGGAATTTTAAAATACTTCAATATGGGGCAGTGGCTGCTCATGACCCAAACTATAGGTGAAGCTCTTATCACATGGAACATACCTATTTTTATATTAAGTTTATAGTCGTCATTTCTGTTGGCGTATTCCTCCTCTCTAGGTCAGTTCGTAGGATGGAGGATGTTGGCTAGAGATTTGTCTTTCCTGGGTCTTAGAGCTCCGCAAGAAAGTCTTTATGCGTTTGAGAGTAGAAAAGCTTCTCCCCACTGAAACACTCGTTGGCGGCAGTGCTACGACTAGCGAAACAAGTTTGTACACCTGTTGAAATACGCTAGTGTTTTCTTTGACCAACCTCAATGTTTGTGTAATGGGAACGTTATGCTGGTATTCTTCATTTTCATAAAAAATCTCAATTTCCGTTTTCAAACGACTTATTTTAAATAAATTTGGATACATTTCCTGAATGGAGGTGAGAGCATCAATGGGGAAAACAGTTGAATGCTACAGGGATCTCGAAGAATCAGCGAGACTACATAACTGAAGTTTTCCAAGTTCTTGAAATCTAATGGTAATTTGTACCGAGATCAAATCCAATATTTCAAAATATAACAATTTGTGCTTCTGGAAAAGTTCATCTTGGGACGGTTTAGCATCCTCAAACAGAAAACTGATAAGTTGAACAATCTCATTAAAAAAAATGACCAAAAATGCAAATTCAAAATCATTCATGTTATTGAGAAAGCAGTTTGAAAGTTGAATCGTTGTCAGGCTTAAATTCATCTTCTGAAAAATCTTACTGATATTATTCCAGTTTTCATCAACCACTTTAAGCAATTTTGGGTATGAACTCCATCGGATGTTTGTTACAGTGGGTACACGCCACCCTAAAAGGTTGTCTAGGGCAGAGCTATGAAAAAATGAAGGGACTCCAGCAATATCAGCAAAAATGATGCGGTATTGAGAAATTTCATTCAGTGTGCTTTGTGTAAGTATACTCAACCTATGAGCTAAACAATAAACAAAGACTGCCTGAGGTGCAAAATCCATTACCTTTTTGTACAAACCATTTAAATGTCCACACATGATACTCGCGTCATCATAGCACTGTCCAGTAAGTTTTGGCTGATAGTCATACGATCCCAACACTGAATTAGCCAAGGCAAATACTGCTTCTGAAGGTGCATTATGGAATATGCTTTAATAAAAAATACTGCTTCCGATGTTCTATGGCAGCTGACATCAAAAAGGCCCTAAAAGCGTTCGACTAGTCTGACAATTATTATGGAACACGGAGATTTTTGTGTGATATACCAGGTTGCCCACTGGCGCCGGCCCCTCCGTAAGTAAATAATCCTTCGTGCATTAAAACATTTGCAGAACTCCACGGCGCAAGAGAGGTCAGTGGCGTGTTCCACCTCTCTGCGAGATGTGCGGTGAGAGGCAGTTGAGCTAGCCTGTGCAGTCTGTGATAATAGACAATAATAGTACAAACAAACGAAAAGGTCTTATTTTACCTACAGGATCTCCGTTTTCCAGAGAATAAACTCACTCCTGTATATGGTGCTGTTGTCTAACATTTAAATTGCAGATTTTAAAGTGCAAACATGAGGGCACGTAATGTTTTACTGGCATTTCATCGTTTCTTGTGAATGTTATTGTTGTATTTTGTTATTATTGTTATTAGTTATTGTTATTATTGCTATTGTAATTATCACATTGGTATTAATTTTATTAGTATTGTACTCTTACTATTATCATTATTATAATAATTACATATGTTATTTTTATTAGTGTGTTTATTAGCATTATTATTACTGTTATTTTTGTTATTATTATTGTTGTTGCTCTTCTTATTATTATAATGATGATATAATTACAAACAATAATAATGATAAACATAATAATGCTAATAAACACACTAATATAATAACGAACATAATTATAATAATGATAAGAGAAACAACAATAAACAATAATTAATAATAATTAAGAGTAATAAACAGGAGTAAAATAGAGCAATTCCGCGTGTGACTAACTGACATTTACACTACATTTTCTTCTTAAAATGTCTGTCTAATGGTCAATATAGGTGTAAAAATGTTATTTTAACGACATACGATGACAGAGAATACATTGGCGGTTGTGATAGGAAATATAAAAACCTTAAAAAGTGAAACAATTATTTAATAATGAGTGCTAAACTTTTCGTGACTAACTGACATTTTTGTCAACTGCAGTTCCAACTTCAAACGTTTGTCCTCCGTTTTCTCTGAAAGTTTTCTTATTTGATTTGTTCTGAAAAATCACTTGAGAGAGGAACTTCTAAGCTTTCAAATGACCTGAAAAAAGGTTTGGCATGTTATTCTCATCTGGATATATTTATTCAAAAGGTCAGTGTGACTAACTGACATGAGTTTGTGACTAACTGACACTTGCGAAAATTGTAATACTTTGTCTTTGTTTTACATAGTATAGCATATGGTAAATCACAGTGATACGTATTATACGTTACATACATGTAATACACATAGGTGTGTAATTGTATGTATCGTTTGAAAATAATCATATCCTCTGGAGAAGCATTAAAGTCATGCAACATAAACAAAATAAACAGATGTTGACAGCTCTCATTTCTTATCACAGTTACATCATTGCAAGTATAAAAAGCTGACTCAAAACCATAACAAAGACGACACATAAGAGCACACAGCACACGCACATACCTGTAACACACTCTGGATTGGACTCCTTATAGTGCAGGAACGCTAAATGCACTAGTCTCGTAGTACACGCGCATATCACTACACTGTTTTTATTTCCGAAAGTTGTGCATCATTCTGACACTTTCCGCACATGAAAGAAAAGCATATTCCACAACATTTAAACCTAATACTTTCACATAATGAACCCGCTGAGTGGACGGCATGGGTGAAATACGTTCAAATCTTTTGTCGAGAAATTCTTTTGCTTCTTCAATTTCAGGCAGAGAAACTTCAAGAACACATATTTTGGTTTTCTTTCTAACAGTATTAACAAATTCTTCAGCACTCTGAATCCTGCTTCCTGCTTTCTCAGCTGTCCATACCATCCTCTTCACTTGTCCTCCAATCGCATCTACTGCCCCCTTTCCGTGATAGGATTCGAAGAAGTGCCGTTCAATTTAGATTCCAAATACTTCGGAAAGATATGTCACATGGCTCAATGTGTATTTCTGCTTAACACGACAAGCAGCTCCATCAGAAAACACTTTCACAAGTTCAAGATTCGGAACAATATCCAATATTTCCGAAAATATATTCCTTAAGCAAATATCAACTGCATATTTGTCATGCGACACAAAATCAGACACCAAAGCAAAAGATTGTTTCTGAATTTCACCAATATCTTCTTTCCTATACCAGGCAACAGCAGTAAATATTGAGATCTGTGTATTGTTCCAGTGGGCAGCTTGAATTTTATTTTGCCTCTTGCATGTGTAGTTCTCAAAGAAGTCGATCTGTATCACAGCTTCACTAATTGCAACATTTTCCCGAGCCTTCTTAAAGGCTTCGGATTGCTGTCTTTTTACATAAACGTGATTTAGGTAACGTGGCAGGCAATTGGTTAGTTCTTCAATGCAGTCTTTTACAGACCCATTTTTAACTTCTATTTCCATTCTTCCATTACGTGAACTCCACAGGTTCCACTCACATGGAGTATTAGCGAGTTCATCCGAAATGTCTGCTTCACTCAATCCCGGGCAGTTAGAGCATCCTCCCTGCATACACTTACTCGATTTTTGATCACAAACCACTTCTGCTATGAACTTACGAAATTCAGTCTCAGTGAGTACATGATCTTTACACAATGCTTTGAGAAGAAACTTCGTATTTTCATGTATAATGCATGTGCACACATTATGTGGGATCTGACTTTGAAGACGCACGTGAGCAGGGCGTAATTCGGCGAATTTTGTCAACCCCACGGACATTTCTTCTCGGTCTTGTAGAAAGAGTGCACCACTAGATACCTAATGCGAACTTCTTTTGTTTTTCCCTCAACATGGATTTCAATAAAATCATCTCTTCCAGGAGCTTGGTAAGATATTGAATCATCCTGATAGAGCTTGATGATTGCACTTTTAAGTTCCTCTGTTAGTTGTTTTCCTGATACCGGGACAGAATGCTTTGGTTTTACAAGTAATCCCTCTTCAACTGCTAACTTACGAATCATTTCTTTTCGTAAAGAATTGCGGCAATGCTTCCTCAACACGTTTTCTGCACTTTCCGAAATACCGTTTGCTTTTGAAAGCAGTTGATGTTGATGGAATATCCTTATGAATCCCTTCTTGGTCTCTTATCTTCTATCTTGCCCGCTGTGCTTGCTTATATCTCCTATATTCAGCTTTGAGGTGTTCTCTTCCTTGTTTTGTTTGTTTCAGTATTTCTCTTCCTTTCCTCATAGTCACTTTTATTTTTTCCTTCCATTGTGCATAACTGCCTTGCTCCTTCAGACGTTGTTTGTATTCACATTGTCTTTGGGCTGGTGTTTTAGCCATGGAGTCAGAAACGGACTGATACGTCTATCCTGACTTAAGTCTCACAAGCACTGTACGCGTATGTCGACCTCAGAGCGCCAGCATTAATTGTCCGTTAGTCACGTGTTTTGTGGGTAAACTAATGATTATAGGGGAAAACTTTCTGATACTTTTTTATTTGTTATATTGTAATGACGCAGAATCCAAAAGGATATTTATTTCAGTCTACAACTTTTCCCTCCAAAGGACTTTATCCTTAACTGACATTGACACACAGCAATAATTAAAGAGGCTCTAAGGATTATTTATAAATGTGAAAATTATTAGCCATATACATGTTTCGAAGACGAAGAGTCATTGTGTGATGTACAGAACAAAAAAATTAAAACAGTTGTACATAGCTCCTGAAATATTGGTATGAAAATCACTGTTATTCGCACTTATTTTTAGTGTTTTGGAAATATATGGGTAAGAAGTGAAATTTGAACCCATATTCACGTCAAAATGATCTATTTTTCACTTCATTAATTTCAAATTTTAACACTCGGTATGACATATTCGCGGAACTGCTCAAATTTAGTAAATGTAATAACAATTTGATATTAAGAATGACAAAATACAATAACATTCATAAGAAACGAAGAAATGCAAATAAAACATTACCTGCCCTCGTGCTTGCGCTTTACAATCCGCAATTCAAATGTTAGACAGTGGCACCATATACGGGAGTGAGTTTATTTCCTGTAAGTAAGGTGAGACCTTTTCGGTTGTCTGTACAGTTATTGTCTATTATCAGAGACTGCACAGGCTAGCTCAACTGCCTCTCATCGCACGTCTCTGAGAGAGGTGGCACACGCCACTGACCTCTCTTGCGCCGTGGAGTTCTGCAAATGTTTTAATGCACGAAGGGTTATCCACTTACGGCGGGGCCGGCTCCAGTGGGCCACCTGGTATGTAGTATCAACTTGAACTGAAAAAATGTCGCTGCTGCATATTTCCAACTTGATATAATCATCAATGTACTGCGAAATACAGTCAATAATCTCGTTCTGTACTATTTTTGAATCCCCAGTGAAGACACTTTTCATTTGATTTTAGTCAGGCTGAATATCTAACGGGCTTGTGAAAATTAATAAAGACGACAGTTCTTTGAAATTTCCCCTATTAAATGAAGATGAGCTTTCATGACCACGACGTGCAAGGTATTGTCCGGCCAAATACATTACTGCATTAATTACAACCTTAAGACTAATCGGTGTCAGGGACTTCCGCGCATCTCTGTGGCCCATCTGGCTGCGGCCCTGTGGCACCCTACGGTTCCCTCACTTCATCCTTGCCTCCTAGGGGGTGTTAGCCACAATATATCTGCATCGCAGTGCACCAGGTGTTCCCCTCTGTGTATACCCTTTACCGTTTAAAAACTAATCGGTTTCTCTGTTTTTGTCACACTAAGTAATAAGCTAGGCCAACATAACATTTTTTTTCCGTATAAATACCCTACAGCCACTCATGTTCACTGGGCCATGAATCAAGTGCTTAGTGTAACATTTCGCGACTTTTTGTTCCACTTTTTGAGCCGATAAGTTAAGAATAGCGGTTGGTCTTCTTGTTAATATTACATCCCTTTTATAACAATCAATCCACCACGAAAATGGTGTGTGTAATGTACTACACTGTGTCATTTTGCGGATTCATTCTTCCACTAACTTTAATTAAACAAAAGAGTAAGAAGTTGCAGCGAAGCTTATTTCAGTTAAATAAAAAAAGGCAATGGCCAACTAGAATACGCAAACCACTTTACGCGGACAGTCAAGGTAAGTAGAACAGAGAGAGCGAAGAGTTACATTGACAGAATAGCCGCTACAAGGGCTGTGGTTCGCTGAGGTCCTGTTCTACCGTAGCTGCAAGTTAGCCTCGCAGTAGGTCTGTTTCGCAACACATATAACCTTTAATTCTGTTTCGTTGTCATGGCAACCGAGTATAAACATGCAGCTATATATCGGCTGAAAGAAATAGCTGCAACTTTTGTCCCGTCAATAAGCGCCCTCTTCAAGGCTAAGTGCGAGAGAGAAGGCAGATAACTGCTAGCTTTCGCCTGTTCCTTTACCCTCACAGATATATTCCCTAATGGCTGTATATTTCAGCGTACAACACATTAAATACCTATATCACATTTAATACAACTAAAACTAGTGAAGTGGAGTATCACTAGCTACACCTGAATAGCCGCCACTGATGTAGGGATCTTTATAAGTGTGTGTTAAACACAAAATAAAAACTTTAGTAGGATGTAAAAAACCGTTTGACTCGTGGGACATTTAAGTGACACATTAACTACTAAAATCTAGAACAAAACATTGATATCTTCGAAACAACTGCAGACATCCGACTGAAATTTTATATGGATTGTTACATTGCCATACTGTCATACAAAATTCACGTCTGTAAAATGGATACTGTGAATTTTTAGGTTTTAACAGAATTGTTCGCTATGTGATGTCTTTGATATTCCGTTCTCTTTATCTGGTCAGGATGTAAAAAGAGGAATTTGAGAAAAGTATAGGTATTTTAAAATTCAAACCAATAACAAGCAACATATAGAACATGGTTATTTCCTCACACAAGACATTTTTATATAAATGATGTTTTAAGATATATGCATTTTTGTTAAGAGCTGCATTTTACGAGCTGTACAAAATTCATTCCGAATGAAGAGGACTTCTGGGTCTATTCGCAGAAAAATCAACATATACATAATTTCTCCTTCTTTATCTGATTACCCTAACCATATGGAGGACTGACACCCCCTAGGACTTACAACCCTATGCCTAGGGTCAGATGTCTGTCGGGAAGTAGATGAACTTATGGACAGGACAGAATGAAGACCGGGAAGCGGGTGGTCAGCCCAGGACCAGATATGAGAGTGTGGAAGAGGATTATATCAAATGCAAGCGAAAATCATGATTGGAAAGGTGATGATGGAGCAGTTGGTGGAATGACTGGCGAGGGAAACCAAAGAATCCGCCTTCGTTCACTGCGAATACCATATGCGGGTCCCTGGGATCAAACTCGGCTCACCTTCGTTATAGGCGAAAGGTCTAACCGCTCAGCGAAGACGCCACCAACATACATTTCATTTGTGATGAACATATCCTATCATATGGAACTTCAATCAAAATGGCTAGAGAATAAAACATTTGAAACTTCTTTTAAAGGGTGGTTTATGGTGGGGATGTTCTTGAAAATTTTTATATCGTATCCTTGGAAAATGCTGAACTTGAATACCAAGTTTGGTATTTAACCGATTTTTCGTTTCGGAGTTATGCTGTTCTCTCTCTCTCTCACTCACACACACACACACACACACACACACACACACACACACACACACACACACACACACACACACACATACAGAAACACCCACACTCACAGAGAGCGCCCGTGCGAGCCGTAGCCTCAAAACGTTATTTCCAGTGAAATATCAGAATCTCCATGTCGCATTTTTGGGTGGAATGCAATGCTTCCTCTACTTTCTTCACCTGTCTTTCTCTCGGTCTAGGTGGTTCCGTAGGTTAGGCGTTGGCCTACAATCCCAAGGTTGCAGATTCAAATCCGGTCTACTGCGATGGTTTTTAAGTGTGCTTGCAGGTGACAGCCCCATATCAATATATTTACTGGCATGTAAAAG
The DNA here is from genome assembly GCA_030765045.1 of Tenodera sinensis. NCBI lineage: Eukaryota > Metazoa > Arthropoda > Insecta > Mantodea > Mantidae > Tenodera > Tenodera sinensis. Next base: position 145,993,693 of record CM060965.1, on the reverse strand, counting down.
AACTTATACGGGACAAAACTCCGGCGCACAGGTGGCGCTGATATGATCCTGACAATTGACAGTGTCACTGACAAACAAAATATTTCACTACTTATTTTACGTCACGTTAGCCATAATGGATTTGTTAGGAGATAACTTGTGACTCGATGTGTGTTAACCTTCTAGATCTCATCCTTGTATCATAACATCTTGCTTCGCCACGTGCTCACAGAGGTCTTAGCCCTAGGCAACTGTCCTCAGCTTCGTCACGTGTCCACACAAGCTTTAGTACTACGCAACTGTATCTCTGCCTCTACACGTGCTGTGCACATGCCATTAGTTTGCGGTCCAGTCTATCTGCTTTCTTATCTAAATAGATGGGGTGCATCGCTATTACTATCTATTTTCATTTATAGTTGGATGTAGAGGGGAATTTGGGTAGCGGTATTAATAATCCAATCTAGTATTTACCTTGGGTACTGAGGGAAACCATTAATAAACTCAGAGAGACTGGTCGGTCAGCGAAGTTTGAACTCAGGACATCGCGACGTTAGCACCTGAGACATCCCTAACGCAAATAATTGAACAATTTCGAGAGCAGACGCAGCTTGTGTAACGTGCTGTAATGTTGCAGGTACTGGCGATGAGTGCTGCCAATCTTGTGGTCCTGAACCTCACCCTCACCATGTCATTCAGCACCATCGTCATCCCTGATCTCCACCATTCTAAAGGGGAACTGTCCATGGACGACTCTCAAGTCTCGTGGTTTGGTAAGTGAGTGGTAATATTCCACCAGATGGTTGAATTCGCTCGACACAATTACAACTGTATTGTTTCAGGAAGCCTGCAATTCATCTGTCAGCCGCTGGGCAGCATCGTATCGGGAATTATCGTGGACACTTTCGGCAGGAAGAAGTCCCTGATGCTGATCAACGTGCCATACTTGATCAGCTGCATTCTGATCGCGACAGCGACTTCTGTCCACATGCTGTTCTTCTCCAGTGTACTCATAGGAATCACCATAGGCTTGACGGAGTCGCCCATCAACAGTTACTTTGGCGAGGTTTGTCAACCAGAGTTGCGTGGGATACTGGCTTCCTGTGCAGGTGCGTAATAAGGCTCATTATGTCTATTTGGAGGGTTTCTTTGATGCTACAGCAATCGCATGTTTGGATTTGCAGCGCTATACTACCAGTTTGGAATGTTCCTGGACTTCACCATGGGTAGCTTGCTCTCCTGGAGGACGACCGCATTTGTCAGTGCCGCCTTTCCTGCAGCCACCTTCCTGCTCTTCTGGCTGGTAAGGCAATAAGATTAGGCATCTCACTCACACAGGGATGTGCACAGAAAGGCCTCGACAATGATATTCAAACTGAGATGAGCCTAACCTGGGTCCAATCCCAGCGTTCTGGTGAGGAACACATTTTCACTAAGACTTGCAATTAATAAATTTTGGACTTAATTTTCGTGCGCATTGCCCGATCACTATATGTAGAGGTTTCAGGCCTTTACGACCATTACAGTGCATGCTCATCACTTTCAATTTAATTATAATCACATGGCATATTCTAGAATAAAAAACGTTTTCCCATTTTGCTTTTTGGTTTGCTATGTTGATACGACTGGCAGCTGTTCCCTACTTCACCAGAGGTCGTTATCGTGCTGGGTTATCAGGAATATTGAAGAGGTTGAGAGACTATCTGAATAGTGCAGGAAATCCAAATTAAATTAGCTTTATTAGTCTGGGTGACTTAGTTGTTAGGCGCCGGCCTACTGATCCCAAGATCGCGGGCTCAAACTCGATCAAGACCGGTAGTTCTTAAGTGTACTTAAAAGAAACAGCTCCATATCAATAGATTTATCGGCATGTAAAAGAACTCCTACGGGACAAAATCTCCGCAAACCGGTGGCGCTGATATCATCATGGCAATTGACCACGTAGTTAACAAACTTTTTAAAACAAATAGGTAAACTTGAACTTGAACACATCTCATATACAGGTAGGTAGTCTAACATGTGGGTCACACGTATGACCTACTGGCAAAAAACTCACCCATACATCACACACAATTACGTGTCTGTTGGCAGGTACCAGAATCGCCGATTTGGCTGGTGGCTAAGGGCAAAGAAAGGGATGCCGAGAAAGCCCTCTGTTGGCTCAGAGGCTGGGTAGCCCCGGAGGCTGTTAGCGAGGAGCTAGAGGAACTCGTCCGCTACCACAAGGAAGTGACTCTCAAACATGTCGAACCTGTGGTCCTCCAGAACTTGAAAAGCAGTCATCCAGAGCTACTAGGACTATTGCCTATCGGCATTCAGCCGGAGCAGCCAGTGAGTGTCAATAGAGATCATATTTTGCCTGTGAACAGTTTTCAATAGCAGATAGTAGCAGTGTGCTTATGTTCACAGAGCTCATCAGGTCGGATAAAGAAGACTATTGAGATGATCAAGGAAATATGGAGACCCCCTACAAGAAGACCCTTGACACTCATATTCCTCATGTTTGTATTCGTGGGGTTTTCCGGAATGGCGTCTATCCGTCCATTTCTCGTCGAAGTGTTTGACAACTTCCACGCAGGCATGGACTCCAAGTGGGCTACAGTAAGTGAAACAATGCATCCCTGTGTGAGACAGTAATATTGCATCCTCATGTGTTGTTATCCTGCAGGTGGTATCGGCAGTTGCCGGGTTCGTTGGCAGCATCATTCTCGTCGGCGGCATGTCTTTGGTCGGGAAGAGACCACTAGCTCTCATGAGCACAGCTGTCTGTGCTGCCGCCTGCTTTGCCCTGGGAGCCTACGCCTTCGTCATGCGAGGACGTGAACACACGACGACTTGGCTACCGGTGGCCTTGATTGCACTCCTGGCCCTGTGCAACATGATCCAATCACAGATACCGTGGCTACTCATTTGTGAGACCTTCCCCTACAGGTAAGTTACCACCAAATGAGTTACTAGTTTATACCTGAAACGTTTCAATTTACTTTGCTGCGCTATAGTGAATGCCGACAAAATCGCTTCAAGGTCCTTCTCGGGAAAGTGAATTTACATAATGAGCGATTATGAGTTCAAAAATTTTAATATTGTAGTATGCCAGGGATGGGAACTAACCACTGGTATCCGAGTGAGGCAAAAATCAGTCACCCTAACACCTTAACAGAAGCCCACTTCTTTGAGGGATCAACACTTTGTCTCTCCTTGTGGCTAACATCATTGACACGTGTGAAGAACTTCCTAATCCTTACATCACGATAGAAGTAACGATTGATACTAAAATTTAACTTTTGAACAAACCTATACGTATGACCTTCTTAAACATACCTGGGATTTTACACCAAATTTAAATGGAAGGGGAGAGAGGAAAATGCTGTTTTGATACCCGGTGCCTTCACCAAACTGTGACGGAAGGGAAGAGAGGAAGCAACTATATTTAGAATTTGACACCCGGCGTCTCCGTAAAATTGTACCGAACCGGGAAAGAGCAAATAACACCGTTCCTATTCTACCATGACTTCTCTCTCTCTCTTCCTGCACTCATAATTTCCACCATCGTCTTCTGTTTCGGGGTTCTAAGACCAGTTGACGGTGTTCGCGGTTTGCGGCTAGGCGATAGATGTCTGTTCTGTAAAGGTTTCTTCCGTAGCGTAGGTTGGGTTGCCCAGAGAGGACCTGCCTCCATGTGGGCCCAAACAGGGGGACCATTGTAGACGGCGTCGGATGGTTTCCTTTTGGAAATGTTAGGGATTCCGTCCAAGTTTGCACCGATCGTCATCCGGATGTGGCCTCTCCCTCATTCATCCCCCCCTCAAAGTAGAAGTGCGAAGGACCTTGCCCCTTTCGCACCTGGTCATACGTCGTACTTGATTGGTTATTATTGCCATGTTTGCAGGACGAGGGGAGTGGCTGGAGGAATAGCAGCCGCTTCTAACTACATCATTTGGTTCTTCGCCTCCAAGACATACCTCGGCATGGAACATTCCCTGCAACTGTATGGCGTTTTCTGGGTTTTTGGTGCAGTCAGTGTGGTGGGTGTGGCCTTCATGTACTGGCGCCTGCCCGAGACGGAGGGAAAGACTCTGCAAGACATCGAAAGGATATTCTCCAAGTGATGTAGTATAACTGTATCCTATGTCCTACCAAGTAAATAAGCCGATAGACATGCAGCATTAAACTGACCGTTGGCAGTACAAAGTGACAGTATTACAAATTAACAAAATGTTGCGTCGTATGACTGCTTCTATGTTATAGTTAATGTCCGACAATAAAGTTTTCTGGATCCAACCACACAAGCAAACATGGTCAGTACTTTCCCAAACTTACTGGATACTAATTAGTTCCTCTCTTGCCTACCAAACACTTAATGTGTCTGAAGATCTTTTGCGCAAGTTATCTATGGTTGTTGCAAACGTTGTATACCTTGACTACAATACGTGAGGAAATAAAGTTGGTCCATATTTATCGGTTCGGTCAGCTTACTCATGCGCTTTGGTGGACCTGGTCGTGTCAAATTTTCGATCCTTCATTGTATTTTAATATATAATTCATGGCATACTATGTGACATATTTGAAGCAACGCCTCTGTGAAAATTCGACATCTGCAGCTCTGTTCCTTCGGCTGTTGCAGTATACCAGGTATTGCACTCCACCTAACAATTCAATGCGAAGATTTAATTGGAAATACATCTTTTATGGCCCACTACTACTATTACTACTACTACTACTACTACTACTACTACTACTACTACTACTACTACTACTACTACTACTACTACTACTACTACTACTACTACTACTATTACTACTACTACTACTACTACTACTACTACTACTACTACTACTACTACTGCTACTACTACTACTACTACTACTACTACTACTACTACTACTACTACTACTGCTACTACTACTACTACTATTACTATTACTATTGAAAGGGAATTTTAAAATGGCATGTCTTTATAGGTCTGTGACTAGTAGGCGTTGCGGCGTTGTTCTTTCAAAAAGAAATTGGTACAAGATCCGACCTCCTACCTGATCTGCAGCGGAAGTAGAGTGTGTAGGCGTTGTCTGTGTCTTTGGAGGTGCCAGGATTGGGATAGGCACAATATTGGTGGTGTTAGGTGTAGGACTTGAAGGAGTAACCGAAATATTAAGACGGCTGGGTGTGGGCACAGGAAGGAGCTGAGGAGGTAGCCTTTGTGTGAGAGGTTTTGCTCCTAGTCACTTTTACCTTTGTTAACGAGAGTGTCGTTTTGGCAGGCGACCTAGCCTTGCTGCCCTTCTTCATTTGGAAACGGAGAAAACAAGAACGATAGCCTAGGAGAAACTAAATGTGTGTATGTCTGTGTCACAGTTCAGTTGTACATTATTTCAGGGTACTTCACCAGATTGTCTAGATATTATTGCATGTCACTTTCCGGTTTACCCAGATCTCTTGAATGGAAATAGTGTGAAATGGGTGTGCGTTCGCATTTCCTCAATAAACCCAACATGAGGGGCATATCGAACAGTCTACACCATAAATGGAGAGAACTGACTCAATGAGTCACTTCCCCTACATCATAGTTTTAACTCCTTCCACTGCCTCACAGCGGTTAGTTTCAAGGCCACGCCTCCCGCTATTGCCTGTCGACCTCACGGCAACGGCCAGTCCTTCAAATTGTGTCAGTAAGTGGAGAGGGTAAATACTCGATTGCACCGCTGTCACCCGTCTTCCTCATGTCTGGTCTACATTATAACTCTTAGGTCATTGAAGAGCCTATTTCAGCAGAACCTCGTGTACATGACTCAAAATGAGCGTTTGTCCTTAAATTTTTCAATCGCTCCGTGGTCTCGAGCAATAAGGTCCGTCGGTGACATTACGGAGTGTAATACACCATACACTTCTTACAGCCCCACAGAAAATAGCCGAGAGGTGTTAGATCTGGAGACGGTGCTGGCCATGGAACTGGTCCACCTCAACCAATCCATCGATTTGGATATGCGACGTATATTTACATCAAAGTATGCTGGAGATCATGTCGGCCTTTCCCGCCGATAATGATATGTGTCGTACTGCTGTTAAAACTTTAGTGTACTGGAAACCACGCACGTAACGCAGAGGATGCGCACGAAGAGTTTATGGAGGATTATAGAGCATGCGCAGGAATGTCATTAGGCTCAGAACATTCATCCGCAGTACATAGATGGCTAAAAGTTTGCATACTTCCCGTATTAAGATACTAAAATGAATCATTACAAATTGTCACAAGCGTTTGTTCTCAAACTTTGACGCTCTCCAGCGGACAAACGATGTATTTTGGGACAATGTTTCCTTCTTGAAAACCGACCAATTTGCCATCCCGCACAACATACTAAGCGTTGTTGGTGTTTTTTTTTTTTTGGGGGGGGGACGCATGCAAAGTTTGTTTACCAGCTCAGGAATGCAACTAACCAGTACATCAGTTAACAATCCCACGTAAACAGCGATATCTGAAGCAGGAGTCATGTTTCCAATCGCGCTTACGATAATGATGCCAACCTTAGAATGTGTATTCACGCCAGATTAAAGCAAAGTACTTTCAATTCATGGAGTATGTTTAGTTTATGAAACGTAAACGATGTTTTCAACTACTCCGCCTTTCTCCCACTGATCATTTTCTACCTTTTCTATATTTTTCAAAAGCCCTACCAGTCTATCTCGGTCTCAAGTGATAGATCCTTGAGCGTTATATCGTGCAATTCCTCTAAGAATAAGTCACCTGTTACATTCATTTAAGTATTTGTTTTACCTTGACTCAAACTAGTTCCATGGAAGAGATCACACATGTATGGGGGAAGCAAACGATAGTGGACCCAATAAATCCAAAAATGTGTCCCCTTTAAGAGCTTCTTTTGGTTTGTTTGTTTGTTTCAATCAGCCTATAAAGATCTGTTTTACGCATAGAACTGTCACTCTACACCCCTTTGTTCTGCAACCACAATATCATAGTAGGTTTGACAGGACTCCTAGGCGGAGGATTGTCTGCTTCTACATTATTTTTTTCATTACTTCCGACATAAAACTAGTGACAAGTACGATTTTACAACCGAAATTAAGAGAAATAGTAGCGAGTAAACAGCGTGAATAAAATTGGAGCTAAGTTGGCAACGTGAGCAGTAATGCAACGTTTGCTCGGAAGTTTACAAAATTCTGATTATCCTACTGGAAAGTATCTCCTCTGCCCTTCATTCCCTAAGCTGGGAGCAGTATATCTGTGTGTGGTGTATGTACACTGCCACTCAAAAGTTTCCGAACACCCGGCGACAGTGGTGCAGGTTAGTATTTAACTTGAATAACATGTTTAGAGTTCTAGGGCAAGCAGATCTTAATACAAATTCATAAACATGTGTAAGCGTTATAAACAGACATTGATACCACTACATACTACTCCAGGTGAGTCATTTTGGCACAGGCGTAGAGTGAGAATAATTTTGCTGGCATGTTAAGTTGCATATTCTAAGCTGTGAGTCACATTGCTCATCCAAGAGCAGCTCGTAACGGTACAGTGATTTATGTGTGTGTATGTGAAACAGGCAATTGTATAAAATATCACAAAATTAAGCAAAATAAAAGTATTTAATTCCAGGATATTAGCCGTAGGCCGACATTAACTATTGAAAATAATTGGTCAGTAATGAATACCCTTCGAAATGAAGTTCATTCAATTCGATAAATTCATATAAACCAATGTATGATTCCCGGGACAACGATTACCGATGCCATCCAGAGATTAAAGGGGATTGGATCAAATAACAACAACAAAAAAAAAAAAAAACAACAACAGAGAGAGGTGGGAGGCCTGCAGTTAAGAACACAAATGAGAATAACACTATAGTGCTAACAAATAAGCGAAATAGAAAGCTGAGAGCAGATAAAATTATTCAAGATGAATGTAATTTAAGTCACAATGAGAAAATATCAGTACTGTCAAGAGAGGACTTACAGCAGCCAATCTGTTAGGGAGAGTACCTGTGAGGAAACTACTTCTCAAGAAGGCGAGAAAACGAAAGCGGCTTCAGGGGCTTTGTAACGCAAAAATTGGACAACTAACGACTGTAAAAAAAGCACTTTAGTATGATGAATCCAAAGTTGAGGTTTTTGGAAACAGACGAAGGACCTGTGTAAGACGATCATCAATTGAACACACTGCGTAATCTCAACTGTGAAGCATGGATGGAGTTCTGTAATGATATGGGACTGTTTTGCATTCATCGGTGTAGATGCCCTGTACAATAAGACGCGTATACTGACAAAATGGCTACCCCAACATTCTGAGGAGATATGCAGTCCCATCACGTAAATGTCTGATAGGTCAGGGCTTCACACTGAAGTAGGATAATGACCCAAAACACACTTAAAATGTGCGGGAAATATACTTGAAAAATCACCAGAGGGCAAGGGAATGGAAAATTATAGAGGGACCCATTAAGTCCCCATATCTTAACCCCACTGAGTTACTTTGAGACGAACTGCCTCACAGGGTCAAGGTTTAAATTCCGCAAGAAGACCAGTTCCACATTCTCGGAGTCCTCCTTTACCTTATTAAGCCACACAATTTAAGTCAAATAAAAATGTTTGTACCATGAACTATTTCCAAGATATTCTTTGTTACTAATTTGAATTTTCAAATACTTCATACACTTTTCTCGACTGCATGAACCATGACAAAATTCGAAGGGGCACTTCGCACCTGAAACAATACTCATGTCCCTGACGGGAGGGACATGGTGCGAATATACTGAGGGAGCCAGACTGAGGAAGGATAACAACAAACGCCAATTCTAATTCTCCGATGGCGGCTCGTACACCGGTTTCCCTCTCCAACTGCGGGTTCACATGTTCCCTGGGGGGGGGGGGGCAGGACTCGGAGACCTCCACCGATTCAGCGGACGAGGATTTACAGAGAGGAAGTACGTGCCACGCAAGGCCGACACTTGGAAGTCTGAAACGACTAACCAGGATAAAAGGTGAAGTGAAATGGAGGGACAGGAAATTCGGAGGATGTGGAGGAACTAGCTACCAGAGGAAACCCATGAATCATGAAGGCTGACCACGGGAATCGAACACACGAGCTCCCAAATGTGAACAACAGACATTACTGCCTGAGTCATTCCAACCAGGCTTATTGACTGCAAATCGCTGGCCTCGCTCTCTCTCTCTCTCTCTTTCTGTCTCTCTCTCTGTGTATAAGGAAATTAGCCTTCAGATTGTCATATTTCCGTTAAATAAACACACACATTTACTCCCTCACTCATACTTCCAGACTCAATAATACTGGAACCTGAGCCCTCGGAGTGGATGGAGTGTTCATTAAAGACTGATTAATTGCGGTAGCCGAAGAAATTTGTCCTGATCAGGTTCCAGATCTTTAAGCCATCAGTTCATCATCAACCACAGTTAGTAGGCGCATCCAGGATGTCAGAAATCACTTGTATCTCAAAAGGCTTTATTTCATACTCTTTGGCAGACGAGAACACCGATACCTCTGACACTGCCCAGTTAGCTATCTACATTAGAGGAGTAGATAAGGACCTTAAAATCAAAGAGGAAGTGTTAGATGTAGTTCCAATGAAAGATACAACAGGATTGGAAATCTTCAAGTGTGTGGATGAAACTACGCAAAAGATGGGTTTACCGTGGAGTAAACTGACTTCTGTGGCAACAGGTGGTTCTGCTGAAATGGTTGGATGGCAGAGTGGACTTGTAGCACATATTAAGGATAAAATGGAAGAGTCAAATACGGCATATGAGACAATGTGCTATTCATGCACCTTGTATCAACGAACTTATGTGCCAAATGAAGGTGGTTGTTAAAACTACAAACATTATAAGGTCAAGAGGACTGAAACATTGCCAATTCAAAGAATTTCTAGAAGACTTAGGCAGCGAATATGGAGACATAACATATCACTGCCAAGTACGATGGCTCAGCCGTAGAAAAGTACAATTCGTTGAATTGAGAGATGAAATTAGATTGTTTATGTGGAAATGCAAACAGAACCAGTGCATGCATTTGAAAATGAAGAGTGGGTCTGTGCCTTCACCTTCCTGACAAATGTTACTGCACATTAAATTAACTAAATACTTATATGTAAGGAAAAGGTCAACTCATCACCAATCTCAATGGAAATATTGCTGTGTTCAGATGAAAGTTATCTTTATGGGAGCGTCACTTAATTTCCAAAGTTAACTTTGGTAGTTCAAAGTGCAAACCAACAAACATTTGAAACATTTGCCCAAGTGCTGAAAGACCTGTTCACAGAATTTGAATCTAGATTCCAAGGTATGGAACAACTTGAAACCAAATTTCATATTCTTGTTGTTCCATTTTCTGTTGATTATAACACTGTGTATGCTCGATACCAAATAGAAGGTATAGATTTGCAACATGATATAGAATTGAAAGATAAATTTCAAAATAAAATGAACATTAGTGAGTTCCATGATAAATTTCCACAACAAATATTTCCCCGTTTACATAAGCTTGCAGCCAGAATGTTCGGCACCGGTATGTGTGCGAGTACTTATTTTCCCTTTTGAACTTAACCAAGATCCTTTACAGAAGTCAGCTTTCTGGCGAGAATTTACAATCTGTCCTCAGATTGCGTTCTGCATGAACAGTGACGCCTAACAGTTAGTCAGGGGAAAAAAGGATTCAAAAATCCAGAAATGTCGATGCTGACGATCGGTGGAAGTAACTTTTTTCTTTAAATAGAGAATTGGTTTGATAGTACAATTTGTTTATGTTCTACTAATTATTTATATATTATATAATACGTATCACAATTAATAAAATAAACACTGGTAGTTTGTACGTTGTTGTCCTTTTATTAATACAGACGAGTGAGCAAGTTAGAGACCGTCACTGTCTATACCTGACCACTATACCCCACCTCCTCTCCCATTGCTCACCTGCTGTCCAAGCGATAACAGCGGATGAGTAGATTCCGCCTGCTCGAATGAGTAGTGGGATGCCGAGAGCTGGTATAGAGGCATGAGAAGAGGTGCTTAACTTCTTACATATAGTTAAGATTTTGTGCTTAAAACACCGCAATCAGTAGGTACTAGATGTTATAAAAAGAAACGATTTTGACTAGTAGTAATTGCTTATGGGATACGCATTAAAAGGGTGTAACAAAAGTTGAGAAAAAGCGCTACTAGTTTTTAATAACTTTAATAACAAGGTTGCTTGAGGCTAACCCCGTAGCTCAATCGGTAGAGAACCTGCCTGCTCTGCAAGGAATCGAATGATCCTTATACTCCCCAGAGTCTGGAAGGATGAATGAGAGTGTGAATGTGTGTGTGGTCTGATGTACTAAAACTAGTAAATATACAAAAACCTAATGTGAATCAAGTACCACCATTGGCGATGGACAGTATTACACAGGAGAGGCCTCTGCAGTTATAGGTGGGATATAAATGGAACAATAAAAATGATTGCTTGATCGAACCTATAAACAATGAATATATATGATCTTATAATATTTTATTGCAACAAGGTGCCGGCAATAAATTATAAGAATTGGAAGAATAATAAAATTCATTCTGCCACTAATGCGCAAATTCACTTTCTCTAGACAGTACCACTGAAATTCACAAATACCTAATATTACGCCTAAGTGACATTTCATCTATTGAATTAAGTAGCGAAGTAGCTATTGAAAGTTACATATTTGTTTATACTTAAAGGTTGTTGCCCGGGGCTACTACATGGGCCTCGAATTACAGACTACGATCTTTGTAGGTTTACAATTATTGACGTTTTTGTGTATAGTCCTTTTGTTTAATTTAAACACCCATAAGGTGACCTGTAGATCACCGAGAACAGTTTTATTGGAGATTAATGTCCCTATGAATAAGGAAATAAAGTTCCTTCTTTATTATTACCCATATGTGCACATACATAGGCACTCACAATTTGGGCATACGCCATACGTCCCAGCAAGTACACACACACACACACACACACACACACACACACACACGCACGCACACACACAACGCAATTTACACTATGTACACTATTTTACACTTCGTACAATTTCCGCGGTTTTGCTGTGCGGCAGCATGCAACTTGTGGTGTTCCAGGTTGCCAATGGCGGTGGCCTCTGCCGTAGTTTATTGTAACCTAGGACCAAGGTGGATTAGCACACTGATTTGGGGAGCTGTGGCTGTTCTATAAAAATTTGGTTCTCGCATGTTTGCGGTGTTGGCTCGCCGTTACCGATATTGGATATTCCGGGGTTTTGGTGTCTCTTAATGCGCGCCCTTATGGAGGCAACACTGCCTCTTGGATAGTTGGTAGGTTGGTTTCTTGAGTAGAATACTGTTGGAAGTGCTGAAGAAAGCGGAGAGGATCTTACGGAGAGAAATGTTTTGGATGGTTTGGATTTGTTTAATGGCGGTTATTATTTATAATTATTCTGTTGTTTTAATTACCGGAATCACATCAGCGTTGCCGGTGTGCCGGAATTTCATTTCACAAGAGTTCTTTTACATGCCAGTATATCTACTGGCATGGAGCTCTCGTTCTTAAGCACACTTAAAAGCCATTAATCTGGGCCGGATTTGAACCCACAACCTTGGGATCAGTAGGCCAGCGTCTAACGCACTGAGGCACCCACACCGACGTTTAATGACGGTGGTGGAGGCGTTGGCCCAGGCCACACAAGCGTACAGAACCACAGAAAAAACGAAAGATTTGTACAGAATAACTTTTAAATTTTAAGTTCATCTGTTTGTTGCAGAAGATGGGCGCGCATAACTTAATCGCTGCCTGCCTTTGTTGGCGGTATATTTTAGGTGGCTGGATCAGAGCATTGTGCTTTTCACGGTGACGCCTACGTATCTGACTTGCTGATGGCAGTGCAATATTTGGCCATCGAGCATTAGATGCATTACCAAACTGTGATGCTAGTTTGAAAAATGGATGAGCTGGCATTTGTTTGGATTAATTTTGATTTTTCAATCATGGAGCCATGACAACAAACGGTCCAGATACCGCTGCATTTCTGCCAGGCCGAAACGAGGATTTCTGTGGTGGCTGTAAATTGCAGTGTCGTCGGCATGCATGGCTACATTACACCCGGCGTCCATGGGAAAGTCGTTAGTGAAAATTAAATACAAAAAAGGGGACTTGATTACGCCAGATTGCATAACTCTCTCCCGGGAGGACGAGCGGCCCAACTGGACGCAGTAGCGCCGATTTTCTAGAAAACTGTGCAGTAAAAACAAATAATTTTGAAGGCTCGGAAATTGCAATGCAGTGTGTAAATGAAGCCGTTGTGCCAGCACCCGTCGAAAGCGGCTTCTACGTCCAGAAATAACGCCAACGTTGAAGCCTCATTATTTAATTGCTCAGAGACGTTATCTACCAGTCTTAGAACCTGCAGCTCTGTGGAGTTTCCTTTTCTAAAGCCAAATTGAGAGTTTGAAGCTTCATGTTGCAGTTCCGAAAGTTATTTTTGGAGTCAACAATTAGAAGTTTTTCGAGTAATTTTCCAATAGTAGACAAGAGACTAATGGGGTGATAATTTTGAGGTTGCCTGGTGCTTTTCCCTTACTTCGGGAGCACGATAACCTTGTTTCGTTTCCAAGTAGAAGGGAAGGTGTTCTTGAGAGCGAAGGGGTTGCTGTATCTTTCTATTGTCGACCTTTGAGACGGGACACTCACAGTGTGAGTAGCTTTCCCCGCCACGTCGCAGTGATGAGGGCCCTTGCGTATTGGAACGGACAACGGCATAGCTTAATACGACTGGCTCTCCCGGGCCTATAAACAGAGGTGATGGACACAAACAATTACATAAGCCACATCACTACAATCAAAACAATACACACACACGTCAGGAAGATCTCCCACACGACAAACAAAAATACCAAAACGCGGCTGAAGAGGGACTGTCCCTAAACAGCCAGGGCATGTTGTAAAACATGCCCGAATTACCTTTTTCAATTTCAATTCAATTCAATTCAGGTCGGAATTCTCTTCGGTGGAGGTTTTTAAGTCGAGTAGTGCCACAGCGGCGAAGCCGACCCTTCCCACTGTGCTCTCAAACACAGTGGAAGTTCATAGATGGATTTTTGCTCGGCTCGGGAAAGAAAGAAGGGGAAGGGAAAAAAAATACCCGCAGGCGATCACTGCTTCATCGGTGGCCGTCCCGGAGGCACTCATTCCGTCGCACGCCATCTTGCCTGTAATTCCTGCTTCCAGTCCCAAGTGCTTCTGCCTTGGCTTGGGGACGTGCCTTAGTGCGTGCTATAAAGGCACAACCTGTATGTCCCACGTGGGTTCTTAACTGTGGCACTTGTTAAAGTAACAGACACGAAATACAAGTCACAGTACATATGAAAAGAAATGATTGTAATGTTTAGCATCTGCACATACACTTACCTATTTGCACGTTGTGGCAAATAAATCGCACTAAACCTGCTTCTTTGTATATTTTGCCACCACGTTAAAGGTTTCGTGGCGTCGGTGATATCACGAACATCTGGAGCATTCCACCACCATACCTGATTCAAAGCAAGAACTCCCTTCTAAATTCAACCTTTCAGCGCTTTGCTATAGATTTATACTTCGGTAAAAGGACTTCACGGACATATATTGATGTTCTGGCGAAATACTTACGAAACAAGAATACGTTTAGTTATTCAACTTTACTACACTTACACGTATTTGTAATTTCATAAAAAAGTATATTAACTTGTTTGTTATTTCCTATAGCATGCCAGTTTCCTATGTTTGTTTTTGTAAGCTAGCAGAAATGAAGTCTGGTATCGGCATCTCCAGTTGACATACCACGTTCTTACAGTTGAATTTTATGTATGCAGATGGCATCAAAAGTAGAACAACTTTTGTCGATTTAGCTGTACACGCTAAAGTATATAGCCTGCTCGCATGAAAATGCACAGAACTATATTACTGGTACCTAGGAGTACTTTTATACTTATTTACCCGCTAGTGTGTACGGCACTCACTATTTTATCTCATTATGGTTCTATCTCGAATCGTAGACCGCCTCTGTAGCGTGATGGTTAGCGTATCTGCCTCAAGTTCAAGAGGTCGCGTAAGGGTAAGTTATCAGCATTAGGTTTTTTCCCGAGGCTTTCCCTTATCCTGAGAAGACGAATGTCGGGTAACTTAAAGCTCTATGGACCTCGGACTCATTTGAGCATAATTTCACCCATTTCAGTCATTCACCGTCCGATATGACATTACGTTGGAGGACGTTAAAAAATATTTATTCGTATTCAAGACGACTGGACGCGTGGTCCAACGAAATACTATCGATGTCAACGGTTTCGTTACAGGTCACACAATTGTGCTCTCCAAGCACTGCGTCAAACAAACCAGCCTCCACGCCTCAACGGATTACTGGAAAGATCCTCACATCCCTGGTATCGTCAGGATGCTCATACCGCTAACTACTTACGTCAAAGTAGTTTCCACACCTTCACTGAGTAAGCCTTAAATGTCTGAACAGTCTGCTTGCTCTCTCACATATGGCAAATTTCCGGTGCTCAGGTCCCACGTTAACCCCTTCTGCTCCTGCTTCTACTCCTCCACTAGCTGATGTCCATGCTTCGGAATTTTAGTCTCCTTCAGGCTTCGTTGCTCTGCTCAATTTTATTACATTTCGGGAGACATTCATAAAGATCCAGCAGACTCCAGAAATTATCTGTAAGGGCATCCTATTGCTTGATGCCGTTTGCCCTCTATTCAGTACACGCAGTGTGAGTAGCCTTCCTCGTCGTTCATTGTAGGAATGTTCGTTTTCTTCCGAACAAACTACAAGAATTTCGAACATTTCTTTGCACTGAAGCTATTGACGTTGCATTGGTAAAGAAATACACGGCGTTCACTTTTATTTGTTCCTTCGATGGTCGCGCAAGATGTCACTACTGTCTGGCGAGCCTCTAGTTGCAACGAGTTGAAGAATGATCACATACAGAACGCCTAGCTCGAATGCTATAGGAGTGCTTTCTTTGGCTATCGAGGCCTACACTTGGCGCTAGTGAAGTTTCTCATAGAGTGTGCAACACTAGTTTCTTCTGGTGGTTTATTTGTAGACTTTTGACAATAAATTTAGCTAGCCCCGTAGCGTAGTTGGTAGAGCACCTGTATGCTGTGCAAGGGGTCCCGGATTCGATTCCCAGCAGGAATTTCTCTCCAATCAGGATTATTCCTCATCCTTCACTGAGGCTGAGTGGTTAGACCGCTCGCCTACCACCTAGGCGGGACCCGAATGTAGTATTCGTGGTGGACGAAGCGGCGTCTGGGCGGGTTTTCTCCGGGTTCTCCGGTTTCCCCGCCATTCATTCCACCAATTCCTCTATTATCACCCTTCCAATCACCCATTTAGCCTGCATTTCATATCATCCTCTTTCTCACTATCATACCTGGTGCTTGCTTCCAGGTCTTCACTATGCCTAGTCCAGAGGTCTCTGCTCCCAGACAGGTGTTTGATCCTAGACTGGCTTGTAAGTCTTAGGAGATGTAAGTCCTACATAAGGGGAGGGTAATCAGGAACGAAAGAAGAGGATAATATATCT
Organism: Tenodera sinensis; assembly: GCA_030765045.1. NCBI lineage: Eukaryota > Metazoa > Arthropoda > Insecta > Mantodea > Mantidae > Tenodera > Tenodera sinensis. Next base: position 145,977,144 of record CM060965.1, on the reverse strand, counting down.
GAAAACTTACGGACACGTGCATGCATATTATGACAGTGGTTTGGTCGTCGTAAAGTTTTAAAAGCTTTAATGGGTGTAGTCTGAAGAGATTTCAATAAATATTCAGTACAAAGGAAACAATGGATCAAATTTCTCTAGGTAAAATAGAATGATACATGAAAAACTCGGATGTATTGCACTCACACGACTTTCTCTACTATTCTAAAAAGTCGGCGAGAGCTAACCCCGAACTTGACAGCTAACTGATTCACTAATCAGTAAGCTGTCATGTGCCAGGTTAGCTCTCTCCGATTATAGTAACTGTTTTTACTAACTCTTATTCCCCTATCTTCTTGATGTTAGTCGAGACAAACATTTGCAGAAATAATCTTATTGCTATTTTTTGTAGGTGCAAACAGTGGCGGTCCGTGACTCGTAAAATTGGAAGGGCGGCATAATCAGAATCAGCACGCTTTACATGACAGTTAATTCTTAATTTCACCAGAAAACATTTTAAAAGTTAACGAGCCATATAAAGTATACTCAGTGCGAGTGTAACGAGTTTTGCGTCTTGATTATAACTTAAGAAGCTCGAGCCGCCGAGACCAATACTGAATATTGGACAAATTCAAAATCCGTAGAAAAATAAAGGTGGTTACAGCAGAAAGTTTAACCCTTGATTGTACAAGTACGCCGACTGGCTTTGCGGATACGAAATTAAAATGCGTTTTTCTTTTATTGCTTTTCGGTAATGAATGCTGGTGATCCTGCATATATAATGTTTAGGAACTTAATGAACAGATGGGTCATGCATAACAATCTTTCGCTTTACATGGCTCGTTAACTTTTAAACTGTTTTCTGGTGAAATTAAGAATTAACTGTCATGTACAGCATGAAATAACTGTAATCCAGTCCTGTGGCACTTGTTTTGGCAAATTATAGTCACTGTCTTTGCTTCCCAAAGTACTGTCAAAAGGCCGGCATTTGTATGCAATGTAACCCGCAAGATACTTTATAGCGTCTGTGTTAAAATCTTCCATTTCAGAAGTATCGCTTATACTCGTATCTTCTAGTAGTATTGTCTCCTCATATTCAGTGGGTGCCGAAATTTCTTTAGCAACGTCCATGCACAGCTTGGTAGAAATGAAATCTAAGAACTGAGTGTCACAATCGAAGTCTTGTTTTGACTGGTTTGTCTGATTAATCGCCTCCACTGATGCTCCATCGGAAATTGGAATTTTGTTGTTGCCTGTAAGAAGCAGTAGGCGTATTCTGTTTCTTACTTCAAAGGGTGAGGGATTGTTATAAAATATACCCAGTCCTCGAATAAGGGAGAAAAAGTTTTCCAGGCAGTCTTGGTTAAGCCTAGAGGTCAATATATATGACATATTTAACTTTTTCATTTCTCCATGTAATCCCAAAAGAGACTTTATGGATGTAATGAAGCCCTTCTGAAATTGGACTAATCCTTTATGACGCCCAATTCTAATTCCGCTCACGATATCCATAAACCGGAGCAGAGTATTCTCCTGGCTTCTTAAATTCAGCCCATATCCACTTCTGAGCATTGTTTTCTCGTCCTTCGGAATCCTAGAATTCAGAACATCGAAGGCATCATTTACTAGCTGAAAGAAATTGCCTTCTTTTTCCTTATTAAGGCAGTATTTTATTGCCTGAGCTGTTCTTTTAGAAAATAACTGGGCCGCCATTCTGACATTCTGTCTGGATCTGCCAGTTAAACTTAAATGTGCTGGAGTGATTGACGTTTTATTATGCTACTTCGTGCCATTTTAAATGCGCCCGGGCTCAGACAGAATGACTCCAACCCTTTTAAGATAAACAGAAAGATAAAAGGAAGCAAAATACAATGACCTTTGTTTTGTCAAAGGGTGTGCACCGCCTTTTCCCAAACCGTACTGAAATTCAGGTATAACATGAACGAAAGGCTAATGACCCTTCCTGTATAGCTATGGAGTGCTTCTTTCACATTCGGGAAATACGGACATTTTCTTTCCCATTTTAAAGAAAAGGAGCAAGATGCTGGAATTACCTTGCAATTATACAATACGTTGATGATATTTCACAAATAAACGTAATTTGCAATTAATCACATTATTTTACAATCTCAAAGAAGATTTTCTCTAGTTTTGATCACTGAGGTCATCTATGAAAACGCGCAATATGTATAACTAAAATTATTTATAGTTGTTTAATGTATTAAAATATGCACAGCATATATTTCCATGATAAAAATCTGATGTGCTATATACAAATTATTTCCTTTGCTCACTCTTGCGCAAAGTATTCTTACCAAGGCTTATCCTTCTATATATTCATGTTAACATAGATAAAATTTCATTATACATTATAAAGGATTCATAGGTGAAAGCGATAGACAAAACTTCTCCCCCCCCCCTTCTCTCTCTCCGCTTCAAGTATATTGGTATTTTCAAAAATGATAGCTCTCGTAATTGTGTTATTTATTTCATTTTCCTCTGCACTGCATTTTCATATTGCTGAAAAAGAGTGGCCACACAGCTATTCTTAGAAGAACAGCTCAGTCAATAAAATACTGTCTTAATAGGGAAAGAATGTCAGTGTCACATTCTGTTTTCGTTTATTACATTATTAAAAGGCCTTTTAGTAAGGGCTGCGTTGCAAATATAACCTAAATCCTAAAGAAAGTGAAAAAAGCGTGTTGAGAGCTCTTAACAAAGTAATAATTGCACGATTATGTGGCACACGGTTGTTCCTTCCACCTACAGATAATTTTCATTTCTGTTTTACAAAATATAACACAGTGAGAGCTTTGTTTTGTTCAATTAAAACGCCTGCGTTGACATTTCATGTCAGAAAACAAGGAAAGTAGAGTAGAGATACTTAGATAGTACGATGGGGTTTGAATTATATCGTAAACTGTAAGCTGCACGTGTGAATATCGGTACTGCGAGACTCCCGTGTGACGTCATCAGCAGACAGCTCTAGGAAGGGCGATTGCGCGGGAAGCGGGAAGAGGCCCCCCTGCATTCATTCGTCGAATGGACGAGCTTGTGTCGACATCACCCCTCTCCAGATTGGACCACTGATGGAAAGGCGCAGCAGGAGCCCCCGCCAGGGAGCAGTAGGACCACCGCGATTCTAAAGAGCAATCCAGGTCGTCGTAAGACACTGTGTAGGTGTACTCTCCAAGGTACTTGATAGGAAGTAGTAGAGTACACGCAGCACTGAAGAATTCACCAGCACCATGGCAGCATTCCCAGAGCTGCACCTCTACTCACCTGTCTCGTGGAAGAGGCTCGTAGAGCTCTTCCTCAACAGCCCCTCAGGCAGAAGTGTCGGACCAGCAGGACGGAGGAGACTTGGTACCGACAGACTCACTGACGAGACCGCAGGCACACAAGGCTATAGCTAAGGGTCCGGACTCAGGTCTGGACCCGGGGTTCGCCCCATTAGGCGCGTCGCAAGGCGTCCGGCCCTCTGTGGGAAGCCGAATGGCACCTGCACAGACCAAACTAGACAAACCGAGTACCAGCACCCAGATAAGACCTGACGGGATGAGTTCCTCATCAAATACCTCTCCCTCGAACCCCTCACCCAGTCCTCGAGTGAGTATAGTCAAGGCGAAAGCCAAGACCCTCACCAGGGCCATGAACAGGCCGAAGTTTAAAAAGGCCGTGGTCCTTGTTAATCAAGGGACATACGTCCCAGTAACACCACCAGTTCCCGTGACCCCTATTCCAGCACCTACACTGCCGGATGACTATGGTTTTGTGGTAGTACAAAGCCGTAGGAAAAGGTCCTCCGGAAGGACCCGCTCCTTCATCAAGACCTGCAGCGTCTGCCCCGAACAATGCCGCACTAAAGGCGGGAAGAATCTCACCAATAGTGTCCGACCCGTTCCCGAACTACGTAAGGGTAATGAAGGAACTGAGGTAACGGTTAAAGGCCGATTTCCAGGCAACCCGGCATCCAGGGCGGGTTGTGATTCGAACCACATCCCCTGACGACCACACGGCCGCGAGGGAAGTCTTGAAAGCGAGTGGAATTAAATTCCACACCTACAAGCTCCAGCGACCCCACGTGGTTGGCAGAATTGCCAGGGGTCTCGATTCGGAGACAGACCCCCAGGATATCCGTGCCGGCCTGGTGGACGAACACGGAATCGAGCCGAGGTCCGTGGTGCAACTCACCAAAACTAAAGAAAAAGAGAGGAAACCCACCAAGGTACCCCTCCCACTATTCTTAGTGGTAGTTGACAAAGAAGGGGAGGGAACCCCAAAGATAGACCAGGTGACTCACTTGTATCATACGAGGGTCACAATTGAGCCCTATCACGGCAAGGAGGGGCCAGCCCAGTGCTACAAGTGCCGGGGTTTTCACCACTCCAGTTTTGCCTGTGAGAGGACACTCAAGTGCCCTCGTTGCGCAGGTGAACATCTGGTGAAGGATTGCCCGACAACAGTAGAGAACAAAAAGTGTGCTAACTGCGATGGATGCCACATAGGCATCTACCGCGGTTGTCCTAAACGACTTACAATTATGCAAGGCAGACAGGGCAAGAATGTACCTGAGGTTCGGTAGGGGGTCTCTTTCTCCAAGGCCCTAGCGGGACAGCCGCGGAAGTGGCCCCCCCAAAAAACAGGTTGTCGCAGAAAAGACAACGCCAGTCCCTAGCGTCACACCTAAGGTTGGAAATGAGGAATCTGTACCAACCCCCAGCGTCGCCCCAAAGGAGAAATGTCCCCCCCCAAGAAGGGCAAAAAGGCCTCTGTGGCTAAGACCGCAGTACCAACAGCAGTGGTGGAAGCCAGCAACAAAACTGTCGCTAAGCTTCCCCCACCACGACCAACTACAGCTCCAGCTGCGCCAGCCAACCATCAAGCAGCAGAGACAACCAGTACTGGTCCAACCTCCCGGACTGGCCCAACCAATCACTAGGCAGCAGTGCCTCAACAAAACTGCCAACAATCAACCTTTGGTGACGCATCCCACGGTGGACTCCCTCTTGTGACACCCCACCCATCTCTTTGGTGACGCATTCGCTTCCGAGGACATGGCAGAGTTTATTCAACTGGCAACTTGGTTTGCCGACCTAGTACAGTGTTCTCTCCCGGTCCTGAGACGCTGCAGGGAAGTCATGCAAATCCCTGAAACATCCGTTGTGAAGAAGCACCTCGTTGTGCTTCAAACGGCCAAGGAACTCTACGCTAACTCCATGAGCTCTTAATGGCGCATAGAACTATGCGTTCATTTAGAGCTGCGTTCTGGAACGCAAATGGAGTTAGAGATCAGAGACAGGGCCTGTTAGAGTTTGTAGACAGTCACGGGATTGATATCCTTATGGTCTGTGAAACACACTTGCACGCTGGTGTACATTTTACCCTGCCAAGTTACGTCGCCCATCGGTCTGATCGGGTCGGCCGACAGGGCGGTGGTACTGCCATTTTCATAAAGAACCATCTCACCCACACTCCTGTTACCGTTCCTCCGCTACAACACCTGGAAGCAACCGCCATAAGGCTATTCTTAGGCGGGAACGACCTAATGCTTGTGGCGGTGTATGACCCGCTGGCTGGGCACTTCCATGAAGCGGACATCACGGCACTCCTGAACCTACACCACAGGGTATGCATTGCAGGCGACTTCAACGCAAAACACCTAAGGTGGCACAGTCGCACCCAGAACGTAAAGGGCCGGGGACTGTACCGTCTCATTAGCGGGAACCCCGCCCTTTTCGCGCGCGGTCCGAGAGGTCCAACTCACTACCCGGCACGCGGCGCCGTGGACATCATAGATTTCATTGTCACCAAGAACATACAATTTCAGCTGGATCTCTCGGTGATTAACGCTCTGGATTCAGATTACAACCCTGCTGTGGTCGACTCAGACGTTAATCTCACTGCGCTGGGAGTGCCGGACTGGGCAGAGGAAGTCGACTGGGAAGCAGCCGTCCTAGCCCTTCAAAACTCTTGGAAGCACGACCTCGAATAGACTCGATGGAGGCTCTCGAGGAGGCAGCCGCGGGGTTTTCAACCTCAGTCCTAAATGCGGTACGTGCTCACACACATCGCATTCCTACCGAAGCACCAAACCCTACAGCTATCCCTGTCCCACTGAAACGCCTCATTCAAGTTAAAAATTCTGTAAGAAGGCTATGGCAGAGATTCCGTAATCCTAGGATAGGAGTAATTCACCAGAAGTTCAAATCCCTGGTGAGACGACTCCTAAGAAAACATAGGCAAGCAGCTTGGGAAAATACGCTACGTCACGTAAACCTCCAGGAGAGGAAACCGTGGCGCATCGTCCGAGGCTTGAGGATAGATAAATCTGTGCACCAGCACCCTATGCATAGCCCTCGAGGAAGACTTGTCTTCGAACCAAGGGGAAAAAGCAGAGGCGCTAGCAGACTATCTGGAAACTCAATTCCAGTCTAGGGAAGATCCACAGGACGACGACCATACTGACCTCGTGGAACAGGCGGTAGAAGACTTCTTAGAAGTCGGACCCGCGGGCCACGAGGAGTTCCACATCCCGATAGTTACCCCTCGCGAGGTAACTAACACCATCCAAAACTTAAAAGCCCGAAATTCCCCTGGACAGGACCGTGTAACAGCGGAAATGCTCCAGCACCTTCCCCTTAGAGCCGTGAATTCACTTGACCCGAATTTACAACGCATGCCTCAGCATGCGCCATTTTCCATTTGTCTGGAAACAGGCGCGTGTGGTGTGCGTTCTGAAGCAGGGCAAAAATCCGGTTTTTCCTTCTAGTTACCGATCCATCAGCCTCTTGCCAGTTATCTCGAAAGTGTTCGAGAAACTGTTCCTGTTCCACCTAGGACCTCTATTGGAGGAAAAAGGTCTCCTTCCGGAACATCAGTTTGGTTTTCGTTCTGGCCACTGCACGACTGAGCAACTACTGCGTGTAGCCAAAAAAGCTTCCCTGGCCTACCAGGAGAGGGCTAAAACGGTGGCAGCGTTCCTTGACCTGGAAAAGGCATTTTCTACCATTTGGCACGAGGGGCTTGTCTACAAGCTCAGACAGCATGAAATCCCCCTCCATACATTTACTTGGTGGCTAGTTTCCTACAGGAACGTAGCTTCCGAGTGAAAGTGGAGGGTTCATTTTCTAGAGAAAGCCCCATTGACGCAGGAGTCTCCGAGGGCAGTGTACCGTCGCCGGCACTTTTTGCTGCTTACATGGCCGATCTCCCCACGCACCCAAACACACACATATGTCAGTATGCGGACGATCTCATGATCTTCGCTACTAACAAACACCCGTGCCACAGCTACCGTCAAGTACAAGCCCATCTCTGTGCCATCAGTAGATGGTGCGAGAACTGGCGTATGTCTATAAACCCGGAGAAAGCTCTGCGATTCTCCTGGCCAACACGTTAGCAAACCAGCTCCCGCGAGACCTCGTGCTTCGGCGCCGTCGGATCCCTTGGGTCACTACGGCAAAGTATCTCGGGGTCACGCTGGACCGGTGGCTGACGTATAGACAGCACGTCAGGGGCAAAGTGCTACAATGGCACGCTGCCCTCCGGCAGTTGTATCCAATCCTGAATTCAAAAACCATGCCTATTCGCCTAAAGTTCCATATCGTGCGGTTATTCCGCCTCTGGTTCTGTACGGATGTGAGATCTGGGGAGGTGTGGCAAAGTCCACCTTCATCAGGCTCCAGACGTTGCAGAATCGGGCATTAAGGATGATCTACGATGCTGGCTGGAGATTTCCTGCCCATATCCTCCACGAGCATTCCGGTATCCCGTACATTGTCTACGTGATAAGAGCGCGCGCTCGAACAATGTACAATAAACCCCAGAACCACACTAATCCACTGGTGAATACTCTGGGAAGATACGACCAGAGACAGCCACGCCGACTGCCATCCAAAAGACTACCGAAGGACATTTTAGGTCCACCGGTTTAATTTTGGAGGATGGGAAAGGCGAAAATTAAAATCTGTACTCGAAACAGAGAGAAACACCCAATTCAGTTCGGACCGTGAGTGACTGACGGTCCGAACCCTGGTCCAGAGGCTCCAGAGGCAGTTCGAGTCGAGTGGGGAAGCTATACTGCGGAAGTGTCTTTACCGCAGTACCTAGCCGTTATACGGCTTTACCTGCGCGATAGTGTGGTGTTTTGGTCTACAGGGATTTAATCTCTGGGAATGTTTGGGATCAGGGGTATTTTTAGGGACAAGATGGATGTTGGTAGGGATTGGTCCATGAACGGGCACTGCCCATACATGCTGATTGGCTGGTTAGTCAATCAGATGACGCGCTAATCTCCTCTTGGTTCTGGCCGTCAGTCACTCACTGAGAGGTGATCTGAGTTAGGCGTTTTACTCTGTTTTGGGGGTTAGCGCGTCACCTGATTGGCTGAAGGCGGCCGACCAGAAGACGGGCACTTTCCGCTCGCGGACCAATTCCTGCCAACCACCCTTCCCGCCCCTATAAATACCCCTGTTACCACAAAATTTTTCCCAGTACACATCATATCCCAGTAGACATAACTTCCAAGCTCATCACGCAGATAAAGCCGTGTTACGGCTGGGTACTGCGGTAAAGACACTCGAGCGGGGGAATCAGCATTCCCGCTCGACTCGAACTGCCTCTGGAGCCTCTAGGGGCACAACACTGCCTTCGGGGACTCCTGCGCCAATGGGCCTTTCTCTTGAAAAAGCTTCCTTCTAAACCAAAATAACCTAAAACTATAAAATACCACCCTTATATACCCTTCGAAATATTTTCCTATCTGCAGGTAAAACCTACTGGGGTAGGTACGCAGCAAAACCCATCGGCTGAACCTCAGCGTGCCAGCAGTTCGTGTCGTGTCGAGGAATCGAGTTCAGTCACAGCCGCCGCAGAGACAACATGGCAGGAAGAAGAGAGTTACCACAACAGTTCATGAACCCTCTGAAGAGCCTTCTGAGGAAACTGAAAACGACAGCGCCGTCCCTACCTCAAAGCCAGCCGCCTCGCCAACTCCACTAATTCCGTCTACGCCGTCATAGCGCGGTATCTCAGCCTGCGACACCACGCCGAAGCCACCCACCTACTGCACAGACGACACTGTCAGAAGTTGAATACCGAAGGCCCACACAGAGTCATCCTAACCTCACGAGGTTGCAGAGCTCCCCGAAACAATTACCCCCGCCGCTCAGGAGGAACTTCAACCGCGCCAACTGGGAACTGTTCCAACAAACCCAGGACTGTTACCTCGCAAATCCCACCCCTATAACCAACCCAGCAGTAGCGAAGGCCGCAGCCGAAGCACTAGAAAGGACTGCACAGGCAGCCTCTGCTGCGCCAGTCCCCATAAAAACTCCGCCAAGGCGTGAGTTAAGTAACCGCCTGACATCCTTGCTCTCATCCACGAGCGCGATCGGACCAGACGAAAGTGGCAAAGAACTAGAAACTTGGTACACAAGGTCAACATGGAAGTACTAAATAACGAGATAAAAAACCAAGCTTAACGCAATTTTTCAACAATGGGACCGCACACTCGCCAACCTCCCACCCGGTAACAGCCAAATTTGGTAAATAACTAAGATATTGGTGCGAGAGGCCACAATTGTAACCCCACTCCACGACGCCATGGACCCCAATCACAGAGCTGAGTCCCCTGAAGCACAAGTCAACGTATTGGCCGACGACACGCTAGAGCGGGCTTGCACACCCAACGAGCAACCCAGAGATAATGTCTTTTGTGCCGAGGTAGAGGAACAAAGAGCATCGCTGCTTACTGCGCAAAACACACCCATAAAGTGGATAATAACATACCTAAAAGACCAAAAGGCTCCCGGTCCAGATCAAATACCAAATTTGGTACTTAAAAACATGACTGCGACTGCCCTAAACTTCCTCACGGAAATTTGTAATTACTACCTCCAGCACGGCTACTTCCCGAAATGCTGGAAACACGCCCTAATGTTCGCACAACCGGGTAAAGATAAGAAAGACCCAGAGAACTACCAACCGATCAGCCTACTCAATAACAACAGCAAAGTTGCAGAGAAAGTCATTCTCAAGTGACTAAACAGGCACATCAGCAGGAACAACATACTCATAGACGAGCAATTCGGCTTTTGCGCCAAACACTCCACAGCTCAACAGCTCACCCGATGCATCAAACATGTTACCTTGGGCTACAACCAAAAGAGAAGCACCGGAATGCTTTTCCTTGACGTAAAGAGGGCTTTTGACTCCGTGTACCACCCGGGGTTGCTTTACAAACTGAAACAGCTAAATGTTACTGACACAATGATAAAGCTGTTAGCGCACTGTCTCACGGGACGCACCTTCTCAGTAGCCGTACGAGAAGCCAGCTCAGGCCCCAGGCCAATAAGAGCGGATGTCCCACAAGGAAGTCTCTTGGGGCTCCTACTCTTTAATGACATTACAAAATTCCCAAACACTACCCTTTCAATCTATGCCGACGATACTGCCATAGCGCTGCGGTCGAGGAAACCAGTGCTAATCCGTTCGAAGCTACAAACGGCCCTCGACAACCTGGAACAATGACTGAGCAAATAGCGCATCAGAATAAACGTCAACAAGTCACAGCTGATGCTTCTCACGAGAAGAAAACTCACCGCCAAGCCCTGCCACCTCTCACCCTCTTTAACGAAAACGTAACCGGCACAAACAGCGTTAAGTACCTCGGTGTAAAGCTAGACCCTGGACTAACATTCGAAGCCCATGTTAAGACAGTCAGGCGTAAGGAAAACGCTCAATTGGGCCGCCTCTATCCGCTACTCTACCGCACGTCAGCACTCAACACAAGACTAAGTATCACGCTATACAAAACGTTACTCCGCCCAATCATTATGTACGCCTCGTCCGCATAGGGACACTGTGCACCCACACACATCAAAATGCTTCAAACCCTACGAAACTAAGTCCTCCGAATAATTGGAAACGTGACCAGAACAGCATCTGCAGACATTCTCCACATGGAATTCAACATGTACACGACTGAGCATTTCATTAAAAAACTGACATTCAACATGTGCAAACAATCTGAAACAAGTTGAAACCCACTAATCTGCCAATTAGGACAATACACGATGGACACAGGCAAACACAAAGGGCCCCTCATGCTCTTCCGCCACACCATCTCAAAAAACAAACTAGAACAAGACATACAACATTACCTTACTGGAGTGGCCACTTCCACACATTGAAAATGGAGGACATGTATAACTTGGCAAGAGTCCGAGGTTCTGGCTCTAATATAAACACGATTCATTTCTAAAACCAAAAAAGCTAAAACCCTAGTGCAACAGCCCAGGAAGGACCAATGCTTGCCGCCCAGCTGCTGCTTCCCCCACCTCTTCCCACTACAGGCGTGATTGGTGGGGTGCAGTACTGGAAGGTGGGACGTGGTCAGCACCCCGAGCCCTCCCAGCCAGTTATGCAGCTTTCGCGACCTGGGACCGCTACTTCTCCATCAAGTAGCTCCTCAATTGGTCCCCTGAGTGCACCCCGTGCCAGACATGCTCTTTCTTATGTTAATGTGGTGTGTGCATGGATTCCTGGTCATGCAGGTTTGCTGGGGAATGAGATGGCAGATTTGGCAGCAAAGGTAGCAACCACATAACCCAGCATTACCATCTCTTGTATTACTACGGAAGTTTTGGGCTTGATGTGTGGAGAGCGGTGTTGTGCTGGAATGAAGAGGGTCAGCTCTCTGTGGTAAAAAGCTTAGAGAAGTGAAAGAAATTCCGACAAACAGACAAACATTGGAAGCAGACAAAACAACAGTGCATACATATGAACAGCACAAAATCTACAATGTGCAATGCATGTTTTTGTCTTACACAATTAATGCTGTGCTACAGCATGGAGCACATATGGAGTGGTCCCCACTGATTACTGTAAAAACCTGTTTGTGCAGCAAATTTAAGAATCTTCAGTTTTAAGAGCTGAAAACTTAAAATGAGTCTAAATGAAGTTGTTTAATTACAGAATAATCACTTTTGCCCAAGTATTACCATAGAGTAGTGAGTAAGTGAGACAGTAGGCTTTAAGGGACCAACAACAAAAAGGTTAATTGGGCACTATCATATAGGAGGTTAATCCATTCCTAAAAGAGAAAATCTAACTACTATGAACTATTATGTGCAGCTGCAGGGCAGACATAAAGCAAAGTGAAATTTCATGCCACAGGAGCAAAGTAGCAGGGAAAGTAGTGAAAATGGAACACTATTTAGAATTCTAAATTTCAAAGGACAGTATTTATAAAATAAAATACTTATAAAATAAGGAACTTCCAAAATAATGGATGGATAAGTCTTCAAAGCAACTTGCAAAGTGACATTATGGGAGATACAGGGAAAAGAGAGAAAATAATGTACAATTTTTGGAAAATGACAAGAAAGATGTTTGATGATGCGGAAATACAACAAATATTTAGCGTACTAGACCAATGAGAGAGCTATACCAATCAAGAATACTTGACAAATATATACAGAATGCCTCAAAAAACCACAGAGAACACTTAGCATGTTATGCAGGTAGCAAACTGATCAATGTTCCAGAAGGAACCCCAGACTGGAATCACATGTTTTGGATGCTGTAGCGCATCAAAGTATGAGATGGTGTGGGCTCACATTTCAATAAGCCCGTCATGAGTAGCACATCAAGCTGTCTAATAGTGTACCTGCTATGTTATTGCAGAGCATACATCAGCAGTACTGAGCCACATGCACATGACCCAGTACTTGTGGTTGTCTACCAATCCATTGATTTGGATATGCAACTTGAGGTGATTCTACATACTTGCATCAAAATGCTCCGGAGCTCTGTTGTGTTGCTGCCACATTACATTTAGTGGTGTTTATCCAAGGGAAAACAAAGCACCTCTAATAAATGTGAGGTACAACAGTCATGTTTAGGCTGTTAGGCAGTAGATATGCTCAGGCCATTTCTCTGCAGTGCACAGATAACTAAAGGGTTACATAGTTTCTGTATTAAGGTGAAAAAACAAATTAGAAAACATTGTTACAACTGTTCGTTCTCAGACTTTGATGCTCTCCAGCACCCAATGGTGCATTCCTGGACAGGGTTCCTTGTTGAAAACTGATTAGTTTGCCATCTTGCACAACATACTAAGCATTGTCAGTGGTATCTTTAAAGCACCCTGTATATAATGAGAGGGAATTGCATGGGTAAGAGCAGGAAATATGGAGACTAAAACGTTTAAAATACTATACTCCACAAAATCAATATCCCATGCATGGTAAAAATGAAGATATTGAACACATAATGTGTAAAGGAACTGAAATCTGAAAAAGGAGAATTTTTAATTTAAAAAATTGTTTAGACTAGAATATACAGAAACATTTTTTGGAAATAGTAAAAAAGTTGGGCAGTGCTGTGGCTGAGCAGATGGACTGTTTGCCTATCACCTAGGCAATCTGGGTTTGATTCCAGGGACCCGCATGTGCTATTTGTGGTGGGAAAGCAGCGGTTTTCTAAGGGTTCTCTGGTTTCAACTGCCACTTATTCCACCAAGTGCTCAATCAACTTTCCATTCATCCATTTCGCCTGTATTTCATATCATCCTCTTCCTCACTCTCATGCCTGGTGCTTGGCTGACCACCCACTTCCAGGTCTTCACTCTGATCCATAGGTTCCTCTGCTCTGTGACAAGAATCTGACCCTAGGCACTGGTTTGTAAGTCCCAGGGGGTGTGAACCCTGTATAAGGGGAGGGTAATCAGGTGAAGAAGAAGAAAAATTGGAGTCTGTTTAAGAAAAATTAAAATAATGGGACCTGAACAGTGAAGAGGCAAATAACACACTGTAAACTACTGGCAGATTAGATTTTAAGAATTAAGAAGCAAATACAACTTGCACAAGGGTGTTATTTATAAATATTGTGACTTAGTTTTATGTCACTGCACTATTTTACTTTATAGTAGTGGTGAAACAGATTAGGTATAAAGCAGCTTTTCTCTCTCTTGGGATCACTCACTAGAGCAGACATGGGGAAGAGGGATGATAGGAATGCAATGGAGTAGTCACCTTCTTAGCTTACCCAACAACAAATGCAGGCCACCTGTCTGTTCCGGTTCTGTTTGTTTACGTATACACATGTCTTTACAAACAAGGTAAGTTTCAGGGCTTGCAGTTGCGGGACTGAATAGAAACATGATGTATTGGTTGTGATTATGTGATTGTGATTACGTTATGGACATTTTCTTTTGGAATAGTAAATGCAATGCTTTATTTTTACTAGGAACACAAAAATACTTATGTTCCCATTTGGCTTTGAAGCATTTTTTTAACTTGTTATGAAACATGATTCCACCACTGGCATAATTTGAGGGACTGACCACTTCCCTGAGGTACACAGATAACAGTGGCAGGCGTGGCCAGGAAGCTAACCGTGTGCAGCTGAGTGGACAGGTTAAAAGTATGATGTAGGGGCATGACACATTATGACAGCTCTCCCCATCTATGCACAAGAGTGTCAAACACAGAACTCTCTTCTGGTTGCTTGCTATCAAACACAGGACTCCTCTTCTATTGCTTGCTTAGTCTTGCAGAGCAGCATTCACTGTATATCACAATAACAATCAACTTGCTGCCACAGTGAATATGCTTCTGGAAACTTTGTATATCATCAAGAGGGGGAGAAATGAATCTCAAAGCTAAGCCACTGTTCTGGTTTTGTCTTCCAGATGCCTTGGGAGCTCCTCCCACACCCCACTCTGTATCTCCAACCAGCCATGCTCTGAGGAGTGCTAAAAGATATACCCTGGAAGACCCAGCTTTGTTACAATTAGAACATATCTAGTAAATAGCCTGTGCTGAGTACCAAGTTCTATTAACTTGTAAATTGCTTCACAGAAATATGCAAATGATTGAAAGATTCACACTAATTATTTTTCTATGCGTGCTTTTATGTCAGCAAACACATAAAAATTCATGTATGGACTTCACCAACTTTACAGTAGAAAATAAATTAAGTTACTTTCATTGTTCAAGTCCAATAATTATTAGCTACAAGCTTTATTACAAAAACGGTGCATTACTTATAATGAATTTAATCATTTTAAACATTATTTATCAAAAATAAAATTAAATGCCTTTCATTTTCTTCCATCTTGAAAATGACTAAAATCTGGATTTTGCATGTTTGCTGACAATGTATTCCAGTTCTATTTGAGATTTCCTTATGCACATATTTTGGTAATAAAATTAAAGATTTATGTGAATTTAGGAAACTCTACTTTTTCTATGTGGCAAAGCCTTAATTACTACAGTTAACAATATCTATCAGCATGATACAATGTCTGAGAATCAAATGAAGTTGCAGTTTTATACATAAAGTTTAAAATATCTAAATACTTTAAAATTCATTAAGCATTTAAAAATGCAGACATGTTTACAATTCAAATATTTAAACACATCTGCATTTTTATGACATTTCTATATTTGAATAATAGTCATAATACTGTTTTAAACTATGTTTTTTATTTATTCCAAATAGTGTTCTATAGGAACAAGCATAATATAAATTGTATTTTTCTGATAAAATAATTACAAATTAATTTAACACATGAAAATAATAATTTAGTCAATTCCTTTTTATCTTCAATATTACTCTTACACATTATTTTTGTTTCTCCATAACACAAACAAATCTCAAGAAACAGAACGCATAGCATGTATTATTAAAACTGATGAATTAATTGCTTTTGTCACTGTTATTGATTCATGTCAATATTTTTTCAGAGCTTTGCGAATCAATGCTAGTCGCTGTTTATGTGCTTCAGTAACAGATGCCCTCTTGTATGGACGTAATTCATCTGTTCCAAACCCAGGAATCCACATATTCCAAGTACGTTCTGAAAATAATTCAAAGATGTTAGCCAGTCCTCAAACAATAGAAATTTCATAATTTTGTCCAGTGTATTTAATTCTTTGGTATTCCGTATAGTGTTTAGTAACCAAACTTCATTTTTACCTTCTGTGTTACCTATGTTAGAGAAGTATAGTACTCTACCCAAAAATTTTGTAGTTAAGTTTAAATAAAAGCACACATTTCTATTCCTCCCAGCCTAAAAGGCATTTTTAAAAAAATGTTAGAAAACAAGTAAGAGAGATAGAGCTAGGTACACATCGCTCTTCTGTCCAAAGAACCCTTAAATGGGAAAATATTTCCTACTTTTTATTACTTCATCTATTACTTACCTGTAATGGACAAAGGAAATATTACATTCCACCTAAAAATTTATTACTGAGATTTCACCAGTAAGAGGCTTCCTTAATCCAAAAAGAAAATCATTTTTTACAAAAAATGTGTATAACATAAATATTTGAATATATTTAAATTAAAATTGTTTCATGCGTACAAATGGAATGCAATCAAGCATGAAATATGCTTACCTAAATGAAGTTGAACATCTTTAACATCAATTGTAGGAGCTCTACGGTGTTTTGCCAACAAGCAAGCAGATCCAATAGTTGTTTCCACAAAATCATCAGCTAACTGTAGAAGCAACTCCTCTACCTCTTCATCAAGTTGTTCTGTTGGATCAACTTCTCTTACCAGGTCTTGCAAACGTGGCTTTGTAAGAATCTGATTTGCAAAGAGAGATTTCTTTTTCAGAAAATTTTGTTTTCACACAGCTTGTAAACATATTCATTGAGCACAATAAATGAGAAATACATAAAATTATTAACTTCATTAGCACTGCACTAGACTGCTATAATTTACTGAATGGGATGATAATTTTGTTCTTATGTTAATGTGTTGTATGTCATTACATACCCTCTTTTTTAATAAAATCCTTAATTGCCTTCCTTATTGATTTTGTTTTCAAAACAGCAGCATTTTCTTTATGATTAGTAATAATAATTTTTCTAATCAAGTTAAATGAAAATGTACTGTTAATAAGTGCTCTAAAAGTTTATAAATTATTATTAGTATGATTATTGTTATTATTATTATTATTATTATTATTATTATTATTATTATTATTATTATTATTATTATTATTATTACTATTACTATTATATAACAGTCCTTAGGGCATCTCCCCTATACACAGGGTACCCTTATAACCTGGTCCCTGCATCCTCCAGGCATAGCCACGGTCATGGAGAAGTACAGGATAGGGGTGGTGGGGGTCAGCATGACAACTCCCCCAACCACACGGTGACTACTTGCCCTTTTAGGGATTCTACTTTTCTATTAGGACAGCTACTCAAATGGCATCATGAGGCTTGAGTGCACGTTGAACAAGACCTCCCAGTGGGGAAAATCCCCACACCAGTACCAGAGATCAAACCTGAGTCCTCCACACCAGAAGCAGGCATGCTTATTATTACCTCCGGCATAATGGCGCCGAGTATCGAAGCTTGTGAAAATGCTGGTGCAAAAAAATCCACTAACAAGAAGAATAAGTGTGAAAATACGGCATTGAAAAAGTACAATAGTGAATTAATGAGTACAGAAAACAGTGAAAGTGTGGGTAAAGCAGAAATCCTAAGTAATGCACAACAACCGGGAAACATATGCAACAACCAGCTATGAGGTGCAAATGAAAGCGCCGCTTCACTTCCTATGGTAATAGAAATTTTAAAAAAGGATCTGAATGAAGCATTAGCTGAAAGATCCAGGATGCGTGGAGAAATACATCGATTAAAGGAGAAATACATCGATTAAAGGAAGAAAATTACCAGCTAATAAACAAGATCAACCAAAGGGATGAAGAAACCAAGATAAAAAATTGGCAGGAACATTCTCGTCAAGTAAATACAGATGACTGCTGGACTACTACAGCATGGAGAAACAGTGACCGAAGTCTAAACAAAGATAAGAATCAAATACTAGAAAATGACGGAATCCCTCTCCAGAATAAATTCCAAGTACTACAACAAGATTCGACTGACAACTCCAAACAACCATTCTAACCTATTGTGAAGGAATACTAACAAACCAAACCCTGAAACAGAAAGGAAAAGAAGCTACAGCAACTGCTCAGAAAAATCAACAGATAAACAAAATAAATGGTATGATAGGAAAACTGCTATAGTGCTAGGGGATTCAATAACTCGTCATGTGGGTGAATATCTGGATGAAGACTACCTAGTTTACTGTTACCCAGGGATCAGGATTCAACAGTTGGAGAGAAAGTTGGAGGAAAATAAAGATGACCCAGACGTTATCATACTACACACAGGGACCTAATGATCTCCACTCATCAACTTCTCCGGAAGAAATCATGACAAAAATGGAAAATCTGGTGAAAACAGCAGAAGTACAATTTCCAAGGGCAGAACTGTGTGTTAGTGGAATCTTGTACAGTAGGGATGAGGACTATAGGTATATAGATGCTGTGAATTCTATATTTGACTGGGTGTGCAAACAATATTCTTGTACATTTGTAGATGGGAATGAATGGTTAAATGAGTGGGACAGGGGTCTAGATGGTCTGCACATGAATAGAAAAGGAGCTAAAAATTTTGGTAATCTGTTGCAAAGAGTGGTATCCTATCTTGTAACAAAAAATGATCATTGCAAATGAGCGAAGCCAACTTACTCAACAGATGGGAACCAACACAAACGTTTTTTCAGCCTGCAAGAAGATGATGTGAATGTAAGCTCCACAGTGGGAAGTGCAACTGGGGAAAAAGTCTCTGCAGGGAATCAAAAACTGAAAGTAAGTGTTCAAGGTGATAGTCTTGCAAGGGGGGTGGCATTGAAAATGTGTAATAAGAGTAATTATGATGTTATTGGGTATGTCAAAAAGTGTGCCAAGATTAGGGATGTTATAGCAAATGTCAACACAAATACAAACTTCAGTGTTATAATAAGTGGTACAAATGACATATGTTGTAATGAAGCATGGAAACTTCTAAGTGTCCTCAGCGAAATAATTAGTAAATTTGGAAACCAGCAGTTTATCATTGTAAACATTCCACATAGATATGATGTAGATTATAATTCTTTCATAAATAGGGAAATTAGAAAAACAAATAGGAAAATGAAACACTTATGTTCAGGAAATCAGAATGTAGTACAAATAGATATAGGTAAGTTAAGTAGAGAATTCTACACAAAACATGGATCACAAATGAACAAAAAAGGTAAGATGTATCTAGCAACTAAACTAATAAAATAGAAATAAATTCACTAGAAAAGAAGAGAAAAAAATCCTGTAATTCTAGACTGTATGGGCAAAATTCCTGTAGAGATAACTTCTTATTCACAAGAGACACATAATTCTCCCTATGGTGTTGATACAATAAATTCCTCAGTACTTAGAATACTACACCAAAATACACAATATATCAGTAATAAAGTAGACTTAATAGAAAGTATTTTGCAGCAACTAAATGTCCATATTATGGTTTTCTCAGAACATGGGCTAAAGATAGATGAACTAAAAATACATAGTTTTAGTAATTATAAACTAGTTTCCTCTTACTGTAGAGATTTGCATAAAAATGGAGGAGTCGCGATTTATGCTAACAGAGAGATTCAATGCAATCCAATGTGTCTATCAAATTTCTGCATAGAAATGGACTTTGAAGTAGCAGGTATGGAATTAATCACTGAAATTGGGAATATAACAGTAGTGGGAATTTATAAATCACCCAAATCAAATGTAGAAAAATTCCTAATACAACTAGAATTGCTACTTAACAAACTACTTACTCATAAACAAAATCTTATTCTTGTAGGGGACTTTAATATAAATGTAGGGAACTATACTTTTACTGATCTCTTAAAAAGCTTTAATCTACACGATACCACATCATCTTTGGGGCCAACTAGAATTGCATGCCACTCAAGTACCACTTTGGATTACATCATAACTAACCTAGAAGAAAATAAATATACAACAACTAACAATGAGTTTCATATATCAGACCACACCTCGCAGATTATAAATATTTTTAACTGTCAACAATTGTAAGAAATATTTTACTTCTGTAAGGGACACAAGCGAGAGCAAAATAGCTGAGCTAAATACAATGTTGTTAAAAGAGGACTGGATTAAAGTATATAGTGCAGAAAATGCAGAGAAAAAATGGAACCATTTCTTTGATATTCTGAGTTATTACCTAAACATTGTATGTCCCAAAATTAAAAAGACTATAAAACAGTGCATTAAACAAAATCCTAAACTAAAGTTCAGTTATGAGTTGAGGTCACTGCGAGACAAAGTGAAAGAGATGTATAACTATTATAGGGATACTAAGTTAGATATATATAAAACATTATATACAGAGTATAAAAAACACTATCGATCAGCTGTAAAAGGAAACAAAGTAAAATTCTACTCGAACAAAATTAAAAATTCAGAAAATAAATCTAAAACAATGTGGAAAATTATAGATGAGCAAAAAAATCCAGAAGTAAAAGAGCAAAATAATATTTACCTAAACAGAAATGGAGAAATAATAACAAACCCGGTACATATTAGTAACATATTCAATTATTATTTTGTTAATATTGGAAATTCTTCTGTCCAAAATAAAATGGGAATCGGCAATAAAAATATATCCAAATCCATGTATGTAAATGAAACAAATGATCAGGAATTAAATATAGTAATAAATGGTTTTAAGAGCAAGAGATCCAGCGGTTGGGATGGCTTCTCACCTGTTATGCTCAAAAAATGCAAGCATACTCTAATGGACATACTGGTGTACTTAATAAATTATTCAATTAATGAAGGTACTTTCCCCGAAAAACTTAAGATCGGTATTGTGCGTCCTGTATATAAAGGTGGTAATAAAATGGATGAGTCGAACTATAGGCCTATTACCTTAACATCAATGTTTGCTAAATTATATGAAAAAGTCCTGGAAAAACGAATAATAAGTTACTTAAATGCAAATGGCATAATAGCAGACTTCCAACATGGATTTAGAAAGGGATACTCGACTATTAGTGCCATTATAGAATTTATCCATGAAGTATTCACAAATATGGACATAGGCGAGAATACTATAGGATTATTTCTAGATCTATCTAAAGCATTTGACTGTGTGTCACATAAACTGCTGTTAACAAAACTAGAAAATTATGGGCTAAGGGGGAAAATAAATAAAATATTACAGTCTTATCTAGTAAATCGTAAACAATGTTGTGAAATAAATTGGCTGTATGGAAATCATTTCAAATCTGTTCAATCTAACATTCAAAATGTAAAATCTGGAGTACCTCAAGGATCTGTCCTAGGGCCACTGCTCTTTATTTTGTATGTAAATGATTTGGGGGAATCAACCGATTTGAAACTCATATCGTATGCTGACGATACTTCACTCATTTGTAAAGGAAAAAGCTTGCTACAACTAGAAAACAAAATTTCTCAAAATTTGCTACAAATTTCAAATTATCTTAAAGCTAACTCTCTTAAATTAAACATAAAAAAAACCAAACTGATACATTTTCAGCATCAGCAAAAAAAGGGGGAGGAACTAAACTACATAAATGTAAGACTTGAAAGTACTAAAGTAGAACAGGTATCTAATCAAACATTTTTAGGAATATACCTTGACGAACACTTAACATATGAAATGCATGTAAACGAAGTATGTAAGAAAATCACAAAAAACATATACCTACTAAAATACTTTGCAAAATACCTTAATGTAGAAGACCTTAAAGCTATATATTACGGCATAATATACGTGCACTTGGAATATGGTATTGAAATTTGGGGAGGGTGTGGAGTAACAAAATTAAACAGGATACTATTGCTACAGAAAAGATGCATACGTCATATTTTTCAACTAAAGGCTACAGACACGTGTAAGCCACTCTTTAAAAAGAATAAAATATTGACAATAGTTGCTATTTATGTATACAAAGTAATTATACTGATTCAAAACAAATCACCCACTAGAAACAGATATCCATACATATAACACCAGAGGGAATGAAAATTACCATAGAATGCACTTAAATAAGGCTTCAACCAAAAACGATCCGATTGTAATGGGAATGATATTATATAATGCCCTACCAAGAACTATAAAAGAGCACTCAAGAAAAAGCCCCTTTGCTAAAGAGTTAAAGAATTATCTAATTGAAAAGTGCGAATACAGGTTAGAAGAGATGTTAAATTAATGTGTACTATTAATGTATTTTTGCATATTCAATATTCCATGTTTGTATTCCATTAGTCTAATTATGTGCCATGATGTACTTTTTATTCATGTATTAGCATTTGACAATGCTCCATGCTTGTATTACAAGTTTTATGAGCAATAAATTTGAATTTGAATTATATATTTACGCCAACAAACTTACTGCTGGTGTTTTTAATTGATTGGAAAATTCAATGTCCTATTGGCAAGTTGTCACAGTAGCTTAATGGTTAGAGCTACTACACATAATGTGGAAGGTCTGTGGTTCAAACCCTGGCAGTGGCATTGAATTTTTCAGTTCCAATTCTCTACTTCTCAGGCATGCCTATCATCGTCGTCGTCATCATTATCATTACCATTATTACTACTACTACTACTACTACTACTACTACTACTACTACTACTACTACTACTACTACTATTATTATTATTATTATTATTATTATTATTATTATTATTATTATTATTATTATTATCATCATCATCATCATTATTGTGATTATTATTACAATTATTATTGTTATTATTGTTATTATGATGATGATGATGATTCTTATTATTATTATTATTATTATTATTATTATTATTATTATTATTATTATTATTATTATTGTTATTATTATTAGGGTAATTAAACAAGTGAGAGAAAATTACCTTTTGTGAAGCACATGTTTCACTTATAGATACAAACATGTCATTTTTCAATATAAATACCCTCCTTTTCAATACACTTCTGATACTGTTGCACCAACTTTTATATTTCATTAGAATAAAAAGTTTTTGGTTCTTCCCATAACCAAGAGTGCACTGTTTCTTTAACCTCATCATCACTTTCAAATCATCATCCTCTGAGAGCGTTCTTCAGGAGTCCAAACACATGATAATCCAAAGCAGCGAGATCAGAGCTATATGTGGGATACTTTAAGACCTGAAATCTCGATCTCTGATTGTCAGGAATGGCTGTGCTGGGATGACCAGTGTGTTCCTTGTCTGTGACTGAAGTATGTCCACTTTTAAAGGGATCTATCCACTTGTATACTCTTCTCTCACTAATGCAGCTATCTTCATACTCTTCCAACATCCTTCTATGGATTTGTCAAGGTTTGACGCCCTCTGACCACAAAAACTGTACTGTTCTTCTCTGGTGCCTGCAGGACACGATCATTTTGTTTCAACTGCCTTTTCTATTCAGCTTGTCATTTTATGTGTCAGCATAGGTCGGAATTTTCCCAAAGCATGCATCTTCACTTCCCCGGGGTTTCAAATGCCTGACATGTTAATTGCATTTAATACTGTTACTTTGCTGTTACTTTTTGAATTGCCCTCATAATAAGCTATAATAATAATAATGATAATGATAATGATAATGATAATGATAATAATAATAATAATAGTAATAGTAGTAATAGTAGTAATAATAATAATAATAATAATAATAATAATAATAATAATAATAATAATAGTAATAGTAATAGTAGTAATAATAGTAATAGTAGTAATCATAGTAATAGTAGTAATCATAGTAATAGTACTAATCATAGTAATAGTACTAATCATAGTAATAGTACTAATCATAGTAATAGTACTAATCATAGTAATAGTACTAATAATAGTAATACTACTAATAATAGTAATACTACTAATAATAGTAATAGTACTAATAATAGTAATAGTACTAATAATAGTAATAGTACTAATAATAGTAATAGTAGTAATAATAGTAATAGTAGTAATAATAGTAATAGTAGTAATAGTAATAGTAGTAATAGTAATAGTAGTAATAGTAATAGTAGTAATAGTAATAGTAGTAATAGTAATAGTAGTAATAGCAATAGTAGTAATAGTAATAGTAGTAATAGTAGTAATAGCAATAGTAGTAATAGTAATAGTAGTAATAGTAATAGTAGTAATAGTAATAGTAGTAATAGTAATAGTAGTAATAGTAATAGTAGTAATAGTAATAGTAGTAATAGTAGTAGTAGTAGTAATAGTAATTGTAGTAATAGTAATAGTAGTAATAGTAATAGTAGTAATAGTAATAGTAATAGTAATAGTAGTAATAGTAATAGTAGTAATAGTAATAGTAGTAGTAATAGTAATTGTAGTAATAGTAATAGTAGTAATAGTAATAGTAGTAATAGTAGTAATAGTAATAGTAGTAATAGTAATAGTAGTAATAGTAATAGTAGTAATAGTAGTAATAGTAATAATAACAATAACAACAATAACAATAATAATTAATAATAATAATTAATAATAATAATTAATAATAAATAATTAATAATAATAATAATAATAATAATAATAATAATAATAATAATAATAATAATAATAATAATAATAATAATAATAATAATAATAATAATAATAATAATAATAATAATAATAATAATAATAATAATAATAATAATAATTAGAGCCCGGATTTTTATGTAATATCAAGGTGCGAAATATGTACATATTTATGTAACAAAAACATCATAATATATAATGAAATATGTAATATCAAGAAAATATGTAAAATTATGTAATTATCTAAATGCTACGATTACTACCTGAAATCTAAATGCAGACTGCAAATTACCCAGAATTTTGTAATTTGATGGGTCTGTAAGTATGTAAATTAATTACGAGTTAAAATTTACTAAATATAGAATTAATTATGGGGAAAATCTTTTGTTTTATGCAGAATTTACCTAACATTTATTTTCAAGTAGGTAATTACGAAATACAAAATATGTGTTTTGGATTATATTTATTTAAAGTACTCATTTCACACAGTTATTTTACTTAAATTTTAGACAGTAAAGCTATGTTGAAATACTGAACCAATTTATCAATGAGTGAAACAATCAATTTAAAATAATTACATTTTATAATGAGAATGCAATTTCAGTTTTCTATCTCTTGACATGCAATGAACAACCAGACATTTTAATTTTGAATCTTTTGCTTCTTTCAAGGTACAGTGAATAACCATATATTTTCCATATTTTCCGGGGAGATAAAATGTTCTTATAAGCAGAGAAGCTTCTCTCCACGTCACAGGAAGTAACAGGAGCAAATTTTAGCATAGGAATCTGATTTGCAGAGTAATGTTTTACCAAAGGCTGTTAGACAAGATGTGCTACAACTTCATGAGCTCAGTCTGGTAGGAACCACCAGAAAGAATATATAAGAGGTTCCAAGAGAGTTTATCAAATGAAAAATAATTTTGTGTGTTCAAGTACATTTGGATTTACCAAGGATAAGGTGACATGTGTTTTATTCACCTTAAAGGAAAAGTGTATAATTCTGTTGTCAACAGTACTTTATTTTCTTTCCAGTGATCCTTGGAGCAGTGATGTTCCGAAGACACAGGTACCCACAAGACCCACATAGTGTTGATGTTGATCAGATGTCAAAATTATCTATGAGCCGAAAGCCAAACTGTTAGCCATTGATAACCATGATTGAAGGTCATGCTGGCATGTTGCCATGGTAGCAATAATATTTGACTGTGCCCATGGCCATATGATGTGTGAAGCTACTGGATTTATTGGTGTTTCATAGTGGACTGTTCAACATGTCTACAGGTAGTGGTATAGTATATGTGGCCATGAAACATGCCAAAATTGTGACTGGAAAAAGATACATGCTGAAAGGGACCAGATACACTTTTCACATCTTGTGAATCAAAATCGCAAACCCAACAGGACTTGCTGCAGTCTGTGAATGCAGGTCCATTATAACCTGTTAGTGAGAGAACATTGTGATGGGAACTGCATGCAATGCACATTTGGAGTCAGCGATCTTCAGTGGGCTAGGAATCATCAAATGTGGACAGTAAGCTGTCTGGCACAACAAAATGTGGTCTGACAAATTATGGTTTTCATTTATTCAAATGACACACTGTCGAGTGCACTAAAGGCCACATGAAGCATTTCATACTGGCAATGCCAGGTTCAAGCTGGAGGTGGGGTCTGTCACATTTTTGGGGTGTCATGGATTGGACCCACTCAATGAGGTGACCATCAACATGAGTCAGCATGCACAGTCTGAATAAACAGGTGTTATCATTCAGTCAACATCTGCAAGAAGAGTATGCTATTGATACCCATATTTCTCAAGATGACAACAGCAAAGTTCATCGGGCTGGAAGAATAGGTATGTGAATGTTTGATGAACACTCCCCCAGCCTATCACATTTTGATTGACCTGCAAAATCACCTGACTGAACCCCATAGAAAATCTGTTATTGGAATACAGGCAAAATGCTGATATCAACATCTCCACAATTTGGTGAAATTGCACAAACACATTCCCAATGGATGGTCAAGCCTGAATGTGATATACCTGCGCATCCTTGTACACTCGTTTCCTAACTGAATCCAGGTGGTTATCGTCCAGAGGCAAAATTATACGCTATTAAATTATGCTCGTAATGATTTCTCTAGGTATGAGTAATTTTTTGTCTGGTGAGCTATATTTAATATAATACATATGTATATTTGGTGTTCTGTTGCATGCTGCTTGTTAATCATCATTTGATGTATTAAATGCTTGATATTTATTGTCTAAATCTAATTCATAGGGGTACATACCTGATTTTGAGAGTCAAGTGCAATATTGGGTATTGCAGCATTAGCTGGAGCACTCTTCACTTGAGTTCCAATGGAACTAGAAGTCTGGAGAGGTGCTGCACCAGTGCTGGTACTGTTGTGTAGAGCAGTAGTCAGTGCAGAAGCAGTTGTTATAGCATTATTGATTCCTGGCCCCACAACTGACTGAAGGTTTCCAAGACTAGGTCCAGGTGAACAGCTTATGTTTGGCTGCTGGACTGTTCCAACAGCAACCTAAAATGTTCCTGACTATAAGATATGCCATAAGGTTTAATGTTAAGGTACCCTATATTGCACAAATGTACTTATAGAAATTACATTTTTGTTGCCAAATTTAATTCGACTAGAGGCTTCTATATTACCCAAGAACAAAAACAAGCTACCTATTGGACATACAAGGGTTGTTTTCAAAAGGTTCTCGGCCTGGGAAAGAAAAAATTTAACACAATTTTGTTTCAATTTTTCAACCTACATTTGGACCATTTAGCTAATTTCTTCATACCTTTAGTATAAAATGATTTGGCCAACACTCCCAAATAAGAGTTTATGTGACTTACAAACTCAACATATGAGGTAAATCTCTATTCACTGAGTCAGTTCTTCCGATTTGGAATAAGGGAAAAGTCAGTGGGAGCCAAATCTGATGAACTATGGTGCATGTGCCAGCAGTTCAAAGCACAAGTCATGCAACTTGTAATCACAATTGAGGAAGTGAGCACTAGTACGTTGTTCTGTTGGAAAAGAACTTTCTTCTTTAACAAATCCAGGCATTTGGACCTCATAACCCTGTTCAACTGCTCCAGCAAAGTTGCATGGTGCTCTTCATTGATAATTTTTCTCTTTTCCTGGTAATCTACCACATTCACAATCCAGGCATACTATAAAGTAGTGTTCTACTTTTCCTGCTGAAGGATTCCTAGGAACATCTTTGCCCTCTTGCACCCACTACTACTGGACTACTGCTTCAACTCTGGTATGTGATGGTGATTTCATGTTTTATCAACAATAAGATCACTAATGCTGGTCAGTTGCATCTCATAGATGTTTATTTAGACGCATTTCAGATCAATCAAAATATGTCTGTAATTTAGTAAATGACTACTTTCTCAGTGCAGCAGGGCATTCTTACGATGGTATAAATGTACAACATTCATTTAAAAGTACTGTAAACTCATTATCTTTTATTGGTCCAGTATATGCAGTGGAAATCATAAATATTACAATTAAAATTATAAAAAAAATCAAGAATGGATGGTACAAAATTAGTCCAGTTCTCAACACTGTTAATGTTATAGCCAATCCACATGAGCATATAATACATTTTTGTATAGTAAATTTCTAAAATGTAGTTTTGATCTTTCCAAGGCATTCGACTTATTCCAAAGATTGGAAGCATATAGCATAAAGGGCCTGACAAAAGTACTATTCTGGTCTATTTGGTAGACAGAAGAGAGTCAACATTAGTATAGGACAAAAGAGGTAGTTCAGTGAAAAAAGTACAATCAGAATTCAAACAACTTAAGTGTGGTGTACTATAGGAATCACTGGTGGGACTACAGTGCTTTTCAAATGGGAAGGAGTTTGTTCTTGAACACCTCCATGCCAACAACCATCGGAGTCCTGCTGTGTTGTCATATTGCGCCAGGTAGACTTGCATGAACTAGGAGAGTGTGCAAGAGAGAGGGAAATAAAAAGAATGGGGGTAATGAGCTTGCAACACTGTGCACATAAAAATATCTCATTGGCTGCAGATCAGAACTCTTCCCATTTGGATAGCACAGTAATACTGTTTATTTTATATGTAAATGATATACTTATTTCCAATAATATTAGAACCACATCTTATGCAGATGATACTACTGTAATTTATTGGGGGGTAAATGCAAATATTTTAACTGGCCACTTGCTCTTGGTTCGAGAATGCAGTTTTTCTTATCCCTGGAATCTAAAGCTAACTGCCAGTACTTCAAGTTCAAGGTCGAGCAAGAGGTCCAGGGTAGCAGTCCTCTGGGGTGACAGCACTCAGCCTTTGGTAGTCCATGCACAAGTGAAGTTTGTGTCCATCAGGATTACAGGGGAGCACCAAGGGCTGTCGCACTCGATCATTTCCCTAGATTTCATGTCCTGCAGCATGTCCTGTACCGCTGCTTGTTTTGACAGAGGAAAACATCTTGGCCATTGCCTGTAGGTCCAGCATGTCCGGTGCTGTAGAGTACTTGGTACTTGGTCAGTGCAACTGTAATTGCCGTTCCCTTGGCTGAAAACTGACTGTTAAGTTCCCTCTCCAGTTGGATAGTCGGCCGCCCTCTTCAATAAGCCTTACAGCTGAGGCCCCAGCCCTTGCAGTGCTGTGGCTCCACAGGTCCACGCACAATGCCTCCACTAACAGCGCCGGTCTGGGTGGCTCAGTTGGTTAGATGCTGGCCTACTGATCCCAAGGTCGCGGGTTCAAATCCGGCCCAGGCCGATGGTTTTTAAGTGTGCTTAAAAACGACAGCTCCATGTCAGTAGATTTACTGGCATGTAAAAGAACTCCTGAGGGACAAAATTCCGGCACACCGGCGACGCTGATGTGATCCTGGCAATTGACAGCATCGTTAAATAAGAAAGTATTTTATTTTTCCACTAACAGACAGCTCGCACTTCTCCAGCTACATTCCAGCTTGCATGTCCAATGGATTCAGCAGCCTCACAGGCACTCCCTCCCAACAAGGCAACAATGCCTCTCATATAATTCATCCAAGAGCATCTTCCGGTGGAGCACTAGGTTTCTTGACCACAGTCCTCCAGACATGCCTTCACAACCATCTCACTTTTCATGTACACCACCACTTCCTTCATTAGGGTCATCACACAGCTCCCTGGATGCTTATTTGGGTCCAAAGCATCACTTTGTCTCAGTTGAGTCGCAAGAACATTCTGCCAATGTCGACTGCCGCGTCCTGGCTACCGAGGGCTTGCAGCCCTTGAATCACCTCCTCAGCTATTCTCACGACGAACACCCACAGATTTATAATGCTTTGCTCCAAGGTACGCTCTGGTCAAGCATCCTTCTCCACAGGCAAGGTGTCACTCGATGCTGTCACCTGCTGGTAGGGTCGACTGCATTTCCTCAATGGCAAGCTCTTTGCCACATCAAGCGAGATCACAGCCATTACCTGCATTGGTGTTCAATATCCGGTATTGCTTCCCTCGCACTTATCTATCCACGATGAGGCTGTCATCCATCCTCCTGTACAAGGCACACAGTGTCAGCATAATTTGAAGGATTGCGATGATGGCCCCAGCGTTCCCCTCATCACGCTGGTAATCAGTTTTCCACCTGTTCATCAGCCCGGTGTGCACAGTCACTCTTCAGATATCCTGGTTGGCCACACCCACAGCACACACAATAGAAGATCTCCGTTGTCGTCCTTGGGTTGTTCCTCTGCCCCTGTCATATTGGATACTCCTCGTCTTTGGGATCAGGGCAGCTGTTACCCTCGCCACATCTATCCTCAGTGCATTGTGGATGGTATTGACATATCTCATTAGATGCTGACTTATCTCAATGTCATGTGCCCCATCGACAAAGGAGTAGGCAACTTCCTGGGAAATGTGTCCAGCCAGGAGGTTCACCATCTTTGTTCACCAGTTGTTCAATGGCCAAGGAGAACTCCTGCAGTGTCTCCCATGGCTGTTGGGAGCCTTAACTTGAGCTGGCTGTGATAGGCTGCAGCAGAAAGGTTGCTTCCGATCCAGTTTTCGAGAGCCTTCCAAATGTCTCAGGATGCTGCTGATGTTGAAATTGCATTCAATTCTTTTGCCATTCATCCCTGGAGGCTAGCTATTAGCATGCAGCTTCTTCCTCTGTTAACCATCTATGGGTGGGTGGTGACGGCGGCGAATTGTCATTGGAAGACTTCAAAGGTTGACGTCCCACCATACTTGGATGGCTTGACGCATGTGGACGTTGCATCACAGCCTGGCATCTCAAACTTTAAGTCCTTAGGTTTTACCCCAAGCATATGTTTTACCCAGGCAAACAGTTTCTTGGTGCTACCTTCAAATCTGCCTTCCAAGGTGCTAAGCCGTTCTCCGATGTCTTTCCAGGTGTTAACGCATTGACCAAGGTCTTTTACATTTTTGAGCTCTTCCATTACTTTTTCAATACTGATCAGTCGTTCGTTGATTTTCATCGACAGCTCTGTCTTCATCTCAGACATTCCTGTTTTTGCCTCTAGCTTTATATCCTTCTTTTTTGTCTTCATTTCTTCCTTTACACCTTTAATTTCTGTCTTTATGTCTTGCATTATGGAATTTGCTGTTATTGCACTTCCCATCTTGCTCATTCCAGATTCCATTTCTGCCTTATTCTGCCACATCTTGGCCAATATTACTTACAACGCTGCCACCACCAAGACCATTAACTAACTCCACTCACAAGTCAGTCTGCTTATGTAGTATGTGAATTACTGGCAACTTCTGTGGAAATCGAAGTATTTCGGCTTCTGTTGCAAATAAACTATTGCACTTCAAAATCTCCTAGAAACACATGCAATAGTGTTTATTCTGGGTCCCCTGTTGCAAGTTGCATGGCCATGATTAAGGAGGCTGTAAGGCAAGGTAACTGTCACTAATCCATCTCTGAGGCATGGCTGCCGCGACAATGTTATGGGGCTATGTATCCACACTTGCTATATGGCATTGAAATTTGGGACTGTGCTGCGGCAACTCATATGGATAGGGTATCTATATTGCAAAAAAAGGGGTGATTAGATTGACATATAATCAATAATAATGAGACCTTAATCTGAGCCTTGGGGTACTCCATGTGTTACTGTTCTTCAATTTGATGTTTGTTTTCCATAATCAATATCGATATTACTTCAGTACTTTGTTTTCTTTAGTTTGGTATGATATGAACCAACTTAAATTTTCATTTTTAAGTCCATAGAATTCCAGGTTTATAGAAAGGAAACAAGACTTGGAAGAAATAGATGAGATAGATATAGAAATGGCAGTACAGAAAATGAAAAACGGAAAAGCTGCGGGTCCAGACGGCATTGTCCCAGAATTAATCAAGGCAGGAGGGAAGACCTTAATAAAACAGATGAGAGAATTATTTAGAACAGTGTGGGAAGAGGAATAAATACCTAAGGATTGGCAGAGAAATGTAATTATCCCCACATAAAGAAAGGTGAATCTTCTAACTGTGAAAACTATAGGGCAATATGTTTGTCCTCAACCGTCTTCAAGGTCTTCACAAGGATACTGGAAAACAGACTCCGTAGACAAATTGAAGATGAATTACAGGAAGAACAGGCTGCCTTTAGACCTGGAAGACAAACCAAGGATTGGATATATTCGTTAAAAGCAATAAGTGAAAAAATGACATCAAGAGGCAGAACCATCAACCAGGCTTTCCCAGAGTTGAAAGCAGCTTTTGATAGGGTGCCTAGAATGCAGATTTGGAATACACTGGAAAAAAGAGGGATAAGTGAAAAGCTACTAAGAGTGATTAAGTCAACATTATGAGAAAGTTGAAGTAGTAAGGGTGGATGGGAGAGAATCATGGGAATTCGAAATGAAAATGGGGGTGAAACAGAGAGATAGCCTCAGCCCACTGCCATTTATAATATTAATGGATGAAATACATAAAATACACATGGCACGAATTGGAAGGATGAAGGTGGGAAATTGGAAAATGAGACCAGTGCAGTGTTAGGCATTAATATATGAGGATGACATAGTGCTGATAGCTGACACCGAAAGAAAATTACAGCAAGCAATAGAAGAATGGAATGTCACCCTGGAAGAAAAAGGAATGGAAATAAACATAGGTAAAAACAAGGTGATGCAGGTGGCCAAGACAGAGGATAAGGTTGGATAGATGAATGTATACTGTAAGGGGACACAGATCGAACAGGTTGAGAGCTTTGAATGCCTAGGAACAATATTACATCAATGTGGCAAAATACAACAAGAACTGAGTAAAAGGTAATAGAGCATACTATCAAATTAGTCATACCATATTGGGGAAAAAAGAAATGCACCCCCAAACAAAGCTCAAAATATACAGGACTGTACTGAAATCCATCCTATTATATGGAAGTGAGAGCTGGCCAGCTAGAGGGAAAGATGTAAGTAAAATAACAGGATCAGAAATGAAAAGCCTGCGACGTATAGCGGGAAAAACTAAAAGAGATATAATAAGAAATCAAAGAATTAGAAGGGATTTACAACAACCCCCCCAATTGAGAAAAGATTAACACAAAGACAATTATGAGTTTCGGTCACATATCACGACTGGATGAGGGAAGGAACTTTCTAGAATCAAGGCCAAAAGGAGCAAGACAGAGAGGCCGCCCCAGAGTCACATATGAGAATTGTATAGAGTAATTGGGGAAGGAAGTTAACAAAAATATGATGGAATTAAAGAGAATGGCAAAAGATAGGAAAACATGGAAGTCCTTCACCGAAGACCCCCGACACTTTTAGAGTAATCAGGGGAAATTAAAGAAGAAGAAACGAAGAAAAGAAGAAGAACAACAACAATAAGAATTCCAGGTTTGCTATAAGAATATCATGATTTACACAATCAAATGCCTTTGCTAGGTCATTTACACCTATGTAGGTCACCTACATAGATTTTATAGTTTAGGGCTCTTAACACTTCATGTGCAAGTTTAAAAGTTGCACTATTTGTTGAAATTCCTTTTCTGAACCCAAACTGATCTTTCACAAATATCTTGTTATATTCGAGGTATTTGTACAATCTGTTGAACATTACTTTTTTAAGGACTTCTGAAAAAACTGGTAAGAGTGAAATTGGTCTATAGTTTGAAGCACTGTTGTGTTTGCCTGTTTTAAAAAGGGGTTTAACGACTGAGAATTTCATCCTGTCAGGGAAAATTCCAATCTTTAGTGACTCATTGCACAAATAACCCAGGAGAGTACTAATTTGGGATGAGCAATGCTTTTACGATTATTGTTATTTTGTGATAACTAGAGGAATTCTTTGTTTTAAAGGAGTTAACCATTTTATTTATTTCTGTAGTTTTTTTTTTTTAATTTTAATTTTTATTTTTATTCCTAAACTAAAGTTATTCTGTGGTGATACAATTTATTTGTTAACCAGGGGTGACATGAGGTCTGGTACCGCCGAAGCAAACCGGAAAATTGTGGGTGCATATTATGAAGGGTGGTGCATGGAGGCAGGTCTAATATCATGGTGGATGCCCTGACATTGACCTACGACTTGGAACATTTATGTGTGGCATTGGGGGACCAATGGGAAATCTGGGGAGTGTGATGAAGTCGTATATCTGGTTGACTCTAGTCTCTAGTGCTGTGGTGTCTTGGATTTTCTGTGTGTTGCAGTAGATGGTCTCAGTGCGTTGGCGTAGTCGGGCGAGTTCTTCGCTGGTTTTGTTGAGAATCTGTATGAGCTCCGTGAGGTGTGTCTGGATTGCTGCTAGGGCGTTGGTTGTGGCGTGGTCATGGCACTCCAGGAGCTCAGTGACGGTGTTGTTTGCCGGCGTGTTGTTTTCTGTGATAGCCTCCAGCCGAGAGCCAATGTTCAGAACCTCTGAGTGGAGGCCTTGAACCGCATCTCGAAGGATGCTATCGGCGATGACGGGTGCTGGGACTGCTACGGTCTGTGACGATGTGACTGGCTGCGGTGACTGGTGGTGTTCCTGTAGTGGTTGGGGCTGCTCGTGTGTACGGCCGTGGAGCTGCGGTGAAAGGTGCTGGCGTATGTGCAGGAAATGAAGCTGCGTTGGGATGTGCTGGTGTGTATATGTGTCCGTGCCGGGGATGCAGTGGGCACCGTGCTTGTACCGTGAAGTGACTAAAGCCACTGCAGGAGGCACAGTACCGGCGTCGTCTGCGAAGATCATGTGATGTGCAGTCACTGGTGAGGTTTTGGGCGCCACAGTAGTGGCACCTAGGAGCGGCGGTGCAGTGGGTGTCTTCGTGTCCATAGGCACAGCAGCGGTGGCAGGGTACTTGGCGTTCCGTCCAGCTCGCCTCAGCGCACAAGCACCGCCCTAACAGGGGCAGGCCCGTGATTAAGGCAGCTTCCCGGTCGTGTGAATCGGCGAAGACTAGTCACATGAGGCTGGATGG
This sequence comes from Tenodera sinensis, assembly GCA_030765045.1. Classification (NCBI taxonomy): domain Eukaryota; kingdom Metazoa; phylum Arthropoda; class Insecta; order Mantodea; family Mantidae; genus Tenodera; species Tenodera sinensis. The sequence goes on along the minus strand of CM060965.1, from coordinate 145,942,325 downwards.
CCCTCTGCGAGTGATGATACACGTGGCCTTCATTGCTGAGGTAGGTATTGTCGGACTAACTTTAAATTCAGGCAATACTTCTGTGAAACTTGATCTTAGAAATTCTAGTGCTACCCCTTTACTTCCAAAGTTAATATTAAGATTGTTAGTTATATCCAAAAAAATTTGATAAAAATTTCTGCAGTTAAAAATGTCCGCATCTTCCTGGAACTTGTTAATTTCTTGATTGTCCACGTTCAGTGTTATTGAGTAGTTTTGTAACGAGTATTTACCAATTCCTCATTTTATCATATTCCAAGTAGTTTTTATTTTATGGCCAGAATGTTGGATTAGTTTATTATAATGTAAATGCTCTTGCTGCTTTTATTACTGATTTTAGAATTTTGCACTATTTTTTGAAATAGTGTTTTAATTCTTAGTTGTTATTGATATCTGCAATAATGAGTGTACTTGCTTTGAATTAGCGAGCATATGCTGTGATTATCATAACATGCTCCCATGGTAAACAACTCTGCAGATTCATGTTCTTTCCAATATGCCTCATCAGTTTGTCACCTAGACACAGTGGTGCTCTTTTGCCACAATTATGTCATTACTCTGTTCTTCTTCCATGTCAACTTCAACGTGTCAACCTGCTAATCGCTGATGTAGATGAACAGAAATATTGACTTGGAATTACTCTGTAAAAATATATAACTATTTTACATGTATATTTTGTATTTATGTGTTCTTCAATTAAGTAATTGCTTTGTAAAGTTGTAAAGTCTACTGACAGTAAATTACATTGATTCACAGATCACAAAGAGCTTGAACTTAATTTTATTTTTACTTTCCCTATTATGTATAGGAAGTAGGGAAGTATTATATTCCACCCAAAAATTTGATGTTGGGATTTCACTGGAAATATATGTTTTAAGGCTTCCAGAATCCAAAAAAAAAGCATTTTTAGAAAAAGGTCTGTGTTTATATATGTGTCTGTGTGTGCCTGTGAACAGCATAACTCATAAATGACGCTGGTTAAAAACCAAAGTTGGTATTTGGGTTTAATATCTTTCAAGGATGCGACACAAAGATTTTGAAGAAAATTCCTCCACTCTAAACTACCCTTTACAGGGAAAATTTTGATTAACTCAAAAATGGCTCTAACAATTTTGATTAAAATGCCATGTGTTTAAGATATTTTTATGACAAATGAAATGCATACTTTGAATTTTCTGTCTATAACCCAGGTAATCCTTGATGATTTCTGCATGGTAAATCATAATCCTAGATCTGAATAAAACACACAATTTATGCTTTTATTTGCGAAGTGAACCATTTCAGAGACATTCCTTGTTATTTGTGTGAGTTTAACAATACTTATACTTTCCACAAATGGAAAATCGTTATTCAGTTTTTTATACCTTAGATGTGCAAAGAGAACAGAATTTTAGAACTTTAAAACATTTGACTATAATACAAAGCCTACTATATTTCTGTATTCCCTTTGCACCTACAAGAAAATTAGTAATAAGATAATTTCTACAAATTAATGTATCTCTGCTAAGAGAATAAGAGTTTGTAAGAATAGTTTGTATAAGAGTAGAGAAAGTCATGTGAGTGCAACACATAAGATTTTTTGAAGTAGATCTTAACTCTGAATGCAAAGTAGACCTTCATTTCTTGCAGATCAAACCATTTCTTATATGTGATTTTCCGTATTCTATTTATTCCACAATTACTGGTACTCCCCTTTTACTATGATCTTAATCTACTCATACTACCAACGTACCACTTTAGACAAGAGGGATAAATAAAGTGGCTTATAAATGACTGGCTGATCTATGAAGCTTTTTGCTGTCAAGGCCCACTAATTATGTTAACTTATAATTATCAAACAAACCTAAATAAATATATTATAAGACCCGAAAGTCAGGCAAAATGCCTTTTCTATTTGGGCGGATATATAAAAATCCATTCAGGGATGGTAGGGCCAGTTCTTTTTGGACTTTTTTGCCTATTTTAAAGCTTTTGGATCATTATGGCTTTCTTTCTATGATAATTTACACATTTAAAAAATAAAACACGTGGGCATTTCAATATAAAAGTGAAAAAATGTTACTCAAACAATGAAATGCCAAATTTACATAAAAAATGTTTAATGAGGATCTTGTTCCCCATAAATACATTTGTTTGTTTTCAAGCAATTGAAAACTTACCTCCTCATAAAATTCAATTAAGCTGTTTAAATAGCAGAACCTAGGAAAAGAATGCAGGGTATGCTGGACATAATGAATACCTGGAAAGAGACAGGAAGAGAGAAGTGTGTCAGGTCCCATCAGCTATTCTTCCTCAATTGCTGCTGCTTCTTCTGAGGCTGATGATAAAGAATTTTTTTCTGATTTCAAAGAGATAACGTACGTAATTCAGAGAATGGAAGAAAATCAGCTCTCATAATAGGCAAAATAATTTACAAATAACTTATTAGTATGCTCTTGAACTTATTAGGCAACTCAAGTGTTTATACTGATGTATTTATTATGCTGAAATGAAGTTTATTGTTAAGTAGTAAATTAGACCGCTTAGGTTGTGAATTTGGTTCAGACCCAATTTTTCTATTGATACAAAGATTTTTTTTTTTTTTTTTGCAAAATCTGTGAAACATCTATTAATGATTGAGAGGTAGAATCAAGACTGAAAAATTCAATGCCATAGCCGGAACTTGAACCACGGAGCTTCAACTTCATGCATGGTTGCTCTAACCACTGAGCAGCCATGGCAACTTGCCAGTATGACATTAAATTCCCCAACTGATTCATATTTTCATAGACCAATAGAGAATTTTACATGAAGAGATAAGTATCTCAAGGACGACTTACAATTGTAAATACTTTATGCCCCAGGTTTAACTTACCCTTAGATGGTAATTGTTATTTTTTTATGTCAACCAACTTACGGCTGGTATTTTTAAACACACAAGCCATGTGTAAGCCATGTTTAAGAGGCAGAATCAGGACTAAAAAATTCAATGCTCATAGCCCGGATTTGAACCATGGATTTTCTGCTTCATATGTGACTACTCTAATCACTGATTAACCATTGCAACATTGTGCACACATGGCTTGTGTGTTTAAAAATACCAGAAGTTGGTTGGCACAAACAGATAACAATCTATTAATGATCTTATATTTTATTTATGTAGTTTAAAATAAAACACCAAATTTTCATAGTAAAAGTAAAATTCAAGTTGTTATAACAAACATTTAAATATATAACTGCCTATTTTTGGTATTGTGCCTTATTTCTGCCTATTTTAACCAAAATAAATGTCCAAACTTCTGGACTGTAATCATAAGCATTTAAAGGGGAGGGGGAATGTTGAGAGTTCAAGTTATTAAGTTTACAGAAAAATTTATTTTAATCTTTAAAACTTACTGTACCAAAAGAAGTGCATGTTAGAACTTGTACCTAATGATATAATTTAATATACTGTGTGAGTCTTTTCATCCTGTGGATTGAGAAGTTATGCAGCCCTGGCATTTTACAAGCTATGCCATAAACACTGTCCACTGCATCGAATCGTATCACTTTCGGCCGAAATGACTGCCTTGTAGCTGCAATGGCCCTCAGTGCTAAAGGTTCCAGGTTCAAATATTGCAACCTGAAGGTAATTTTTTATTAGAAATGCTTAGTTCCTCCAGGCTTGTAGGCCGTGGTCTACAAGGCATGATGGATACCAACGTTTCGCCAAGTACTGCGCTTGGCAAAACGTTGGTATCTACCATGCCTTTTAGACCACGGCCTACAAGCCCGGAAGAACTAAGCATTTCTCATAGTCAAGACACCGGCCGTGAAAGCCTAAGTACGTAATTTTTTATGTTTAGTAAATTTAACAAGTTTTATAGTTTGGTATGTAAGTATTGTTCCAACTAATTAGTTTAATTATGTGAATCTCATGAGAACAGAAATTGTTACTTGTTAAAATACACTTTAATGATCACAAATAAATGCATAATAACATTGTGATCATAACTTACAAACATAAGGTATCATTAGATAATATTTTAGTATTTAAAGCTACTGTTTCATACAAAAGAAAGCCAATAATTTATAGGCAAACCCACATTCTAGTGCTTTCAGGAGAAACACACAATTTGCTAGAACCTTCTCAGAACAAACAGAAGGGAATAAAAAACTCATTTATTCAGAGGAGTGGTTTGAACTTCCAACCTTCACCATGACTGTCCATATGTTGACCACCTACTACAGCATGTTAACAAGGGGCACCACCCTAAGCACAAGTAGACTGATGAATGTAAGGTCAGCATCTGCATTTTGCATCGTCTGTAAAATACAGGTTGCCTAGTTACCAATCTGCAGGATAAGAAGACTCATCGGTAGATGAACATTTTACATTGGTAATAACACATTAACAAGAATCAAAATCTTTATGGCCACTAATGGATAAAGCTATGAAATTATCACCTCTTTAGATGCAGTATGCCACTTCATCAACTTTAACTCTGCTTTTACATGGAGAATACTATGTGTAAAAGAAACAAACAACAGTTAGCTGTAGTAATAGTGCACTCATTAGTGTGCTTGACTTTTGATATGGCAGTGCTGGATTCAAATTATTATGTATAAGCAGTTCAACTTTTTTTTCTAAACAGATGAATGGTTTATGTTTGGAATGATCCAATTTTAATTCCTCGTGTTTCCTTCAAAGTTTAAGTACATGTTGTTACAGTGATATTCACAAAGAATGTCTGAACATTGCATGGCCTTGATTACCTGCAAGTAACAGCAACTTGAGGGAAGTTTCATCAGTGATATACTGGCTTGTTATGGACTTTGAGTATTGCAAACAGCCATGAACACAAAGATCATTAAGTGACCTATATCAATGTGCTCACTTAACACTCCTTTGTAATCCTAAAAGCTTGTAATTTGAATAATGTAACAGGATATATGAGTCATTCCATGTCAAATTGCACAAAATTTGACCTTCATGTCTCCGATTTCATTAATATTAAATTTACGTGTTCTGTGAATGAAAAAATGATACCCCCATTCTTTTGTTCGTCTGTAAATTAATTATTTTGGTAAATATAAAGCATTAAATTTTTGGATATTTTGTCCACACTGTTCTACATAAACATAAATATCTCTGGTATTATTTTTCAGATAAATATGATCTGTAGCTCATTTTGAACATTAAAATGTGTACTTTATTTATACGTTAAACAAAAAACAACTAATTTGATATTTCCTATTTTTACAAGGCCATTAACATTACAAACATCATTAACAATACTTACTTTTAACTAAAAATTTCCGAGAAAATTTTTAGCTTGATGATGCCATGTTATCCTAGAAAAAGTTCAGATTGGAATTCCAAATACATGCAGAGAAATTAAATAACTTACCAAGCCATGCAGACTGGAGTAACCCTGCTTTCACGGCTAGAAGGTATACACACCACGTGCAGCTGATTGCGTGTCATGTGTTGCACTCCTGTCAAGGTCAAACTGTTAGCATAAATACTGAAATGGGTTATTCCATGTCAAATCGAATGCTTCTGAAACTTGACATACTATTTTCTCCAATCTTTTTTTAATCTTATCAATAGATGACATGAAATAATCTATATGTTTTCTTTTTGGTGTGACACGCTTATTTTGTGCTTTATTAATATTATTTTTACAGTATATTTGCATATTGTATTATATAAAAATCATTATACCGAATTGCGGATTATTTAATGTCATCTATTGATAAGTTTAAAAAAAATGGAGAAAATAGTATGTCAAGTTTCAGAAGCGTTCGATTTGATGTGGAATGACCCATTTCAGTGTTTATGCTAACAGTTTGACCTTGACGGGAGTGCAACACATGACACGCAATCAGCTGCCCGTGGTGTGTATACCTTCTACCTGTGAAAGCACGGTTACTTCAGTCTACACGGCTTGGTAAGTTATTTAATTTCTCTGCATGTATTTGGAATTCCAATCTGAACTTTTTCTAGGATTACATGGCATCATCAAGCTATGTTTTAAAAATTTTCCCGGAAATTTTTAGTTAAAAGTAAGTATTGTTAATGATGTTTGTAATGTTAATGGCCTTGTAAAATAGGAAATATCAAACTAATTGTTTTTTGTTTAACGTATAAATAAAGTACACATTTTAATGTTCAAAATGAGCTACAGATCATATTTATCTGAAAAATAATACCAGAGATATTTATGTTTATGTAGAACAGTGTGCGCAAAATATAAAAAAAATTAATGCTTCATATTTACCAAAATAATTAATTTACAGATGAACAAAGGAATAGGGATATCATTTTTTCATTCACAGAACACGTAAATTTAATATTAATGAAATCGGAGACATGAAGGTCAAATTTTGTGCGATTTGACATGGAATGACCCATATATACACCAGGCATGGGGAAGGGGGGTGACAGCAGTGCAATCAAGTGTTTGCCCACTATGCTTACTGACACAATTTGAAGGACTGACATTAACAGAAGGCGCGGCCTAGTAGCTAACCATTGTGAGGCAGTGCCGGTTAAAATTATGATGTAGAGGAAGTGACCCATTGAGTCAATTCTCCCCATCTATGATATACACACATTTAAAGTGCATATAGTTGTATACAAATAACGCTGAGAAGTTTTATACTGACATACCTGTAATATTTTTCTGGAACATTTTAAAGAAATAAATGGATTTTTATAAGTTTAAGTAGAATGCTGTAAATATGAATCTTCAATTTCCATTTAAAATACACATAGAGAATTTTTGTATATTGTAAATAAGATAATAATCTTTATCCATATAAGGCAGCTAACAGATATTAAAACTTACAACTGTTTGTGTTCCTGAATCTATTTCCATTGGAGTGTCAATACTAGTTCCTACAGACTGCTGCTGTTGTGACTGAACTTGCTGCTGTGGTTGCGGTTGTAGTTGAGTAGGTTGCAGTTGAGATGGTTGGAGCTGGCTTGGTTGCAGTTGAGTTGGTTGTAGTTGTTGCTGCTGCTGTATTGGTTGCTGCATTTGTTGTGTTGCTTGTTGCTGTGCAGGAAGTGTAACCATGGTACCAGCTGTAACCATGGATCCTGCAGTAACCATAGTTCCTGCTGTTGTAGTGTTAGTAATGATATTTCCGATAGCTGTTACTGCATTCTGAGGCTGCCCAAGGCTTCCACTAAGATTATTGGAAGCCATTACTATGTTTAATCATAACCTGAAGAACAGAAAAGAGGCTCAAGCTAAATGGCATGCCAGTTGATTATCCTACATTATGATAACTAGGGCTAGGAAGTTCATGCATTTGCATATTTTTTCATAGGGGTTAAAAATGTATGCTTTTACATTATGTGCACGAATTATGGAATTATCAGTTATTTGGACATGATTTTATGGTGCATATAACTGCATATTTTCTTGATTTTGATAAATGCATAATATTTCAATATTATAGCCCCTATATATCATATTTTAACGATTTTTATGGTTTTTTATTGTTTTTTTTTTCACCTGGATAATATTATTCATATTAGTAGTATTGCATATGTTGATGAAATAACTAATGTTGAGTCATGTATTCATGCAGTGAATCCCCTGTTTCCATCCTTTCATTGTATCTATGTATGTGCGTAGAAAATAATCAGTGTGTTATCGGAGAGATAAAGTGCAGGTCAACGTTTTGAGCAGCACGATTATAGCAATGCTTGCCTGCACACCAGTAGTTGTGTCGTGGTCTTCAAACTTAACAGTGTTGTGAACTGGTTCCCACCAAATTAAAATAGGCTTATAACATGTTAAAAAGCTCTTCAAATGCCCAAAATAAAACCAACTTCGAGTGCTAGATTAATTAATTTACAGAAAGAGTTTTTGGGTTATTTAATATCTACAGATAATAGGGTACTGTTTTGTGGAGCGTGTGAGAAAAATATAGGGAGTGAGAAAAGATTTCAAATAATTCAGCACATAAACACAGCAAAACATAAGTAAGGAGAATTTAATCAGAAAATTCGCAAACAAATAACCTGTTCTAAAACAATTAGTAGTGTTTAGGAAGTAGAGTTACTGAATTTTCCTATGACTTGTGCCAAGTATTTTTAGCTGCTGATATTCCCTTGCTCAAAATTAATAATCCAATACTTAAAAACTTTCTTGCTAAATATACTCGACATATGTGCCTGAAGAAAGTACACTCCGTAAGACTTATGGAGGGCATTGTTACAATAACGTATTGTCAAATATACAAAATGAATTAGTGGATCTGTTTGTGTGGTTGTCTATTAATGAAACCTCTGATTCTGAGCGCCGTTCTATTGCTAATATAGTCGTGGGTGCCTTAAATAATGAACAAAAGACTACGCTTTATCTTCTTAATGTGTGCGAATTGTCAGCCACAGACAATGTAACTGTGACACAGTTTGTGATTGACTCTTTGAAATTACAATGCCCATGTGGTATCAAATACGACTGGTTGCTGTTATATGTTACCTTATATGGTAAAATCACGACAAACTCTGAAAGGTATTTTCCCTAACTTAATTCATATAACTTGTTTGGCACACATTCTTCATCGCATTTCTGAGACAATATGTGATTCTTTCCCATTGGTAGATAGATTTGTGTCCAGTACAAAGAGAATTTTTGTTAAATTTCCAAAAGGAGTTAAGTTGTTTAGATCAACAGCAGCTAATATCCAACTTCCTCCTGCACCAGTGTTAACTCGATGGAGAACATGGCTCGATAAAGTTTTATATTATGTTTAGCACATAGAAATAGTCGGAGAGGTTGTAAATTCATTGGACTCGAACGATGCTTCATCAATAGAAACTGTGCAAAATATTCTGTCAGGCACTGGGTTAAAAGAGGATCTTAGTTTCATATCTACCCATTTTTCTTTCTTACCAACAGCCATAATGGCATTGGAAGTTGTAGGAACTCCTTTGCATGAATCACTTACTGTCTTTGAAAAAAACATGTGATCTAAGTTCGGTTTCTGGTAGCATAGGACAAGAAGTGAAAGAGAAAGTGAATTATGTAATTTCAAAAAATTCTGGTTACAAACGGATGTGCGATCTTCGAGACATCCTCGAAAGGAAACCATCCGTCACGCTCTGTTGACTCTCTGTGAAACAGTTAACATCATTTAAATATGCTCCGATAACATCTTGTGACGTGGAGAGAAGTTTTTCACGTTACAAAAGTGTTTTGCGAGACAACAGACGATGTTTTACAGTTCAAAATTTGTCCAAAGTGTTGGTTGTAAACTACAATTTAGCAGTTAATACTAGCAGCGGGATCACTTCTGCTTCAACTTCTAAGGAATAAGGTAACTTTATTATTTACACTAACTCGTCTACTGCAAAGGGACATTAATTTTTTTAATTAAATAGTGCATATTTCTTGGCATATTTTGAAGTTTTTAAAAGCATATTTCAGTGTTTTTTAGGGCATGAACTTCTGAGCCCTAATGATAACCAATGTATTAAGTGTGCACAAAAATCCTGAACAAATAGCTTTTTTCCTTCTAACCAACAAAATGATCAGTGATTACTTAGAAGGAAGCTTACAGGTAATGTGTGAGAAGCTACTTATCAAAATTAAGCTATACATCAATAAATCGTAACCCCGTGGCACAACAGCTCAGCCGGGCCAAGGCCTATTGCCCGACTGCTGTGTCCCCCACCTCTGCCCATCACAGGCATCATTAGTGGGGTGTAGTACTGGAGGTGGGATGTGGTCAGCACACCAGTCCCTCCCAGCCGGTTATGTGGTCTTCTTGACCAGGAGCCACTATCTCTCACTCAAGTAGCTGCTCAATTAGCCCCTCAGTGACCTAACAAGGCTGAGTGTAGCATGGGCCAGGTCTCCCAGTAGGAGAAAATCCCGACACTGGTACTGGGAGTGGAATTCGGGTCTCCCTTAGTAAGCAGCAGTGCCACCACCATGGTAAGGAGACGACCAGCTTGTATTAATACTAATTTATAATTGCTGTAAAGAATGGGGCCTTAAATTGGTTATTGACATCAGTTTTGTTTAAAATTTGTTAGAACTATGACAAAGGTTGTCTAAAATGCATAACAGCAATGATGTATCTGAAATCTAGAACATTTCAGCACAAAGGTTCATCTCATTTGATAACTTAGGCTGTTACAAACATAATTATAAGAGAATAATGACTAAGACATTCCTCTTTGGAGAAAGTCATGGAAGCAATATAGCAAGGCAAATGAACTCATTAGGAAAAATCTATCAGTTAAACATTCATTAAGCCAGGCGCAGAAATTGAAAGATGTCCACACAATTAGTAAGCAGTGTGGATAACTTCAATTAGGAAGACTGTCATAATAATTGGAAGAACCAATGACAATGATGCTCTAGTGATAGACGTATTTGAACATATGCAAAACCCTCCTTTTTAATTAAACCATACCTACCCTTTACATGTAAATTAAATGGGAGTTCTTTTTAATGATATTTCTTGAAGACCTGGTGTTACCTTTCTTTCTGTCACATACCAAAATTCTTCCTGGTACCCAATTAACACATATTGTGCTAAGAAACATTTTTAGGTTACCAACAGATTTGTAGTCTGTATTTAATGGTTCATAACATGAACTATTCACAAAAAACAGTGAGGTTATATCTCGAGGCTGTAGGAAGAAGTTGACTTTAAAATTCTTGTCCATTACTAAGTGTTCATGCCCATTTACTGTTGGTTTCTAGTGATACAATCAAATTTGATTCCAATTCAATTCAACCTTGTTCACTGCTTAATTTCTATACTGAAATATTGGCTTCATCAAGCTGCAATGCAAGCAGATTCTAAGTACAATAATCAGATTGAAAATAATAATTACAATAATCAGATAAAAAATAATCAATACACCATATCATAATTTACTAGAACTGATATGATTGTGTATTTGCTAAAAATGCTGTTTCATCAAAAATACCTATGTTAGTGATTCCTGGGTAGATACAAAGTTATCCTGAGTTAATAAGTGATGGTTTAAGAACATAATGTTGCTTCATTAAAGTTGCTGGGGTCAGCCACTGTCCCTTTTCAGTGTCTTCACTTTTTCAAGCATATACATCTATAACTACATATATAACTGGAACTACAATATTCTGAGTGTGAAGTATTGTCAATTATGTGTATTATTACAAGTTGTGCAACAAGTATGAATATGAAAATGAATAATTTATTTGCACTCAAAAACAATATAATCTTAACCTACTAAAAACAAAAATTAAATGAATAAGTATAATTAAATCTAAGTTACCTCAGCTACAGGAAACCTGCAGCTGTTCCAAAATTCTTTTGCCTACTTTTACAAAATTTCACTTTATCTATCTTACATTATATACACTTTCTTTACTATCAGAGCCACCCCAACTTTCTTGGCACCCTGGCCTTTGCTCTATCAGGCAGCTCTTACCAATTCTTCCCCTTTATTTATTTTCCCTTTCTTTTCTTATATTCTTTACATTTCTTTCCCATTTTTCTTTTACTTTCTGCAAAAATCTGCCTATACTTCTAATCTTCTTTTCTTGTTATCTTTACTCCCTCTTTACACTATATCATATGTGATATACTTTCTCACCACACAATTCACATATTCCTTTTTCTCTAGCTCTTAATCCTCTTAAAAATACTGTACATATTCTCATCCAAGTTAACCCTTCCTTTTCTTGACTACTGCAGTTATCTACATGTGGTTCTCTTCCCCAATATCTTTCGATTTGTTTATAAAATTGTAATGATTTTTTGTTTTCTTTTCTTCCCCAAATTTCCTGCTTTCTATGTCCTCTGTTCTAGTTCTTAGCAAATTTACCCACATCACTTACGTTCCTTTCTTCTAGCCCCCATGTATCTCCCATTCCTCTTTCCTCCATAATTCTTCCTACCGCTGCCCACCAGCTATTTATGTTCTCTAGGCTTTCTTGATGCTTTATACATAATTTCAAAAGTTTCTCTTTTCCTTTGGTAAACACCTGTACCAAAATTTTATTATTCTTTCCAATATTATTCCTTTCCCTCTTGTCTTTTCTAATTCTACTAATGCTATTTTTCTTGGTGCCAATCTTGGTAACCCTAGTAGCTTTTTACAAAACATTCTACACATTTTATCCACCTGTTCGTTTACCTCAGTGGCCTCCCAAATCTCTACTGCACAAAGATTTTTGATACCACTCATTGCTCATGTATTCTTTACAACCATTTAGTTGTTATTTCTAGGTTATATTTGTATGTTCTTAAAACTTCCATTGCTGTCCTTCCTTTTGTTTCTATCTTTTTATTATGTACCTATCACTCCCATTATTATTCAACCTTACTCCTAAGTATTCAAATTTTTAACCACTTCCTCTCTTTTGCCATAATACTTATTTTCTTCCTTTTACAGCTTTACTCCTTTTTTTTGCAAATGTTAGATTTATTTATGTTTATTTTTATTCCCTACTCCTCACAAAAGTTATCTATGTCATCTATTGCCTTTTGTAACCCTGCTACCATTATAGATCCTACCATTAAATCATTTGCATGTATTAGTTTAGGAATTCCTTTATTTGCTGTTACTGGATAATGTTGGAGTGCATCAATATAATGTTACCTGTTTGCAATAAACGATGTTGAGCGTTCATCCTGATCACAATTTAGATTTAACAATTTAGATTGTGTTACTACTTTATTTCAAATATATACATCTACAACTACATATATAAGTAAGACTACCATATCCTGAGTATGAATTATTGTCAATTACATGTATTACTACAAGTTGTGCAATAAGTGGGTACAACGTAATGCTGCTTGTATGTGAAAAGCAATGTGAAGTGTTTTAGCATATATTCAATATTAACCAAATAAACAGTTCATTACATATATTAGTACAAAGTACCTACATAATACAGGGTTCTTCATTTAAAACCTAACGGGTGCATAGCATTTCGCCTGTGGGTGTGCCACAGCCGGCTTTGCTCCTGTGTAAACTGTGCATAAAGCCTGTATAACACTCTTACCTTATAGAAGATACTGGAAATGTCGTCCACCCTCGGCTAAACAAACATATTGGGAGAACACATTCTAATTCACGCAATTAAGTTGGGCCACTGTAATGTTTTCTATTTCATTTCTAATATTTTGTTTTAGTTCTTTCAATGTATGAGGATTTGTCTTGTAAACTTTGTCTTTCAGGTTATCCCACAAGTAAAAATCACATGCTGTTAGATCGGGGGAGTGAGAAGGCCATGCACCAGCACTAATCACTCTATCTTCAAACACTTTCCTAATTTTATTCATGAACTCCTCTGCTGTATGGGCAGTAGCAGAATCTTGTTGAAATCACTCATATGATTTCTCTTCTTCTATCAGTTCATGATAAAATGGGGTCAAAATGTCATTTCAGTACCTCTCTGCATTTACAGTCTGCTTGTAGAATATTGGACCGATTATGCGTCTAGTGCTAACAGCATACCAAAGTCTGACTTTTCGATCATAATCAGGGATTTCTTAAACGCGATGTGGATTTTTAGAGACCCAGTACCAACTGTTATGAATGGACCATTTAGGTGGAATCACGCCTTGTCAGAAAAGAACAGAAACTGTGGATCAAGTAAACTGTCATTCACTGATGAAAGAAACTGTTGACAATAATGCATTCGTGATACTGGGTCACCTTGTTTTAAAGCATCGACACAAGTACACTTATACAGTTTTAGCTATTTAAATTTATTTCTTGTATTGTACTCATGAATATCAGCATTACTGTTAAAACTATTGCACTGCTTGTGCATTGTTACTAAAGTTTCATAAATGTATAGCTATGGTACAGTCAAGGTATTTAATAATTTGAAGTAAGGTATATAGTTTGCACTCTTGTCCAGATTTAACATTATCCTGAATGCTCTTGTATTATGAAGATTCTGTTTGTTTTTACTGGAACTTCCCAAAAATAATACGTCATATGATAGGTGAGTATGGAAATATGTATACAAAATGGGCTATTTTAAGTACGTCCATTAATTTAAGATTTTAGGGAATGCAATGCAAAGTATATCTGAGATAATCTTTTGGATAGAACATCAATATGAATTTCCCAGTTGAGGTTACTCTGTATCCAAGAAATTTAATTTTATCTGACATTGTTACCAACTTCAGAAAAGCTTGACATTTTTTTTAATTTTATGATGGAAGCATACACTAACACTTTTACTTTTATTAATGATAAATCTGCTTTTACAAAACTACTTTACTGCATAATCTGCTGTCCTATCAATGTTTACTTTAAGTTCCTGTTTATCTTTACCAGAAATTAAAACGGTAGTATCCTCTGCAGAAAGAACAAATTTAGCATTTAATAAATCACTGTTTGTTGGCAAATCATTAGGTCATTCCCTGTTTTATGTCTTGACCATGCAAAGAGAATGGAATTTCTAAGGCTTCATATAGCGACCAGCTCTAAAAGATCTGACTTGCTCAAAGTCTACTGTACTCCCATATTCCCCTTGAAGAAAATCACCAAAAACATAATTTCCGCAAATGTTTATCTTCACTAATACAAAGAAGATAGGGGAATACAAGTTTGTAAGTATATCTAGTACAAGAGTAGGGAAAGTTATGTGAGTGCAACACATCAGATTTTTATTCTGTGGATCTCACTGAGAATGATGATCACAGATACCAAACAGGTAAAGTTACACAACATCATCATCACTCAATCACATATAACAAAATTAAAGATGTTAACTGTATTACTTAGTTGATTTTTTGACACTACATCAGTTATTTTTGTGGTTGAACAGAAACTGAGGATGGGAGTAATAGCTCCTGAAACATGTCTTCCTTAATGAACAAATAAATGATGTCCTGCCCTGTAGCACTATAGTCCTTTGAGCATTGTCTTGGCCTAACACCCAGCCGCTGGAAGCCCCACCTCTGCTCACTACAGGCATCATGAGCAGGGTCCAGTGGTGCAGAGTGGGATGTGGTCAGTGGCCCAAGCCCTCCCGACTAGATATACGCAGTCTTTGTAACTGGAGAAAATCATACAGAGGAACCAGGATGATGATCAGCCCAAAGCCTGGTGTGAGGGCAAGGAAGTGGATGATATGAAAAGATGGTGAAAGATGACAGGAAAGGTGGTGATAGAACAATTGGTGGAATGACGACACGGCAAACCACAGAACCCAGAGAAAATTTGCCCCTGTGCCGTTGTGTCCACCACATAATCCACACACCTGGAATTGAACCCGGGTCACTTTGGTGAGAAAAAAAAATTATTTTGTTGTTTAAGTCAATTGCCAAGATCATGTCAGCATCGCTGGTGTGTCGGAAGTTTGCCCTGCAGTTCTTTTACATGCCAGTAAATCCATAGCCACTCCAGTCCAGTTATTGCTATTACATGGAACATTTTGAGGCCACCGGTTTGGATTCTGCTAAACAAAAGCCCATATGCTGGCTTTGCTATGTAAATGACATGTTCACATCTGGAGTCACAGACAAGAGACCTTGACAGATTTCCTACATCATATCAACTCTATTCATCTACACATACAGTTCACAATGGAAATGGAGAGCAATGGACAACTACCGTTTTTGGATGTACTCATAGCCAGGAAGCCCGATGATATGCTCTCTCACACAGTCTACTGCAAACCCACACACACAGACAGTAGCTATGCAAACTCTCCAACCACCATCCTGGCCAGAAGAGAGCTGTCATTAAAACACTAGTAGATCGTGCTAACCGCATCTGCCAACCACAACTACTTCCCCTGGAACTTTCTCACATTAATAGTGCTTTGCAGGCCAACGGTTACACCAGCCAAGAAGTTAACCATGCCTTAAACCCCAGAAGGAAGCCCCATTCTACACCAAAGCAAATTGACCCTAAAGAGAAGAATAAAGCATATCTGCTATACATCAAAGGTATTACTGATCGCATTGAGAAAGTTCTTAAAAAAAATGACATCCATGCCATCTAGAAACTCACACAACAAATACAGAACATACTACATTCAGCAAAAGATCCAAAAGAACCACTCTCTTCTGCAGGTGTTTACAGAATTCCGTGCTAATGTGGCACTGTCTATATAGCAATCACACAACGTACAGTAAACACACGCATTACAGAATACTCGAGATGTTGCCTTTTGGGACAAACAGAAAAGTCTGCAGCTGCAGAACACGCATTACTAGTGCTGGGGAAGCACATTATACAGTACTCAGACACAGTTATCCTGTCTTCCACATTTCATTATTATGCCCGGTTAAGTTATAAAGACATGAGATTTTTAAACATAATGATAACTTCAATAGGAAGGAAGAAACAAAGCACTTAAACAAAGCTTGGCATACAACATTATACAAAGCATGCAAAAAACCTGACTGGAGACAAATTCAAAATCATACGCCATCAACAGCTTCAGTTACAATAAATGCCAACCCTTTGACAACAATGGAAGCAGCCCCCACTTTAAACCACCTATGCAGCAGCCAAGCCAATAAACAAAGACCAGACCAACTGTCATACGCCCATACATGTTAAGCATATAACACCTGTGAAACCAAATGGCTCCGTATCAGTTCGCCAAGAGTAGCGTAGTACTACGGTCACACCACTAATGATGTTCGACGCAGCTTCGAACGAAATGTCTGGAAGAATTTCCACTAGAACATGGCCCACAAGCCCAGATATTCATTCTGTATTCTATGACACCGGCCGTGAAAGCTTACGCAATTTGTCAGGTTCATGTTAATAACACTGAGAAAAGTAATGAAAAGGAGCATTTTAACGATTAAAAAAATATTGTGTGATTTAACTTGGAGTTTTTACTTTACACTTATGTAATTAAAATGTTAAAATTATTTATTTAAAAACTTCCATTCAGGCTCAGTTACATGAAAGCGTCCTTGTATTGTTTTCAAAGAGCTGTTAAGTTACATTATTATAATAAAGCAAGATAGCTCTGCAGTAACCCATGAGGCTCGCATTTGGGAGGTCATGGGTTCGATTCCTGTGGCCGACGTTCCTGACCCATGGTTTTTTCAGAGGTTTTCCCTGGTCGCTAGGCGAATACCAGAAAGGATAATTAACTCCCTAAATTTCCTGTCCTTCCATATCACTCCATTAATCATTTCATTCATTGTTCATCACGATGTTTCTTTCAGGGTTGCAAGCGTCAGTGAAGGCATTACGTGCAGCGTGGCAGGGATGGTGTGTGCACAGGAACTCTTTTCATCCCC
Organism: Tenodera sinensis; assembly: GCA_030765045.1. Taxonomy (NCBI): domain Eukaryota; kingdom Metazoa; phylum Arthropoda; class Insecta; order Mantodea; family Mantidae; genus Tenodera; species Tenodera sinensis. The sequence goes on along the minus strand of CM060965.1, from coordinate 145,925,066 downwards.
TGTTGTCTGTGGGATATGAGTAGGGGTGGCATATGGGGGTGCTGGACCCTACTGGGGTCCCCCTGGAAGACCTAAAGATCTTGAGGTGTTGTCAAACTTGGTAAATCTTGGGAACCTCTGTCAATGCCTATACCTACCGCTAGTCTGTATCTGACTGCCTGGTGTCTCCTCTCACCTCATCCTTCCTCCCAGGGTGCTCCCTTGGGGGCATAGGTACAATAAGCCTAGCTTCAGTGCCGAACCCCCTCCAGATCTCTCCTATTCCTGTATTATTATATTATTATCCTCTATGTGATCTGCAATAGGAAATGGACCGAGACCACCTTCAAATATGCCCGGCCACTTCTAGCACCCCATCCATCAGTGAAAAATATTGGAGAGCAAGAGGATTAATGACTTCATTGTCAGAAATTCAGCATTAGCTAACAACAACAAATTTTTTAACTTTGATTGATACAGAGGGTATTGAATTTTTTGATAAAAGATATGGATTTAGTTTATGCTGCTCTTTTTATGGCCGCCTCCTCCTCCTCCTCCTCCTTATTATTACTACTACTACAGTAGAACCCCGTTTATTCGAAATAACAGGGGCGAAGTCATTTCGGATAATGCAATTTTTTGGATAATCAATGAAAAATATTTTTCGCAAAACTGGGAGGAAATAAGAGATCGTTAAGCATGTACATTTTAAACGTAACTTTAATTAGGCAAATAAATCATAATTATACATTATTTCTGCATCCAAGAGTGTAATCAGTTATTTTCTTCCGTCTTTTTTTCTGGATTCGTTTACGAGATGCTATGTTGCACCAGCGATTCATGAACAAAATATCTGCGCGTGTCACTTCACTGCTCTCTTCTACATATTGCAGGGCCACCTGTAACAATATAACATTTTTTAAAGTGCTATGTAAATTATCTTACAATAGCATGTGTTGAATGAATTTACTAAATTCACAACTACGAAACTTTCTTACCTCCAGTGCCTTGAATCCTTTGTCCGCTGTCACTTGTTTGCCACCCTTATCATTATCGTCCTCTTCCGGGTCATCAGCTTGGGTCATAGGGACGAAGACAGAGTTGTAGCATTCCTTTGAGGACATTGGCACTTAAATTTGAATACTTATGAAAGGGGACAGAGAAACTATTGCAGGAATGAATAAAATATTGACACTTATTTCCTTCTGTAGTTATAATTTTTTAAAGTTTAATTTTTCTTTTGGTTAAGCGGGATTCAGTTAAGTGGGGTTTTACTGTACTACTATTATTATTATTATTATTATTATTATTATTATTATTATTATTATTATTATTATTACTATTGTTGTTGTTGCTGTTTATAAGGCCCTTATTATTAATTAACTTTCTACTTGGAATTTGACGGATAAATTTATAAATTTTGGATTTGTACTGTATTGTACAATTGAATTGTACTTCTAGAGTCTAGATGGAGCAGGCTCAAGCATATAGAATATGTCATACAACCATATAACTTTTGTAATTTCTCAGATTTTTTTCTCCAACACTTAAGCACAATCATTTGACAGAAAGGAACAAAGAGCTATATTATAGTACTCCTTTATGTTGTAAATAGTATGCATAAGCAAGAACTTCCTCAATTCTTTTTTAAATCCTAAGCAGTCTTTTGGGTTGCACAGTTTCTAATTTCAAGGCTAAAGAAAACCATTATATACTGATATGGCAGAGCAGTAACTCTTTTATAAATGTTCCAGGAGTTACATGGACTGTGCAAATTATTTCTATGTCTCCTATTGTGGCTGTGTACCAGAGAATTAAATTTAAAGATGTTATAGTTATTAACTACATAACATATAAGTGAATCTAAAAAATATCCTACATATTGATTTGTGAGTGTCAAAACACCCATTTTCCTGAATGGATGGGCTGCATGGTACCAATATTATTCCATTTAATTAAATTGATTGTTATACGTTTAAGGAAAGGAAATCTGCCTTCTGTACCTACTGTGTAATTTGTAAATGTTAAGTATGTAGGTATCAATACAGGGGCATCAATTTTCAGACTTGCACATTTGTAACAATCTTTACGATGAGCTTCACATTAGATTGGGTCTACATTAGCCTCTTTTGCAGTAATTTTTCAAAAATGCAGTTCCGTACAAGTTTCAATAATTAAAATTCGAAGTACCCTGTTATGAATTGTTCAAAATTATTACATCTGCCGCGTATAGTAAAACAACTGAGTAGCTCTTTCGGAATTTTATTGTAATCTTCAATAGAACACTCAATTTGGCGTGCGATTGCAATAAACTTAACTCACTATTTTTATGTGTGTATACTTCAAAATACCTACTACTAATAACATAACCTAATAAATTGTTTCAATATTTACCCTTTGTACTTATAGCAACAGAATGCGGATTTTTGGTTCGAAATACTTGGTTGATGCTTCAAAGTATTTACAGAGTCCACAATAAACACTTGGTGCTCAATAATAAATAAATCACGACAATATAACATTCCATGCAAAAACAACACTTTTCATCAGATGGACTTCCACAGCGAAAGCCAGTGTCGCCAACATATATCAAATCTTGTAACAACAGGACCACAACCAGCCACAACAGGACGAACATCATTAAAAAAACAGGTGCACTCTGTTCTGTGGGTGCACTTACCATTTGGTGGGAGGGCGATGTGCAAATTATTGTCGGAATGTTGAGTAGGACTAGAATACTGACACGGTTAAACAAACTTAAATTGAGTATTAATATTAGAAATGGTGCACTCTCTACCTGTAATTTTAAAAACGAGGAAGGTCTGCTCAAAGTATATAAAAGTGCATCGGAATCGCACAGGAAGCACTTGGCTCTGGTGAGGTTAATGAGCACGAGCGGAATAAAGGTAAATACTGAATGAAGCTTACTTTCAGTTTTGTCATCTTGTTAATGTCACAGGAAGTATTAAATAGCAATAACACTTGGACGATAGCGTAGCTCCGGTCACAAGGATTACATCATCGACCCATTTTGGTTGATAGTACCATTTGTCTTGTCATTATTTGCATCTTCTGCTTTCTTTGATCATTGTATTTATTTGCAGAGCAATAAAAAATCTCAAGCTTATTACATTGTGAGCCTTGAGCATTTTCTGATTTATTAACATTACAAGTGCCCTGTTAATTCCTTAATTTAAGATACCTCATAATCTCTTAACATCAATTAAACAGGGTGTCTACTGATACTGGAAATATACCAAATTATACATGCTTAGGCTTTCACGGCCGGCGTTAATCCAATAGAGAGTAGTTTCCGGGCTTGTAGGCCGTGGTCCAGTCACGTTTCACCCAGAGAGTGACTCCTGGCTGGTTAACATCTTGGGCGAAACGTCAGATACTTATTCATTGACTGGACCACTGCCTACAAGACTGGAAACTACTTTCTGTTGAATATAGTAAATTGTTTACATACTGGATATATTGAATTAATACTGGAATTTGTAGCTACAATATACAGAAAAATTGGATGGAATATCGGGCCAAAGTATCCAAATAATGTTGCTTTATTTCAGATTAAATTTTCAGTTGATTGCTTGTTGGAAAAATTATATTAATTATTTTTAGTAGGTTACTGTTGCATATCATATTTGTTTGTAAATTTTTATCTATGAAAATGTGGGAGTTGGGTTGATATATGCTCCCTGTAGGATGAGTTGAGGATCTCATCATTTATTTATATTTTTCTCATACTTTCTTTCTAGAATTGAAATTTAATGACTTCTGTCTATTGCATGAATGTTAAATTTTTCATTTTACTTCTAATCTCTCTTTGTTTCAGATCAGCTTTTTTATGTTATGTTAGTAAGCATTTCTAGTTCTTCTAATGCAAGAACAACATATTTAAGCATAATATGTGGAAAAATGTCTGTTTGGACAGAACAATATATCTAGAGTGGGACTACCTTAAAAAACAATGATAAAAGTAAAGGGCATTGTTCCTTAACATTTATTTATTTAAGCACCTGGTGACCAATTTATTTCAAACCATGCTTACTGTGTACTAAATAATACCCAAAATAAATTTAAAAAAATGTTAAACATTTTGAACCAACCCACAGAAAAGTGCTCTTAGTTGTTAAGAGCTGCAGTCATTTGGCTCGTTTTGTAATGTTGCAATCTTCTGCTTCCAGACGAACTTTTATACTAATATTTGGGTTCAAACCTGCCTTTGAAACCTCTCAGTCTGGGAGGCTCAATTGGTTAGGTGCTGGCCTACTTACCCCAACGTCACACAGTGGCTTTTAAGTGTGCTTAAAAGTAACAGCTCTGTATCAGTAGATTTACTGGCATGTAAAAGAACTCCAGGATGAAATTCTGACTCATCGGCAATGCTTATGATTCTGGCAATTGACAGTGTTATTAAGAAACAAAATATTTATTTTCTGTCTCTCTCACTGTCCTTTTTGGTGCAATGTTTGGGGCCAGGGTTAAGCGAAAAGTATGTTATATATTTTATATCTTATTCTGTGAGAAAATACGTATAATTTGTCAAGCAAACCAAGGTGCAAACCAATTGTGCACACACACACACACACATATTTGGAAAATGAAGAGAGTAAAATCAGTCTGGGTGGGTAAGTTGGTTAGGCATTGGCCTTCTGATCCCAAAGTCGTAGGTTCAAACCCAGCCAGACAGTGGTTTTTAAGTGTGCTTAAAAGTGACATCCCCATGTCAGTAGAATTACTGGCATATAAAACCTCCTGTGGGACAAAATTTGGGCACACCAATGCCACTGATATGAGTGGTATGAACAGCATTGTTCACAGACAAAGCATTTAAAATATTTACATCAGCAGTAATGTTTTTATGTTGATAATTTAAAATGAGAGTTGTGATTCATACGAAATACATTTCTTTTACATGTACATTGTAATATTGCTGTTTTCCAAAGGTTTGTGACCAAATGAAGCTTTGCTCCCAGAAGTTCCATTTATTATTTAGAGCATATTAAAATAGGTTTGAAGCAAAGTGGTCTCTGGGTGTTAGATTAAGTAACTTGTCATGTCTCAGACATACATCATCTATGAAATCTCATGCAAAAGGAAAGAAACGTGTGCATAGAGTGAGTGGTGGTGTGATTGTTTAGTCTGCTGAATAGCACTTTATTGTTTTGGAAGGAATGTAAAGTTACAATACCTATTATATCTGTATCGAGATGGATATGTTTCTCTGGTTAGTGGTTCCTTGGTTGTACACTCCATGGAGATATAAACATAAATGCATCAATATGTGTATTATAAACATAAACAAATATAGCTACCCAAAAATGTGTTAAGTTACTAAATAATTGCAAATTAAAAAAAAAAAAAGAAACCATAAATTCTCCTTTATTTAGTAACTTAGAAGTACCCATTTTGTTGCATAACAATTTTAAATGTACAGTAAGCAAAGGCTTGGTTAGAATATTAGCAAGTTGCTCTTTTGTGGGTACTTCTTCAGCTCCCTAAGACTTACAAGTCAGATCCAAGAGTTCAGACACCTGTCAGTGCCTTCCCTCTTTTGCTCTTTTTGGGTACTCTCTATGTTAATTTCACTAGTTGCTGCTATCTCATGAACCCAAAATTGTCTCATTCAAACATTCTTTGTTCTTCAGTGAAACCCTGTATTCTGTGTAAAATGAATAGCTCCTTCGATGTGTACTGGAAGACAAGGCCTTACATCTTTTAGTTGAACAAGTTCAGCTAAAAACCTTTTCATCTATACAATCTCTCATACTGCTTCCTGAGTGCTACAACTTAAATTTCTGTGCAACTGAGAATTATTGCTGACTCTAGGAACAGGAATAAAGGCACAGTACACCCAAAATGGAATGTCCTATAATAGGATCATCTCCATGTATAACATCAGTATAACATTTCAAGGCACTTTTGCTTACATTGTTTTCGTAGATAATTCCATACTTGTATCTGTAAGATTGAATTATTGTTTTGACTCTGTTTTCATCTTGTTCACTTGTGTTTTAAAGATTTCTACATACTGTTCCAATGGCATGGGCAATATCAGGTCTGGTTCCACACATCAGACACATAAGAAATCAAACTGCATGTCTGTAAGAGAGCTTACAATTAAGGGAGCATCCATTCAAATCATTGCCTTTAATGGTTGGAATACTAACAGATCTGCATTTGTTTATGCTGAATTGCTGCAAAATGCTTTCTGTGTAATGATGCTGGATGACTTCAGTGGATCCATCTTTACCTCTGTTAATTTCTAGGCTCAAGAAAAATTATTCTGGTTTAGATGAACAAACAAGGACCAGCTTCACTTCTTTAGAACCCTAAGCCAATAATGTAGTTTCTGAACTTCGGATTCCAATATCACAACAGCTTTTTCAGACTATATAAGCTTTTTATTAACCAACATTGGTTTTTACTCTATAGACCCATTTACATGAAATGGTCTTCTTTGCTGGATTTAAGGTACCAAAAATCCATGTTTGTTTTTCTCAGTCTGCAACCTCTCCTGATTCATGAGTTGTGTACATCATCTGAATCCATTCCATCTCTGGTGATTATTTATTTATGCCAACAAACTTACTGTTGGTGTTTTTAAACACACAAGCCGTGTGTGGGCAAAGTTTGAGAGGTAGAACTGGAACTTAAAAATTCAATGCCACAACTGGGATTTGAACCAACAGTAAGTTTGTTGGCATAAATAAATAAATAAATAATTACCATCTGAAGGTTATTTAATCCTTGGATATAAAGTACTTACAATAGTAAGTCACCATTGGGGTAATTTGTCTCTGATGTGAGACTGCCTTTGTGGTCTACCAGGAGAAATATGAACTGGTTTGAGAATTTAATGCCATTCTGGTAGTTTGTCACAATAGCTCAGTGGTAGAGCAGCCGCCCGGTAAGCGGAAGGTCTGTGGTTCAAATCCCAGTTGTGGCATTGAATTTTTAAGTTCCAGTTCTACCTCTCCATCTCTGGTGTTTTATTGAAAGTTGGTAGTGCTAGTAAACCCAGTCAGTTTTATTTCACAGTTGGCAGCATTTTGAGAATTGTGTATGATTTACATTTAAATAATAATAAATGCATTGATACTGTTTTGTTTAGAGCAAATGTGTCATCAGTTTAACATGCCACACAAAACCTGAATAACTATCATAAATTATAACAGGTTATGGGCCCAGTTCATGCTAGAACTAAAATTAATGGAAACTGTGTGATGAAGTGACTAAATAAAATTTGTATGAGAACCATGCCATGGCATTGACAATTTAATTCAAGGGTGATGACTTCATTAATATCCAGAAATTAAAAGACAACAGAATTTTTCTAACGTGGCACTTTGAGGTTAAAATCGTATTTCAAGCAAAACAACTAATTAATGTTGTAGACAGATCTTTGCTGCTCATGTCTTGTGAAAGTGATGAAGAGAAGAATGCCAAGTGGAAAACAAAGGACGCCATAGCCCAACATGCAATTCTAAGAACAGTGAACAAAACTGTAAAGGTGCATCTCATTTTTTTTTGTTTTATTAAAGGAAACTCTTCTGTACAATTAGGTACAATATAGTTGAGCTAAGCTAGATACAGAACAACAATGATACTTGTAATTGGGGTGCCATCCAGCGATAGTCCCAATAATGTTACACAGAAATAGGGAAAACAGTTACAGAAAAAGCATTTGTATAGAGTTAAATGTTCAGTCGCAAATCAGAATGTCAGCGACGCTTTAGTCTTCGTCGTAGAGGTTCAGGAGAAAGATAAATATGGCGCAGCAGCGGATTGCGATGGCGCAGACAGGATTGATGCAGTCTCCTGTAGCAGATGCGGAGGATACACATCACCTCCGGTAGACCTATATCAGCATGCAGAGTAGAGTTGCGCACGTACCAGGGAGCGCCGGTCATGAGGCATAGAAAACGATTCTGTGTACGCTGGATCCTCAGGATCTGCGATGGAGCTGCAGAACCCCAAATGGCACAGCTATACTGCCACATGGGTCGAATTAAGGAAGTATAAACCAAACGGTAAGGGTAAGGGCGAGGAACCAGACACAAGATGATGGACTTTGCGGATACGGTGACAAATCCTCTGCACTAGACTACAGAGATGGGGACCCCATGTTAGCCGGCTGTCCAAGATAAGGCCGAGGTATCTTATGGAAGTCGCTGTGGGTATCTCCATGGGTCACGTTCTTTTTGTAAGTGAACTTCACAACTCGGGACTTATGAGCGTTCATAGTCACTCTCCAACGTCGGCACCAAGACTGAATTTGATTGCAGAAGTCCTGAAGGTGGCTAGCAGTCACAGCACAAGTACCCACACACAGAGCTGCCACATCATTGGCATAGTGAGCGATGGTGAGTTGAGGATGACTAGGAAAATCCGAGGTATATACCAGATGTAATAAGGGGCCTAGTACTCTTCCTTGCGGTACACCAGAGAAAATAGGAAAGGCCTTGGAGAAGGCGCTCTCATATTTAACGGAAAAGGTGCAATTATGCAAATAGGACTGTAGGAGGCGGAAATAGGTGTCCGAGAGATGCGGTTTGAGTTTGAGTAACAGACCATTGTGCCAAACCTTATCAGAAGCTTTCTCCGTATCCAAAAACAATCCTAAGCACACAAATAGATGTGTAGATCATATGTATCAAGAATAGTGTCAACTACGTGATGTAGCTGCTTAGAGCAGGAGTGAAGAGGGCGAAATCCAAACTGAGTATCGGGGATAATTTGTACCAGCTGAGGCTGAGATAAGAGGCGAGGCAGAGGGAGACGTTCGAAGATTTTGGAGAGTAGGGAGAGTAAACTAATAGGACGATAATTGTGGGGATCATTCTTAGCTTTGTCAGGTTTAGGAAGAAGGATAACAGTAGCATGCTTCCATTGGTGAGGGATATGAGCAGTGCGGGGGATAGCGTTATAGATCTGTATTAGTAGGACTAGCGCATTCCGGGGAAAATGAAGTAATAAGGGTTGCACAATAAGATCAGGACCTGGAGATTTGTGAGCTGAGGAGCGAACGATGATATTTTTAATTTCAGCAGGGATAAAGTAGTGTCGAAAAGGAGTGAGTAATAAAGGTTGCGCGAGTTCTTCCTCCACTCGATGATTAAATTCCACGTCGAGCATAGGATTGGGTGAAAACTGTCGTGCCAGGAGTTCAGAAAACATGTTGACCTTCTCAAGTGGCGTAGAAAACCAAGTATTGCCAACCTTAAGAGGCGGTATGGCAGCAGAATGGTGTGTCAAAGTTCTAGTCTTCTGCCATAAGGATCCATCGCGGGTGTTTAAGACTCGAAGTTTGCTTTCAGCAGCATTACTGCGTGCAGCACGTAGGGCAGCCTTCAGCTCCCGAGTAGCGCGGTTAAAATTAGTTTTATGAAGTGGGCAATGCGTATGTTCCCAGAGTTTCCTACAGTCCTTCTTGATGGAATGCAGAAGACGAATCTCAGGAGAGCAGAAAGTCACAGACCGAGGACGGAGATCGTGGATGTTGCTGCTGGCAAGGTTGGCTGCACACTGTATATTACGAGTCAGGGTAGAAACAGCCACATCAACATCACGGGGTGACTTAAGCGGCACAGTCGTAACAGTGAGGTCAGCAAGCAAAGAGGTGTACAAAGGCCAATCAAAAGGATGCCGTACCAGGGACGGAAAGAAGTCTTTGTACTTCACGCCATCAGAGAGAGTAAGCAGGACTGGTAAATGATCGGAGCTCAGATCGTGAAAAACGGAAAGACGGGAACAATGACGGGAAATGTTATGTCCAATGAAGAAATCCAGCATGTCCGGAGTGGAGGCTTCTCCCTGGGAGCTACTAGATGTGGTTTGAGGAGTTGGGGTTGGTCCCGGTAGAGGAGATAACTGATCCTCAGGTTGGTAACGCTGCTGCATCATAGAATAAATAAGCTGCTCCGTATCAATGGGAACAGCCATGGTGTTTAAGGAAAGTCTTAACACTACGCAGCTCACTCTCTTCGCTGCCTATCGGCAAACTTGGAGGTTATAAACTTTAATTAAAAGTCCACTTTAACCTAACTAGTTAAACAGAAGAGAGGAAAAGAAAAACGAAAAACAAACACTATTGTGAACACACGCAAATAACACAGTACAAGTACGGTTGGAAGTATTTAAAGTCTGTAAACATGCAATCTTGTCGTGTATAACCAATTTTAAGCACGCACTGAGTAATGGTACAGTCACAATTCAGTACTTCAAAAACAATAAATTCAGATGAAAATTCGTGATCCTTTCACTCCCACTGTCAATAATCACTGAGATCTTAAATAATACACTAATATGCACATACAATGCGAAAATATCGATATTTAAGGCTAAATAAGTGGACCATATTATCAAGGAGATATTTTTAAATCCAATGCCCTCTCTAAGATCCTTGCATCTCATGACATGTAAGAATGCAAAAGACACGTGTGACACAGTTGCAAGCATTTACAAGAAAGAAACAGGTCAAGAAAAGTGCCAGATATTTCAGGAATTTTACAATTACATGTATTGGATAACTAAAGATGTTCACACAAACATTAGTCAGGGTCAGAACTTAGTGTTCAAGCTAAAAGCTTTTAGAAACTATATTTATTACTCTGCCAGAAAAGATCAAGCACTTAAGTAGTGCATAGGATTCCTTATCACGAAAGGACAGGACTGTTGAAAATCTTATCTTGAGGCTGTAATTATAAGAATACAAGCTTCAAAGCGGAAGCCAAAGGAAGACATAACAGTGATGTCAAGGGTTATAGATGTGGACAGCGAGCACACTGTAAAAAAAAGCTCTCTGTAATTTGCATGAAAACTATCCTTGGTGTGAACAACACTCTTTTCTCAAAAGTAAAGTTTGTGTGTATCGCAAGAAATTAAATCATAGATCAGATGACAATTCCTTAAAGATCAACATGGAGAGAAAAATAAAAACCAGAATAGACCTACCAGTAATAACAAACAATAAAAACAAGTAAGATTTCATTCTTTATCAAGTGAGTCAGTGAATGAACTAGAATCAAGCAATGATTTTGAGATGGTGATAGTGTATGTAATAAAATAACCAAAAACTGATGATATTTTATCAGATATGAAAGTATTCAGTTTTAAAGCAAAGAAAGGACAACCAATGTTCAGTAAAAGCACTTGAATTAAGCTGGACACATTTCCAATAAAATAAAAAAATAAAGAGGAAAAAAAAGACATTCCATTTTAGTATTTCAAAATTTGAACCAATTACCAGTGTATCTCATAAATGATTAATTATAGAGAGACAGACAGACAGACAAAAACAGTACTTTAACATTATCTACATCTTTTCTTTTGCTTTTTCCTCCCTTTTTTGTAGCAATGTTTTGTTTAGCTCTTGCAGTTTATCTAGTGCAAAAGTCATTCAGAATGAAGAGGACATAGAGGCTATTCTCAGAAAATTCAAGATACCCATTTAATATGACAATGTCCTAACCAATGGCATTTAATTGAAATGGTTAGAGACATTTTTGAAACAATCAAAATTTAAAAAAAAGTGTTTATGTAAAGAGTAGTTTGGAATGGGGAGACTGTTGAAAATCTTTGTGTCATATCCTTGGAAGATACAGAGTTGGTATTTAAACGTCAAGTTTGGTATTTAACTGATTTTTCATTTTAAGTTATGTTATTTTCAGACATACACACACATACACAGAAACAGATTTCATTTCTTGAACAGTAATAGTCTATCTCTTGCAGTTTACCAATTACCAAAAAATAATTCAGAATAAATAGTGCATGCATCACACGCTATTCTCAGAATATTCATGATAACATATTTTATTTATCATGTAAATATCTTAAACATATATTTTAATCAAAATAGTTGGAGTCAGTGTAGAAAATAAAATGTTACAAAAATTTTTCCATATAAAGGGTAGCTTTGGATGTGAAGGTTTTCTCAAAAAGTGTATCGCATCCTTGAAGGACACAAAACTTAAATACCAAGTATATATACACATACACACATGCAGATGGCATACACAGACGTTTTTCTAAAAATGCTTTTTGTAAAATTTCATTTTATTATTTATTCTAGATATTTTTGTGGGATTCAGGTAGTCTTAAAATGTGAATTCATGTTGAAATCTCAATATTGAGTTATTGGGTGGAATGCAAACTCTTCCTCTACTTACTATATGTTAGTAAAGGAGAAACTCAAAATTGATAGAAGATAGAGGGACTTGGATGTGAAAACAATAATGTGGTTATAAGAGAAAGTGTAGAGCTGGTGCAATATTTGCTTCCAGTGGTAAATAAGACACAAGGTGAATGTTTTTACAATACAAGATTCTGAGGGGTTTTCATCTTGCCTGGATACGATGATGTGAAGAGCCAACTTCAGGTACAGGCCCTTCCTTTCCTTTCCTTATGTCCAGCGTATATTAATGTATTACTGTGTCATTCCTATTATATTTGATAGTTATTATATTATATAGTTACTTGCGGTTATATCCCCTTATAGAGGATATGTGAATGGCGACCACAAGCTGAGCAAAATATTACTTCCACTTACTGGTGTTTGTCTCTCACTGTATGGTCATCTCTTGTTCTCTTCCAACCCAAATGCTATTAGTGTACCCGAGGGCTAAGGAATCTTTATTTTTCCAATCTTCTCCTTTCACCTCTGTATCTTACTGGCTCGTTACAGCATTCTAACGTCTCACAATTGGTAATTGTGAAGAAAGCTATTGGATAACTATCCTCCTAGCTAGGTTCGATGGACCCATTAACCAAAGATGAGTGCAGCCCTCCATTCACATAGGGGGTTATGTATAGATGATGTAATCACCATAATGTAAAAAAACTGGTGTTTATAACAAAACAGTTACAGTCTGTTCATTGCTAGCAAAAATGACTGAACATCTCAAAGCAAAATATTCTGAGTTAATATCCCTCGATTGGGTCTCCAGGTTGGGATTGCCTTGAGATCAACAAAGATCCTATAATGGAATGCAGCAGGTTTCTCCCAAGAAAAGAAGACCAAATTAACGAAAAGCCTATTTCTAAATAACATAGATGTCTTTATCATTATGGAAGCTAATATATCAGAATGACAAAGGAATTACTTCAAAACTAAAGGATATACTCTATATATTTGCTTCCAAAAACAAGACAAATAGCATGTGGAATATTAGTATGTGTTAAAAGCACCTTAAGATCAGCCTTCAACATAACCAAAAAAATGGCAGTAAATGATAAAAATGAAGTAACTAAAGTTGATATACGAGTGCTGTACAAATAGTATCCGACCTTATTTTTTTTCTCGCTAACAAAGAATGAGGTAGGTATGGCAACTGCGCATACTCGTAGAAGGAAGCTTCCTGCGCATGCGTGAATATTTATATCCCCGCAGCACCACCGGTCACGTCAGTAGCTACCAGTGATTGGCTCCGTGTAACACGTGCTCGTCGCATTCACATTTTCTGGAAGATGATGGAACGCATGGAGCAACGGTATTGCATCAAGTTCTGCCAGAAACTTGGGGATACCCAATCAGAAACCATTCGCAAGATCCAGCAGGCTTTCGGTGATGATGCAATGAAAATTACTCAAATTAAAATGTGGTATAACCGGTTCAAAGATGGCCGCATGTTGGCGGAGAGTGACCCACGAACCGGAGGACCATCAACGAGCCGAAATGCTGTTGTTATCGAGCAAGTGCGGACACTGATCATGGAGGACCGACGTTTGACAGTTCGGGAGATTGCTGCTGAGGTTGGGATCAGCGTTGGTTCTGCAGACAGCATTTTGACTGAGGATTTGGGCATGCGAAGAGTGGCAGCAAAATTTGTGCCCAAGCTGCTTTCACCGGAGCAGCAACAACTCCGCCTTGCAGTGGCACAGGACATGCTGGAATGCGCCAATAGCGATCCTGAGTTCATGAAGACTGTGATCATTGGTGACGAGAGCTGGGTGTACGGGTACGACCCAGAAACAAAGGCCCAGTCATCTCAATGGAAGCACCCACATTCCCCAAGACCAAAAAAAGCATGACAGGTTCGGAGCAAAGTGAAGGTGATGCTGCTTGTTTTTTTCGACTATCGGGGCATTGTGCATCATGAGTACGCACCACAAGGGCAGACCATCAATAAGGAGTACTACCGAGAAGTCCTTCGTCATCTTCGTGATGCAGTTCGGCGCAAGAGACCTGATCTGTGGGCCGCACGCAACTGGCAGCTGCATCACGACAATGCTCCAGCTCATTCGTCACACCTGATCCAGAATTTCCTGACCTCGCACGGCATTCCGCAGGTTCGTCAAGCTCCCTACTCACCTGACATGGCCCCATGTGATTTCTGGTTGTTCCCAAAGATAAAGACAATGCTCAAAGGGTCCCGTTTTGAGACCCGTGAGGAGATAATGCACAACGCGACGGAACGTCTGCGCACCATCTCAAAAGAAGCTTTCCAGAACTGCTTCCAGCAATGGAAGGACCGCTGGACTAAGTGTGTGCTTTCAGAAGGGGCCTACTTTGAAGGGGATTAAGAGTCCCATCCACTCAGGTACATAATTTTTTTTCCCGGCACAAGGTCGGATACTTTTTGTACAGACCTCGTATAGAAAAATAATGAACATTATATAATATATAATCTGTACAATCGCCCCAAAAATGTACCAAATCTGAATCATTTAGACATAAAGCAGAAAACCATAATTGTTGGGGACTTCAATGGACATCCAAAATTATGGGAACTCACCAGAACTGATAGCACTGCTAAATGCATTGAAGATTTTTTAAATACAAATGCAGTATAATTAATATTAGTGACAGTAACATATCAAGATATCTTTCATTGCACCGGAGCTACTGCAAATCCTGATTTAGCGATTGTGTCATCTGATATTGCTGAGAAAACAATAGACAAGTCAGTGGTGATTTTGGTACAAGTCGTGGAGCTGTAATTTTAAACATTGATATGTCATCACATTGAGCTAAACTCCAAACTGAAAAAATTACTTGGAACTCAAGAAAAGGAAATTGGAAAGAATAAAATATACAGAAGTATTAGAAAATACACTACCGGGAAAGATAACTACAACAGATTCATCAAATCACTTAAACAGAAGACTTTGCAAACTTTTTAATAAAAACAGCTCAGAAATACATCCCTAAAGGAAAAGTCAAAGAACATAAACCTTTTTGGACTAAAGAATTAGACATATTAGGGAAAGACTACAAAGAAACCAGAAAAAAAGCAGAAATTTTCCAAGATAAAAACAGCATGATAAGCTGGAAGAAGAAATGGGGAATTTTTAAAAAACACGTTTATGGATGAAAAATAATTTTGCAGAACTTCTTGACAGAGAAAAGACGGGATTAAAATACCTATACAGATATATTTCAGGACTACAGAAAGAGGATAGTAAGAAACAACCCGTTGTCCACAATAATAAAAAACTTGCAGATTACAAAATAGCATCAGTTTTAATACCCAATATACAGCATCAAAAGTTCCTAGTATGTATATAACAATACAAAAACCAATTAAATCAAGTATAAAAGTTCAAAATCTAACTGCAAATATCTGTTAACATCAACAGAAGATACTTTCTCTAAAGATTTCAATTTAACAGAACTCAGTGCTGCACCCAAACATCTTAAAGCAAGAAAAACTCCTGGACCAGATAAAATTCAACTTGAATTTCTGCAATATCTTGGCCCCCAGAGCTA
Source organism: Tenodera sinensis (assembly GCA_030765045.1). NCBI lineage: Eukaryota > Metazoa > Arthropoda > Insecta > Mantodea > Mantidae > Tenodera > Tenodera sinensis. The sequence goes on along the minus strand of CM060965.1, from coordinate 145,909,369 downwards.
AAGAATATTTATTAAATTTCTATAATCACATATGGAAAACTTCTGTCCCCATAGACTGGAAAATACCCATTATCATTCCAATTCTAAAACCAGGATAAAATGCTGCAGATACTACAAACTGACCCATATCACTAACCAGTAACATAGCAAAAGTCATGGAACGAATGATATTAGCAAGGCTCAGCTGGTACTTAGAATCCAATAATCTCCTCTCAACATCTCAAGCTGCTTCAGAAAAAATCATTCTGCAAACGTACAAGTGATTTTATTAAGCCAAGAGATAAAAGAAGCATTTAATAAACAAGTGTGTTACATTTACCTTATCTGTAAACTCTAAATCAGTGTATGATTCCATTTGGAGATACAACTTAATTAAAAAATTACAAAACATTGGAGTCAAACGTAGCATGCTATGCTGGATCTCTGAATTTTTAATACAAAGATTCTGCGCCACAACCTATGGTACAGCAACATCTAAATTCAAACAAACACGTTTAGGACTACCTCAAGGAGCTATTCTCAGTAGCACCCTTTTCAACGTGCACACGCGCGCACGCACACACACACACACCATTCAAAATACTGGCACGAGAGCCGCCCTATTTGCAGATGATTTAGTTATGTGACACTCCCACAAAACACAAAATATTAAGCAATTACAGCTCAATCATCTAGAAAGTTGGAAAAAATGGTGCCCAACAAATCTCATGACAGTAAACTTAAGTGTCAATTATTCTCACTATTTATTTATCGGCAACAGTGAATTCCAATGGATGGTGTTGAGAAATATATCTAAATTAAAGGGAATCGGAATTTTCATAGAGTAAGAGCACAGAGAGAGAAAGAGAGAGAGAGTGAGAGAGGGGGGAGAGGGAGGGGGAGTGAGTGAGAGAGACAGAGAGAGGGAGGTGGAGGGAGAGAGAGAAAGGAGGGGGGATGTGGAGGGAGGGAGTGAGAGTAAGGGAGGGAGAGAGAGCAAATTATGAAACAAACTTTTAGTGGAAATGAGAAAAGGAAAGGAACAGAGATAAAAGGCTTTGTAAGAGGGCTCACATTATGGGTAGATGGAAAGAAAATGGAAGCCAATCAGCACGTGATAATGAAATCAGCAGGGAGGAGGATGAATCAGAAGAAAAGTTCTAGTTATGTAATGTCTGACGTATGGAAGATTTCAGACAACAGAGAGGGGAGGACCCAAGTGTGTCAGAGTGATGATGTGGGTCAGATGGTATTACCTATGAGAAAGATGGTCATGCCTACACAGCTGAATGAAGAGACAGCAAAGAACTGCTTTCCCATACTGCGGAATGACGACACTCTGGATACTCTTGCTGGTGGGCAATGGTCTTCCACACTGGTCTTGGAAATTGGGGTATGGCAGGTGGTTCTTGAACCCAGAGATGAGGAGAAGACTGCATTTTTGACAGGCCAAGAGCTTTGGCAATTCACAGTTATGCTCTTTGGCCTCTGTGATACCAGTTTCCTTCCAGCACCTCATGGGATGGGTGATGGGGAGTCTGACTTACAACCCCTGTCTGCTATACCTGGACATTATCATGTATGTATGTTAAAGAACTTAATTGTTTTATTAGATTATTACTCTAATAAATTATGCATTATTTAATACTATCCTTGCAAACTCTTATTCCTGTATCTATTTAATATTAGTCAAGATAAACATTTGCAGAAATTATCTTATTGCTGATTTTCTTGTGGGTGCAAGGCGAATATGGAATACAATAAGTTTTGAGCGAGTCATTTCTTTTAAAGCTTTGAAGTTCTGTGCTCTCTGCACAGCTAAACAGATAAACAAGTGAATAACGACCTTCCATTTGAGAAAAGTTTAAGCACAGCAAAACTCACACAAATAACAAGGAATATCTTCGAAATGGTTAAAAAAATGCATATAGACATAACTTGTGAGTTTTAACGAGACCTACATTTTTTGTATTTCATTTGAAGCTTTTTGTTCACAGTATTTAAATCGCATCACAATAATAAGTCACTTATTTCAGTGGATCTATGTGATCTGCAAGAGGAAATGGATCGAGACCACCTTCAAATATGCCTGGCCACTTCTAGCACCCCATCCGTCAGTGAAAAATATTGGAGAGCAAGAAGATTAATGATTTATTGTCAGAAATCCAGCATTAGCTAACAACATATAATTCCATTAAATACCATTCCTTCTTCCTTTTGGCTATATTATGTTCCTGTAAACCCATTCACAACTGAATCATGCTGCCAGAAAGTCACATTTCATTATTGTAACAGAGTGATAGCAACAATGCATTTAAAAGAAGTAGCTGGAAAAGCAACTTTTAACAATTTTGCTAGGGACAAAGAAACATAAAAGGTGTTCTGTTTCAGAAATTAACACTACATTTCAGCACTTCTGTTTGTCTGATCCTTACAATTTTTCATACTGACTCTGGGGTCTCCGTCTAGGGGATATGTGAATAGCGACCACAAGGTACCCAAGCTGAGCAGAACATTACTTCCACTTACTGGTGTTTTGCTCCTCACTGTAACTTTTCTATCTGACCTTACCTTGGTCATCTCTTGTTCTCTTCCGACCCCGATGCTATTAGGGTTCCTGAGGGCTAGGGAGTCTTTATTTTTCCAACCTCTCCATTTCTCTAATTCCTCTATAAAATCTTAACCCCCAACATGCTGACCTGTCATGGCATGTAATACGTCCTCTGATTGGTAATCAGGGGATATGGTTGGTGAATTTATTTTTATAGCTCTCCCGGTCAGGTCGGTGAGACCCGTAAACCAACGACAGGTGTGGTCCTCCAGACATTCTGGGGGTTGTGAGAGAGTGATGTGACTGCCAAAACGTAAAAATATGGTGCTCTCTAAAAAGCAGTTACTATTACTGATATTGCTCTCTTTATATTGGAGAGCAAGGGGATTAATGATTTCATTGTCACAAATCCAGCATTAGCTAACAACAACATTTTTTTATTACTCAGGGGTCTCCGTCTATGGGATATGTGAATGGCGACCACAAGGTACCCAAGCTGAGCAGAACATTACTTCCACTTACTGTTGTTTTGCTCCTCACTGTAACTTTTCTATCTGACCTTACCTTGGTCATTTCTTGTTCTCTTCCGACCCTGATGCTTTTAGGGTTCCTGAGGACTAGGGGGTCTTTATTTTTCCAACCTCACCATTTCTCTATAAAATCTTAAACCCTAACATGCTGACCTGTCATGGCATGTAATACGTCCTCTGATTGGTAATCAGAGGCTATGATCGGTGAATTTACTTTGATAATCCTCCCGGTCAGGTCGGTGAGACCCGTAAACCAACGACAGGTGTGGTCCTCCAGACATTCTGGGGGTTGTGAGAGAGTGATGTGACCGCCAAAACATAAAAATATGGTGCTCTCTAAAAAGCGGTTACTATTACTGCTAAGTCTCTTCAGTATTTATGTTGAGAAATAGTGGAGAGCAAGAGGATTAATGACTTCATTGTCAGAAATCCAGCATTAGCTAACAACAACAACATTATTCTCACTAGCCAGAAAACAATTTGAATTAAACTCACAATATGATAACACTATTTTAGAAAGAACAGATAAAGAAAAATATCCTGGAATAGTTTTTGATAACAACTAACCTGCAGAAAGCATACAGATTATGTATGTGGAAAAGCTACAAAAAGATTTGAAGTACTGAAAGGATTAGCAAGCATTAAACGGGGCAGTTCCTGGGAAACACTGAATACAACTTACAATGCTTACATTAAACCGGTAATGAAATACTGTGGAGAACTATTGATAACATCATCATCTAGTGAAAGAAAATTAGAACGCACACAAAATAAAGCACGTAGATTAATAACTGGGGCAATTAAAACAACCCCAATAGAAACACTACCGATGCTATCTCTAACAAACCACTCAATTTAGAATTTGAAACTCAAGCTATTTTTCAATATGAAAAAATGATAAGATCTCCAATTTTCAATAAATGGAATAATAATTCCAATGTTGTAAATAATTTAAAAACACGATCTGGATCCACACAAGAAGTCAGTAAATTAGAAAACAAATTAGAAATACCAACACAAAGAGAAAATCTCGTCGCTTGCATCAACCCTACTGAGACTTGCAATTGAACACCAGTTAAATCTAAAATATGAACTATGAAAAAAAATAGTCCTATAATAGCTAAAGCCCATACAACTAGAAACCTTAAATCTAAATTATCCAACTCACGAATGGAAACATATATACACAGATGGTTCCCTCTCTGATATCAATGGTGGGGCTGGAGCAGGTAGGATATGCCAGTTCTTTTTCTTTTATAGAAATAGTGGAATAAATACCACAAATTTTGATGAAGAAATAGAAACTCCTTATATAACACTGAAAAATGTATTTCTCTAGCTGCATCAATGCAAAAATATAGTTATTCTTTCAGACTCACAGCAATAGTAACATTCCCTAAAACAGAAAAAAATTAAAGAATCCAAAAAAATGATTCAGCAAATTGGGGAAAAAGAGTTGTATTACAGTGGATTTCATGCCTTTGTGGAGTGGATGGTAATGAAGAAGCAGACTTTTTGGCAAAGAAAGGAATTTGACCCATATGGACCGCTACCTTCACAAGAACTCTAATCACCATCCAAAACAAAAACGCTCTATGATCAAAACTTTGGCAGACCGAGCTACACGCATTTGTGAACCACAATATCTAAACCAAGAATTTGAATACCTAGATAAAGCACTACAATTAAATGGCTATACTAAACGTAAAATCAACCGAGCATTACACCCTAAGAGAGGTTCCACCACCACACGAATATCAAATAACAATAGTAAGACTTTTTCTACCATACATCAGATCAGTGACAGACCGCATTGGGAAACTACTCAAATGCCATAACATTAACACCATTTTCAAACCCACAAAACAGATCTGTAATATACTCCGATCAGCCAAGGACCCCAGGGATCCTCTATCTACAGTGGGAGTGTATAGAATACCATGTTCATGTGGCAAAGTGTACATTGGAATCACAAAGCAAAGCATAAACACTTGCATTGACAAACATAAAAGAAGATGCCGTTCGGGCCAGACTGAAAATTCAGCAATTGCAAAACATGCCATAGAAGAAGAAGGTGAACACATCATCCAGTACAAAAACACAGATATTCTAGCCTCAACATCCCACTGCTATTCTCATTTATTCCGCAAAGCCATCAAAATACAAAAGCATAAAAACAACTTCAATCGCAAGGAGGAAGGCCTTAAGCTTAACAAATTATAGCATACAGCACTAGCAAAAGCAAAAATCAAGAACTCCACACAAGCCAATCAGACGCCAGCAGATCACAACACGCCACCAACATTGGTCCAACCGTTGCCCATCCGGACCAATCACAACAGACCTCCCCTCCAGCCATTGATATAAATACCGCATCCCACGGAGAAAGCAGCACAGTTGCTGTTGAAACCTCCTCTAGGAACTTCGACCTTGCCGCCACTGATGATGTCTGCCGTAGTCGTAGACGAAACGTCTGGGAAGAAGAAGAAACCCAGTAGACCACGACCCATAAGCCCGGAATATATTGTTTCTACTAATAAAAAAACTATTATAAGATTTTCTTATGAATCAATCAAATGCATTGTAAAAAGAAAAATAGACAAAACTATATAAATAAAATAACACAAGAAAATAGAAATTCCAAGTGGCTACCAATTGCACAAAATTCTAAAATAATTTCAAAATTACCAAGAAAATCAGCTGTTGCCACCTTTCTTCTCATAACTGGACATGATGGTCTGAATAGTATTGGCCTTTCAACCTCACCAAACTGCCTACTGTGTACCAAAGAAGAAATTATGAATATGGAACATCTAGAATCATGCCAAGCTTTGAAGATGTATTTTGAGATTGTCACCAATTACTGGGAAGCTAGCAGGAGAGTGACTTCATTGTTAGTTCCTGAGCATTAGTCACACACATATTATACAACTTATTCACAAACTCCATATCCTTGACTCTGAATATGCTTCCATATTAGTATGTCACAATTTTGTCTCTAACATTTGGAGAACACTTATGGGATTAATTTGCCTGATAATACTGATGCACACTGTTTACACTAACCCTCAACCAAATACTCCAAAAGCCAGCCTCCTATTGCAGGTCTGCTATACTCATACAATTAGAGTAAGTGCTGATTGGTGCTAGTTGTGAGTCTGTACTCAAAATAAAAAATCTTAGATTATTGAACATAATATCAAAAAGAGTATGGAGTGTAAATGAAATTAATGAAATTGTCATTCAAGATTTAAAAAGCCTTCTTGCAACATCAGGTATGACAGTAACTGATAAAGACAACCTTCTATTGTATCTATGGAAACAGATAAAACCAGGATATTTAGTTACAGTACACATTTGAATACTGCTGCATTTTTACTACAATATGTCTTGTTGCAGTACTGGAATTTTGTCAAAATCTATTGTGGAAATATATTGAAATTTTAAACTTTCAAGGCAGTAGACACCCTGTTAAATGAAAATTGATTCTAAGGCATTTTTTAACCCAATTAAATGGGTTAACGTATAGGTATGTTACAGTAGAAAACTACAAGTGTACTGAATAGTAAACCATAAAGTCAGGATATGAATGCAAATTCAAAGTTTGATAAAAGAATTGACCTACCTGCCTTTATGGTGCTATTATAATTATGTTGAGCTAAGGCAGATTCAACAAAAATGGCATTGTTTTAGATTTTGCATTTGAATTCAAATGGGGAGAACCAGAAGGTTAAGAAGAAAGAAGGCCATAGAGTGCAGACCACTGCCTTTGAAAGCATCTGTATGCTTTGTACAGTTGACTAAATGGATGAAGCAGCACAGTTGGAATCCACTTGGCAAGCTATTTCCAGCAGAGTTTGCAGAAACTGGGCGAGGATTAATGACGAAAAGTTACATTCAAGGGGGTGATGTGTTAGTGAGTGTCCCTTATAAACTTATTATAACTGTGACTACTGTTGCAAAATCCTATATTGGTGCAGCTTTTAAACAGAATGAACTTAAATTCAGCGCTCAGCAAATTCTTTCGATATATCTGATGTGGGAACATCATCTAGATAGTCTTTCATTTTGGTATCCATATTTATGCACACTGCCATCTGCGTACACCACTCCTTATTTTTGTTCTTCTGCAGAAATTGCTGTAATGCCCAAGTTTTTGCTAGAGTCCATTTTAGCACAGAGAGAAATGCTGAAAGACGATTTTAAATATTTGATGGGAGTAGTGAATTCTTCTGTTCCATGCTGTTTTCACTGTAATCGGCACTTGAGAGAAATATTTACCATAGAAGACTATATATGGGCATGGTTTACTGTAAATACACGCTGTGTGTATTTGAATGATGACCGTGATTGTGGCATTAGCTTAAATGACAAGAACTGCTTAGCATTAGTACCTTATTTAGATATGTTTAATCACTCATATAAAGCCAAAGTACAGGCTGGACTGAATTCTCTTAATGACTGCTATGAAATCAAAACATTAGTGCCATTTCCAAAACATAGTCAAGTGTTCATTCACTATGGAAATCACTCTAATTTAAAGCTTTGTATTGAATATGGATTTGTCATTCCTTTTAATCCAAATGATGTCATCCAATTTACAGTTGAGGAAATAATGAGCTCAGTGAAACAGAAATATCCATCAGAGTTTAATTGTTCAGCTGGAAAATTAACTTACGTAAAATCTCATGGATTGAATAAGGATTTGTCATGCAGCTATGATGGTCTTTCTTTCAATGCAAAAGCACTAATTTATATTCTAATTACAGATGATTGTAACTTAAGCTCTATCAGTAATAAGATATATTCTGGAAAGTTCATTCAGGAGGAGTGTACAGCATTATCTAAGGTGGAATGTACAGTTCTAGAAGATAAGTCTGTAGCATTAAGCAGCATTATAACTAAAATGCAAGAAAAAAATCAGGCTTGTACGAAAAGTTTTGAGGTCATTATAAATCTAATTAGTGAGTATATAAGGATTCTGCATAAGGTTGCATCTAGACATTTAAAGCATTGTGATTGATCAAAGCATAATGAATAAAGTGTTGTGTTACACAAAACTATTGGTGCTGAAGATGATGCACTGCAGATTGCTAGTCTGCCAGTAAACTCAAATATGCATTTGGTGTGCTCAAGAAATAGAATAGGTCAAAATATACATGTAGTTGACCACTTACTAGAGTTCATAAAATCTATTTTTTTTACTTATCTGTAATTTTGAACTGATAATGATCATCTAATTTTGTAAATATTAATGGACAAATACAAATACCACATTTTTTATTTATACTGTTGTATTAAAGGAAAAATGTAAGTTTTATTGAAGTGTATTGTATCAAAAGAGAAGCTTAACCAGATGTTGATCCTGTACTTGATCTGTGCTACAGGTTGAAATAAATAAACTCAAGATCAAAGTTGATAGTATTGTTGTTATTCCTTTTATTGTAAACACAAATTTGTGGTTGTGTTTAGAAAAGGAAGATTGTCATTCCAGATTTTCATAAAAGTTGTAATGCTCTGGTCTCAAAATCAGTGCAGTCCTAGGTAATGTTAACCATTAGCTCATCAGATTTTTTACCTTTAGTTGGGATGTCCTGTTTTTAATGTTTTTATCATTTTAGTCACAATTTCTATGAGGACAGCTCTACTCAGAAAACAAACTCTTCTTAGCATGTGTCAAAAAAATACACTTTGTTTTAAGTTAAGGCAAAATAAAGAATGATACCATTTTTCATGAACATTTCAGTTTTCTTTAGTAATTTATGCTGGAGACATAATTTCTAGCCATCAGGTAATCATTGGTAACTAAAGTTTAGAGCAAGCATCTGGGTTTAGTTTTAAACATATATTAATTTTCCATATAAAAAATTACCTTTACATTTGTACACAATGTTTAGTTTTCACATCGAGCCGATCACATCACTACAAAATGCAGAGGGATCTGTCTTGCCTAAAACATGGTAATACATCATGATTCCTATTTCGAAAAAAGTTCTATAAACATAGCTGTAGTCACACACTTCATATAAGGTAAGCAGTTCTAGTCAGAAAAGCTTACACAAGTACATGTGCATGCACATGGAGCAAGATGCCATGCAGCAAAAAACAAGAGTGATAACTTTTTTCTCTGATGTGATAGAATTCAGCAATGAATTCAGTTCATAATTTTTAACAAAATCCACTGCTTTCCTTTCCAGTTCCCAAAACCTTGTTGAGTAGCATTTTATCACCACCACCGCCACCACCACCACCACCGCCACCACCACCACCACCACAACCACATCAGTTTTTTTCAAATAACTACTACTGGGAACAAAGTTGCACCAACTTGTGCTTCAAGCATATAACAATGGATACTATAATGATTCTTCAAACTTGTTTTCACAGCTGCAGAGATGCATCAGGATCAAACTTCTCTTGTGAATAGAGGATAGCAAATCAGGAAGTATGCTAACCCTAAAAACTAAACATTTGCAGGTAAAAGTATTACCTCTCTCCCCCCTCCCCCTCTCTCTTTTACACACTCACACACAAATTGAGCCTCTAGCAATGTCATGCTAATTTCTAAATTAAGAATGTCATACTGTGACAAATGACCAAATCCGGTAGCATACTTTCTTGGCGCTTTATATCTAAAGCTGGAGCACAAAAATACAGCTCTGTTTAATCATGACGATTAAACTTCCAAAACTCTCTGATGACACACTCAAATTTCTTTCTCTCTCTCTCTTGCAGGTGCAGTGCTCACACATACACAGAAATATGCTTCAATTAAGGTAACTTGGGTATTCTGACAGTTCCTTCGGCATGCTTTACCCGTGTGGTAGGGGAGTGGCACAGCAGTCTGTTATCATGACAACCAAGTTTGACCTTGAAGTAGCCAATAGACTTTGTAGTCTTGCAATCCCATCACGAAGTCTATTGGCTACTTTAAGGTTAAGCCTGGTTGTCATGACAACAGGCCACTGTGCCACTCCCCTACCACGCTGGTAGCGCATGATGAGCGAACTGTCAGAATACCCAAGTTATGTTAATTCAAGTATAACTGCTAACTCCTGTCTTGTTCAACACTTAATGGCTCCGAAGAACTCGCTCCTCTCGCTGTACCGACTTACATAGACAAGAACGGCATTGTACTGTAGTGTGGTGTATATGATATATGTAGTATGTAGTATACACGCACAAGGATTCTTCTTGAAATCCACTTTTTCTCGAACTTCTCGTAAATAGGCTGCAGTTGAAAGATTTGCAAACAATCCGGAAATGCTTTGTTTTCTCGCACTCATACTCATCTTTGTTCTGACCGTTCTATTGTTGTTGGACCATCTGAATATACCACCAATGTCTTCTAGATAGGGTTATGTATAAAATAAAAATAAAATAAAATAATATCTGCCAGCTATGTCCAGATACCTAATTTCTTATATCTGGACGTAGTATGCGGATATTTTCATTTATTTAAACTTATTTATTACAATTTTTTCACAATAGAATGTGCAGAAGTTACTAACCTAAATTAAATAACAATATAAATTAAATATAAATTAAATATTGTAAAGTTGTCCCTAGTCTCTGGTAGGCTGTCCAAGTCTCATCAGGCTGTCGTTTTGGCCTCGTTCTTCTCCTTTCTGCTTACAGTTGGTTTGACAATCTTAACGATCGACGGGATGGTGCTACAACAGTCGCTGGAGGTGTATAAAAATTTCTTAGATTTCTTTCTTGTTCAGTTTGTCTTAAAGATCTTTCTGCTATACTGATTTGAGTCGCTAACTCATTTAAAGCATTTAGATTTTCCTTATTCCTGACCATTTCCGATAAAGTGAGGTACATGAGCTTTTCCCTGTTAGATTGTCCTATTTCACTGTATTTCTGGCAGTTAAACATTACATGCTCAGGAGTATCTTCTGTATTGCATCTGGTGCACATTTCAGAGTTTATGATGCTAAAACGTTTTAAGTAAGTGCCATATGGCCCATGGCCCGTAATATAGTGTAATGCAGCTTGTAAGGGATTTAGGTGCTTTAGTCGTAACCTTTCTCGTATATTAGGGTAAAACATATAGGTGCGTCTCCCAGTTTGCAGGTTATCCCATTCTGACTGCCATAAGGATATTAACTCAGTCCTTATTTGTCTTTTCATATAGCATCGTTTTCCTATAATATCTTCTATCTTTTGTTGATTGCTTTTCTTTAGCCAATAGTAAGCACCATATAGGCGAACCTGTAGATCTATTGGCCAGGTACCAGTGGCCACAAGAAGAGCCATAGTAGAGGTCGTTCTTGCTGCTCCAGTAAAACGGAGAAGAATTTTCCTCTGGCATTTTCTGAGATCTGCGACGAGGTTTAATTTTTGCATACACTGTGCCCACGCTCCTGCACCATATGTAATGATGGCAGTAAAGATACAATTATGATATGTTCTAATGGTAGTGAGAGGTAGTTTATATTGACGTTGGGCAATACTGGCAATCTTCATCATAATTTTACTGGCTTTGTTGCAGACCTGAGTAACATGTGTCTTGAAGTTGCCTTTCTCATCAAGCGTTATTCCAAGGTATTTAATATACTTGTGGCGTTGAATACGTTCTTCATGTATTCGTATAACTGGGTTTCTTAATAATTTACCTTTAAATAGCAAATATGCAGATTTGTTAGCTGCAATTTGTAGTTTAACAGAGTTGCACCATTTATATATCTTCTGGGTCACATCAGAAGATTTTGTTTCCAGTTCCAGGCGGGTGTTTCCTTCTATTAATAAAAGCAGATCATCCGCATATGCTATAGTGGTATATATTTGCGTGTCAACTACTAACTCATTAAGCAGAGGCTCCAAACCTATATCCCAGAATATTGGACCCAATATAGAACCTTGCGGGCATCCTTTCGTAATATCACGTGTAACTGTACTATTTGCCCCTGTGATGTTGACTCGGCGGTCTACACAATAGTTCTTCAGAATTCTATAAAGACTTTTTGGGTATTCTTGTTGGCGCATGCGTTCAAAAAGTGCAGGCCACCAGAGGTTATCGAAAGCTCCAGCTATATCAAAGAAGAGACCCATCACATAGTTCTTTTTAGAGTTCTTAGCTGCAATTATGGCTTTAGTTATTGCATCCGTGGTTGACTTTCCAGATCTAAAACCATATTGAGTAGGATTAAGGCCTTTCAGGATCCTAAACTCTTGTATGCGTTTACATAGGAGTTTTTCTTGTACTTTACCCAAAAGGTTAAGTAGACAAATCGGTCTATAAGATTTTGGCAATGCAGGATCCTTATCGCCACCTTTATGTAAGATCGTGATACTGGCTTCTTTCCAGCAATAGGGAATACGGCCTTGCCATAGACATTCATTAAAGAGATCTGTTAGATATGGAGTTATTTCTGGTGCAATATTTATGAGTATTTCTGCATGTATTTGATCAGGTCCTGGAGCCTTCTTCTTTTTGAGGATTTGTAATGCATGCAGAACTTCAGATCTGTCAAAGGGATAGACGATTCCAGCTGTTGGTTCGTCGGAGGTGAAATCCTTTCTAAGTTGTTTGTGCTGGATTGTATCTGACTCATGGTTATCTGAGGGAAGGACAGTAGTTAGCAGGGTTTGTATAGATTCAATCCATCCTTTAGTTAGTTCACCGTTTGGTTTAAGTAAAGTAGAGAGGACTTCTGGAGACTTTATTTTTTCAGTGGCTATCTTGTATGGGATGCCCCATATATTGGTGGTTAAAGCATTCTCAACAAAATTATCCCATGATCTTTCCCTCAGATCTTTTAAAGAAGTTCTAAATTCTTCTTTCAATAGTTGGTATTTTCTAAGGTGTGTTTGCCTCTCTGTGTTTAAGATAGAAGTCTGATATGCTCGGCGTGCTTTCCTCATTTTAATCCGAAGTTTCTGCAATTTTTCGTTCCAGATATTATTACTAAAAAGACGTGGCTTACTTCTTGGAATTGCCTCAATCATAGCTTTCTGAATGGCCTTAGTAAGCTCAGAAGCTTTGTAGTCAATATCGTCACCCACATTAATTGAGGGTGGCATTAGTAGATTTTCTTTCAGGGCTTCCCAATTTGCCTTTTTGATGTTAAAAGTTCGTCTTTTAGATATAACAGTTGCTATGGTGTTCTGTTGTTGCCTATATTGAAAATAGATGAGATTATGGTCACTGGTAGTAAGATCCTGACCTACCATCCAATTCGAAACATTCTCAGCAGCTTTGTGGTTTGCTAACGTAATATCAATATTACTGGTTGAACCAGCACCATTTTGGAATGTTGGAGGATTAAGCGGCTCATTTAGAATGTGGAGCTGTAATTCTGCTATGGCTTCTTCCATTAGTTCACCTCTTGCATCTCTAGTGGTACTATACCACCAGGGGGATTTGCTGTTACAATCCGCAGCATATACGACTGGAGTATGGGGATACATGTTGTTTATTATACGCATCTTATTGATGAATGGCTCTATCGGATGACTGTATTGAAAATACATGCTTACTAAGATGAGCGTTCCTCTTTTACAACATACTTCAACACATGAAGTATGTTCATCACAGACTTGATGGATCCTAGTCACTTGTAGATTAGCATTCGTTATTAAAATTGATGCTTTGGGACTAAATCCTGTCGTAATATGTCTGGTGGAGATGGGAAGGTGTGCGGGTATACCTTTAATGCAATATGGTTCTTGTATACACAAAACATCAAATTGCATTTCTTAGGTGACTTTTCTAATAAAAGGGTTATGTATGCCATACTGCTTGAAACATCTGTGGCAAGCTTGGCAATCGTGACACGTCTTCATCCAGTTGCCATTCACCCAGGTGTGTTGGCAGGCCAACCTGTGCACAATGTAGTCAGGCTGATCTTCCTGCACCTTTGCTTGCTTGTGGTATGCCCAACGGCTACCTCCACCAGGATTACTCTGCTGACCCCAAAATGTTCGCTGGAGCTTCAGAGCATTATCTCAACTTGTCTGACTTGGAAGACCCTCCTGCCAACATCGACAGTCGCCTCATGACTCCTGAGGGCATCCAGCCCCAGTGTAGTTCCTCACCACCCTCACAACAAGCACTCATAGGTTTATAATGCTCTGCCCTAAGGTCAACTTCACTCAGGCCTCATTCTCCACGGGTAAGGTATCACCTGATGCCGCCACTATCTCTTAGGGTCGATCTAGTTTTCTCGTTGGCATGTTCTCTACCACATCAGGTTGGATCATGGCCATGGCTGCATTTGTGTCCACTAGTACCAGCAGCTCTTCTCGTGTATCTTGCTGTCTGTGATGATGTCCTCCATTCTAATAATAGCACACAGCGTCACTTGATGGGATTGCTCCGACGGTTCCTCTGTGCACCATGCCAGCCTGTCCTTACTTTTTCCTTGCTTGCTCATAGGATTTTTTGCTTACAGTCCTTCATGACGTGTCTTTGTAGACTACATGCCCAACACACTACACTAAGGGAACCTTGCAGATGTTCCTGAGCCGACTTTTTGTCTGCTTCATATCTTAACTTCCATACTCCGAGATGGGCTTATCTGTTACCTTGGGTGCTAGCTGCTGCCTCCTCAGGCTCTCGCTAACCTGTCTATACCTGGCATCCAGGTGGGTCTGGGTGGCTCAGTGGTATGACGCTGGTCTACTGATCCCAATGTCGTGGGTTCAAATCTGGCCCAGACCGATGGTTTTTAAGTGTGTTTAAAAGCAACAAACTCCAGGTCAGTAGATTTACTGGCATGTGACAGAATTCCTGCAGGACTAAATTCCGGCACTCCAGAGATGCTGATGTGATCCAGGCAATTGACAGCATTGTTAAACAACAAAATATATTTTGAGAGGTAGAACTGGAACTTAAAAATTCAATGCCACAACTGGGATTTGAACCACAGACCTTCCGCTTACCGGGCGGACGCTCTAACCACTGAGCTATTGTGACAAACTGCCAGAATGGCATTAAATTCTCAAACCAGTTCGTATTTCTCCTGGTAAACCACAAAGGCAGTCTCACATCATTCTGGCAGTTTGTCACAATAGCTCAGTGGTTAGAGCGTCCGCCCGGTAAGCGGAAGGTCTGTGGTTCAAATCCCAGTTGTGGCATTGAATTTTTAAGTTCCAGTTCTACCATCTCAAACTTTGCCCACACACGGCTTGTGTGTTTAAAAACACCAACAGTAAGTTTGTTGGCATAAATAAATAAAATATATTTTGTTTTTAATCTGGCACCCAGTTCCTTGATGTTGCTGTGATGTTGCCTTCATGGGCACTAAGGTGTTCCCCGACGTCCTCCGTGATGTCAGTGCAATGGCAGAGATCTTCAACTTCCCACTGAGTTCTTCTGCATCTTCCTCCAACCAATTGCTATCAATCTTCGCCCTTAGCTCCGTCTTTGTCTCGGACATTTCTATTTTCATTTTTTCCATCTCGGATTTTCATGTTTTTACTTTGTTTCTCAGTTCTTCTATTCTAGATTCTCATTGGGTCCTCAGTCGCTGCATTCTTGATTTCCATTTGATCGTCATCTGCTGCATTCTAATTTTAGTTGTACTAGCTAACAGTTTCTCAAGCATTGACGCAACTCTGGCTCACAAATTTATACTCTATAGTTTCTGTCTAAATAATGTGATTTTATATAATCTAAATGTGCAGAATCCAAATTTTCAATCCATTTACTTCTATCATATCAGGATGTGTTGCAAAGGCACTTTAGATGTACGATATAGTTATGTGAATTTCATCACAGACTCTTTTCTTTAAAGTTTTTATTTGAAATACAAAGACAGTATTTAGAAATACACAAGTTGCTGTAATTATGTGTATGGTTGTCCATGTACATCACTAGAGTGTTTCTGCTTTCTTTTGCTAAGTTCGCTATTGGGTGCATAAATTAGCCTTTCAAAATCAGGAACATAAAATATTTAAATAATAAATTACTTAATAACTTACTCCCGTGGACAAAAAAAAAAAATGGGTCATGTATGGAACATACATATTTACATATGTGCCTACATACATACGGACAGGCATACATACACAAATACCTAACAGATGGATAGTCAAATGTACGTACTTTGTGAAAACTGCAAATTATGTGGTGCTCGTGGAGTTTTTCTCTACCGTTAAAGTTGCCTGCTGTTCCAGACATGACTCACATTTTTTGTCCACATGTGTACATTCCCATCACACAAAATATTACACCTATTGGGCGTTAATCAAGAAAGACCTCCTCTTCCTCCTCCTCCTCATCCTCCTTTTTTTATATTTATTTTAAAGTATTTCATGCTTCAACATGCAACACTGGTTGGCTGGAGTACTGATTCTGTAGCATTCTTGGTACCTACCTTATTTTATACTCCTGCAGATTGCTGAGAAACCGTTCCCCTTGCTCATTTCTAAAAATTCCCAGATTTTCACGGAAATAATCTTGGTAAAAAAATAGGAACTGAATTTTGAGTTTCATGTTATGACTGTGTTCTTTGTATGCTTCAAGTATGTTAGCCGCAATGTTTCTTTGTTGTTACCAAGAAATTTTGTAAACAACTTCACATAAAGATATCTGTTGTGCTTTCTCCTTTTCATTCAGGGAACTTTTAAATGTTTTATCAGGCAGTTTTCGTATATCAGGACCATTAAATACATCTTTTAATTTTGCTTCAGATAGTAATGGAAATTTCTCACATATATACTTGAAACATTATTTTTTTTTATTTAAATCCTTTACGAACTGTTATATTAAGCCAGCTTAATCTGAAAAGTGGCAGCAGAGCTAGGACTAAAAATGCATTCATTAAACTGACTTCCAAACTTTCTCGACATGCCTAGTCTTTCTTAGTCCAGTGATCAACGCATGCCTTGCTATCCCACAGAGAGAAAAGGCATGAAAATGTGGTAAAACTAGATTGTTGACCCAGAGCATAATGACTTCACAATCACCACAGTCTTGTAGTT
Organism: Tenodera sinensis; assembly: GCA_030765045.1. Lineage (NCBI taxonomy): Eukaryota > Metazoa > Arthropoda > Insecta > Mantodea > Mantidae > Tenodera > Tenodera sinensis. The sequence continues at coordinate 145,892,374 of CM060965.1, read as the reverse complement.
GTGTTCACTGTAGTTCAGTCACAGTAAGAGTAGTTCCAAATTTCCATATGATTCTGTCAGGATCAGTGTACGGAACTTTAATAGTGGCAACATTGCTGCAGAGTTGCTAGCAATGGCACAATATTGTTGCTGACAGCATACATTAGTTACATATCTACCTTACCTCTGAGCAAATGGACTCTCTGACTCTCCCTTCCCACATCATGCACTTGTGCAACGGCAAGAGAAACAGATTCTCATATGAGCTAGCGGCCTAATGTAATGTCACAATATTTTCAAAACAGGAATAACAGAATGGGATAAAGATTGAATGTGCCAGAGGTCATTTAGCATGACAGTGCCATCAAGGTCTTCAAGAGGCTTGCAGGGTATCTGTCACTGTTACAGAACAGTGGCATGGTAGGTAAACCCTTCAACGAAGGACTACAAAATATGGCAGACATGGGTCGACCAGGTTATCCTAGTGTCTGTGAAGATGTGCATGCTCTTGCAGTGTTACTGGATAACAATACATATTGTTATGAACTGGCCCAAGATACCAGATTAGCGCATTCAACTGTGTTTCACATGCTGAAGAAATGCCATGAAAAAATTGAATCGCGATGGGTTCTGCATGATTTGATGGAAATGCAGAAATGGTTATGATACTGAGACAGAATATTAGAAGACCCCAAAAGAAAATCGTTTATGTGAATATTTGTTGAAAGTGTAATTTGTTTTTTGATGTTGGTATGATTTGGTTAAATGATGAAAACGTGTTGCAAATGCTCATTGTTACGAACAACTAAGTTAGTTTAAAGACGTCATAAATATTTCCATATTTGATTTTAATGTATATGTATAAATATTAGAATCATATGTGTTCCATAATAAAAGTAAGGGAGGATGGTTAGGGATCGCTTCCCTAACAAGAAAGAACTATTTGATGGACGCATACGCGGATGTATATGAAAAAGGCGGTGTCACGTGAGGTGATGCCATAATCTTCCCATTAGCGTGTGTGTAATCAAGGCATAAGGACGTGTTGGTGTAACGTGTGAACATAGAACTTTCACCAGACTTTCATCAAGCATTAGTTCCACTAAATGAAAAAGTGGAAATGTTTTAAATCATTTAGAATGGTGCTAAGAGGAATTATTTAATGTAAAATATCGAAAAAGTGTTAATAAAATAGTACATTGTGGTGAAGAAACATCGTGTGATTTTTCATTCCATCCGTTACCACGCCCTGAGATCACGAAGATCTCAATATTTCAAAGACACAACGTTTTTGATAATTACAAAAACTGCACCAATACGACGTAGCTCAACTGCATACAGTCAAACTGCAGTTGATATGTTCAGTTGATGGTGTGGGGAAGTGCTTGTGACTTGATCCCAAAAATGAAGTAACCACTTCGTGGCATTCGCTTCAGAATTATTCCAGGGATTGGTCAGGCAGTAGAGTGCTCCATTCAAACTATCAACAGAACCAGCTCTGCTAAGGGAATCTTATGACTTCTGTGTCACTGGCAATAGGTTATACACAATACCGGTGACTACTTTAAGGACAGTAAAGCTTGGTAACATGTATATCTTTTGTATCAGTTGTAAATAAATAGTTGCCATTATTAAAGTTCCATCCTTTGTATATGGAGTGGGTGCTGAATCAAAAACCCTTCAGCTATGGAGGGTATTTTTCAAACTTTCCTTGGAAGCATCAGTGGACAGTCTCCATTCACGAATCATAGTTTGGAAATCCAAGTTTTAACATAAGTTCCTTCAGATTGTTATAATATACAGGATAGCTATCTTTGATGACACCAATAGACTGATATTTCTGGGCACTGGAGATCTTTTTCCTTGGAGTCGAGAACCCATTTGCATTATAATACAAGAATAATAGTCACTACAGATAACTCAGCTAACTCTTTAGGGAGCACAAGATCCCTCACTTGGTCATTTAATATACCCTAGTTAAAACATCATATGCAGCAGACAATTCTGTTAGTCACAGTTACTTTTCACAATTTCCCTCACTTCTACATAGGACTCAAATGACAAATGTTCAACATTTTCTGGTCACACAGAAATTGTTACAAAGACCCATGGGGAAAGAGGCATTGGTCTGAGCAGGTCAGTTGGTTAGGTGCCAGCCTATTGATGCCAAGGTGCGAGGTTCAAACCTGGCCCGAAACGTCTGGAAGGAGTTTCCTGACTAGACCACGGCCCACAAGCCCGGATAATCAGTTTCTACATTATGACACCGGCCGTGAAAGCTTACGCAGTTTGATTATTCAGTTGTTAGGTTGTTGCTGTGATACTGGTTTTATATGTCATATTTTAGCTCTACTTTTACAGTTTATGGCACTCTTTTGGTCACTTTTTACTTGTTGAACCGGTTTAGACTGCAGTGTAGTACCTGCACTTTCCATTTTTTAGCTTTGTTTGGGCACTAATGATCGTAGCAGTTGTGTGCCCTAAAATCCCACTACAAGCACAACATCCTCCAAAAGCGCAGGTAACTCATCATGCAGGAATTGGCGATACACAGCACCTGTTAATCTGCAGTAAACTGTATGGTCCTAGGAGTCTCACCCACAATCTCAACACATTGAGATTAAAGTGATCCTGATGCCTCGACTCCATGACTGCTCTAAGATTTGCATCTGTCCACACATGTGTGTTGTGGTAATTTACTGCACCATTTTTAGTGAATCCCACCTCATGTGTAAATAGAAGGTGGGCTGTAAATTGTGGATCTACAGCACCCTGGTGTAGAAGCCGTTGACAAATTATGATCTGGCATGGTGGTCAGATGGCCTAAGAGCATTGAACATGGCAGGATACAGTAACTTCTCGTGCAGAACAAACCACACAAGAGTATGGTTGATACCTTCAGCAGCTGCAATTCTTTGCACACTTGTTTGAGGATCATGTTCTGTCTGTTGTAACCCCTGTTCCCCCATTTCCAGCATATGAATGGTAAAAGATCTACTGTGATCCATTGTCCTGGCTGCAAATGATCCCGTTTCTGCAAGTTGCTGGAATAGCCTAGCGAAAAGTTTTTCCAATGGAATGCTGCACTGTGGATGTCTTTCAGTATACACAATACGGCCTGGTCATTTACGGCTAATCCATAGCAAAAAACCATGTCTGCCATTTCCCTTGAGCAATGGTATGACTCTATTTCACTGTTTACGTTGTTTACACAGAACAAAACCATTAACCTCTTTTGCATACCTCACTGCAATGCACGCACAACCTTATATGGCTGAAAGTCAGACACGTGCAAGGACCTTCAACAGAAAGACAGACTGCACCACCAAACGCAACTCACACTCAACACGGGTAAATGGCTCTTATTTCAACAGGTATTTGTTCCCAGACACATGTTCATAGGAACATTTATTGTAATTTTGACCAATTCCGATTCCTGTTGCAATATCAGACACTTTTTTCAAATACCTGTTATAGCAACAGTGTTACATTGTTGATTCAAAGTTCTTGAATGCATCCTGTGCATACTTTGTGTGGTGCCAAAGTTTTACTCTGGTTTAAAATTTGATTCCAAAACAGGCATTAAGCGACTTTTTCACAAAATCTGCCTCTGGTTTGGCGGTTATATGTATTTCCCACATATATAACAAAAGTGGTCTGATCTTGACCACTTTTGTCAAGTGGTCTAAAATACTTTCTTACTGGACTACAAACTTAACAATTTTCTAGTCCAAAATAAAGCCTCATATTGATTTAATTTCTAGGTCAAATGCAGACTACTGAAATTTAAGAGGATTCAAATGGAGTGTATACTTGGTTACAAAAATAAGTGTTTCTTGTCAAAGAGTGGTTGACATTCATATCTTCCACAAATAAACACAATGACAAGGACGGCGGCGCCGTGGCCGAGCGGTTAGCGCGCTCGCCTACCACCTAGGCGGCCCGGGTTCGATCCCAGGGACCCGCATGTGGTATTCGTGGTGGACGAAGCGGCGTCAGGGCGGGTTTTCTCCGGGTGCTCCGGTTTCCCCCGCCATCTCATTCCACCGGTGCTCCATCTTCATGTATCATCAGTGTCACTGCCTGCGGTGCCGTAGTAGTAAAAGCGGGCGTTAAACACTACAACAACAACAACAATGGCAAGGCCATGCTTAATCTTACTCTAACTTCCTTATGCACTTGTACCTCCTATCAGATAAGAAATATCTGGTGGGCATGGTATTTATTGTAAACACTCAAAATATTTTGAATAAATACATACTAAAACTACATATGAGTATTACAGTTTAAACAGTTATGTATACCTACTATGATTGTCAAAATACAGTATTATAAGAAAGCTAAAAGAACAGAAGAATGGTACATGATAGGAACTTTTCTGTCTATGAATTTGATTTTAGCATAGTAAAGGATACCCTAAAAACATTAAAACATTAATACTTCGGAGGCAGGAATTTCATCCCAGACTAGCGTAATTAATTCATCATGCATTATTTTCCATAGACTGAAGCTCTTTCTGTACAGTTCTTTAAGAATCTGATTCAAGCAATAACTGTGGGACTAACTTGGATTATGAACTGCTCAAACATAATAGCTCTCTCTACTTCAGTGTCAAATATAATTTCTGTTTCTCCAAATGCTTTCAGTGCAGAAATTCCAGCAGCCATGGCTTTGAAGAGCAAGAATTGAAACAAAAGAAAGGAATCCTTCAAGCTGGATTAAGTGATACTAAACCAACAGATGACTTAATTCCTACTAAGATTCCTCCTGTTCAGTCAGTAAGAAAATGTTTTCATCCAGGGGCTTCAGGGATGTCAAGGGATATCCTGCCTCTGGAGGGAAAGCCTGTGGACAGCAAGCAGATGTTGTCAGCAATGCTGCAGTACATATGGCCAAAGGTAAATTGTTAGTAATACTGTATAATGTGGTAGAACACAGAATTGATTGCACCTATGTAGGTGCAATGAGGCAGTACTGTTATGTAAAAAAAAATCATACTTAGAAGGGACACCTTTGACCTCGAACGCCGGAACCTCATGAAAACAGGCTTAGAATAACAATCATAAACAAAACAGTGGTCTGTGTCATTTCCATGCAAAATGTTGCATTCTACTTCAAGTGCCATTTTAATACAAATACAAAGTACCAAGGTATCAATACTATAGGAGGGAAATTATTTGTAATTCAATGTCGTCTATGTGTCATTATATTTTCAATCAACAGTGCCAGAAACCCTCTGTTTAAATTATTTATAATACCACAATATACACATACTACACATCTGATAGTGCTTGCATTAGGCCTCAAAGTGCAGATGCAGAATTTGATGAAGTGGTTGAAACAAAGTGGAAGAGAACAATGTTCACACCTCATTAAAGCCTTATTATTACATTCCATATCACTTTGTCATTCACACAGTCCAATATCAAACCTACACTAATTATATTTGCAAATGATGATATAGGTATGTTAATGTCATATCATCATTTATCACATATTCCCATACACCATATCATAATTTGCAAATATAATTAGTGTGGGTTTTGATATTGGACTGCATGAATGAGAAAGTGATATGGAATGTGATAATGCGGCTTTAATGAGGTGTGCACGTTGTTCTCTTCCAGTTTGTCTTAACCAGTTCATCAAAATTCCGCATCTGCACTTTGAGGACTAATGTAAGCACTATCAGATGTGTAGTATGTGTATATTGCGGTATTATAAATAATTTAAGCAGAGGGTTTCTGGCACTGTTGATTGAAAATGTAATGACACACAGACGTCATTGAATTACAAATAATTTCCCTCCTATGGTATCGATATCTTGGCACTTTGTTTCTATCTATTAAAAGAAGAATGTAATGTAGAATGCAACTTTTTGTATGGAAATGACACAGACCACTGTTTTGTTTATGATTAATTGTTATTCTAAGCCCGTTTTCATGAGGTTCCGAGTGTTTGAGGTCAAAGGTGTCCCTTGTTAGTGTAAGAAGTTGAAATATCATCTGCATTACAATTGAAAGTTGTGAGAACAACAGTTCTCGGTTTTCTGTACATACAGGTTTTCACATATTTCACCACTATTTTCTTCTTTTCCATTTCTCATAATTAAAATATTTTCCATTATTTTAGTTTTCATTGCTGTATTGAAGCATTTTGAAAATATATTTGTAATTAATTTTAGTTGTTAAAGGCATTCAAAATGCTACAATGTGTGTATTTATGGAAGAATTGAGTTGGTGTGGTAACACCTACATTAGATCAATAAATGAAGGCTTTCACGGCAGGAGACATAATTTGTAAAATATGCTTCTGGGCTAAAGAGGCTGTGGTCCACTGGCAATACATATAGTAGCAATGGAGAGACCAAGGAAAGCTTTACAATGATGCTTGCTGCAGCTACAAGTGAAATGTCTGGGAGTGGAATGGAGAAGCCCAGTGGATCACAGCCTCTTAGCCTGGAAGCATATTTTACAAACTTACATTACACATTTTTTGTTGTGTTTTGTCTTGTCCAGTTTCAAGAGCTAATTGCTCTCATTGTCAAAAGTTGCCAACTGGCTCCTGGTGGTGTTGTCATGTTGTATGGTGGTCATTTGTGTGACATCTAGTGATGGAGTAGATGTGGTGGCAGCAATTCAAAATTCATTAAATAGAATTAAATAAGAACTGCAGTTTTTATGATAAATGTTTACCTCAAAGCACTGAAGACAGAGATAATGGAAAACTTTGAAATGTCAGAGAAAGAATATTTTATAACCTGACTAGAAACCTGAGAGCATTTGAGGTTCATTAAATGGTGTTTATGTTTTATGATTAAAATCTTTTCCAAGGTATCTAAATATGTTATATGTGTTGTGCATTTTAGGAGTGTTATGTTTAATGTGATGTTGTGATTGGTTGTCTAAAAGTGATACTGCAGATTAGTTTGTCTGTGTGTATTGGTATATCTCATATGTTAGACACATTAAGTGAACATATGGCAGACAATCAGGGAAATATAAATCACAGTAATAATTATGAACGTTAGTGATGAAGAAATTGAAAAATCAATAAGATCAAGGACATCAAAACAGGCACATAATTTAAGGTTTGAAAATGTTCATTTGGGCAGTTTTAACCAACAAAAGAAGGAAGATGAAGGAAGAAATAATCAGTCTCTATCCTCCAAAATGCAGGGTTACAAAAACCACTAAATCCAGGAGCAAATACATTTGTTGGCAATAATAATACAGGTTCATCTGCTAAAATAGAAGTTCAAAGACAGGGAAACTTATAAGCAAGTACTTAATGATCCCAGAGGTTGTTTGTAATAATGAGTATAGAGGCATAGAAATAAATTGTTAGAAATCAAATGGTGGTACAAACCAAATTCATATTACAGATAGCAAAAATTTAATGTTAAACCCGCAGAAGTTGTAACAGTATTTCACTATGTTAATCAACTTGAATAACTGTAAACTGATAAGTAGTTTTCTATTTATGGCCGACACACTGAAGTGTTCTCTTCATACATCAGACCTGTATTTGTACTATTTATCTTTCTCCTAGACCAGGGTAATTCTAAAGGGAAACAGGTATATGCACTGTAAGTAAGGTTTCACCTGTGGATGCAACCAACTGCAGGTAACCAGGCAGAAGATGACTCATAACACTCCTACTGCTGATATGTATTACATCATTCTGTGTGCAGGCTACTGGTAGACCAAGTTTGCCCTGAGCTTTATGTAACCATGACCCCACTGGGATAGAGCACAAAGGAACTATAGATTCTTAAGCCATGTGGAATATCTAGCTGTATGGTTGCACTGTGGGAAAATGTGTCTTAAAAATTGTAGCAGTTGCCACAGGAATTGACTCAAATACTTCCATCTTTATCATATTATCTTTCTTTCAGGTCATCCTCTTTTCTGTTTCTTGCCTTTCAGTACCTTAAACTAGCAAATGAAAGCAAGGTTCATCTCTGTGTGTTTACAATTACAGTTGAAAGGGGTTGGGGAGAATGTTCAATACTGATGAGTTTGTAAGCAAACTGACCTCTTCTGGTATTTATAACTAGGTTTGGTTTTTTTGCAGTATGGATTTTTGTTCACTAATGAAAACTGATGTCATGTGGATATGTTTTACGCACATTTCTAAAAGTGATAGTCTAAAGTGTGTTTCAAGTCTCCCCTTAGAACAAAAACATAAGTTTATGGAAGGTCTTTCCCATTTTTCAACATTTCCCAGAATCAATTTTGTAATAGCAAATTGTTTTGTAAATGATTCAAGCCACAAATTTGGAACAAAACAAATAGATATGTGGTTGTGCTGTAAAAAGCAAATTCATATATTTTCCATATTTACTCTTTGTGAATGGGGTTGATGCTAACTGGTCAGTTGTGATTTAACTCACCTGTCTCAATAAATTGAAAAATACAAGGAATCACTCGTTCGTGAGAACTCAATGATGGATCTCTTAAAGCTTTGGAAAACATGTATCAGAGAACAACTAGACACTGTGTTCAAGAAGAGCGTGGCAAGGCATAATGTCAGAAAAAATTGTCTTATTGGAAACTGTCAAATTCTGTGGTGAATTTCTACTTGTGTTATGAAGATATAACAAAGCCTCTTCAACAAACCTGGAGATCTTCAGGGGCCTAATGAATTTCACCTCTCAGATGTCCTGAAAGATCACTAGCTGTAAGTTAGAACCTCAGGTTCACATATTTTTTGTCAACATTGAAGAAATTCCCTCTTGTTTTGCTCATCCACCTAAAAAATTTGCTGTTCTTGATGGAACACTATAGAAAAGAGTACCTCATGGATCCAATGCAAAATGGAATTTTTACTCAAGAACTGCGCAAGTAGTATACAAAAATAAAGCCACTATTGAGAAATGCTTGGGAAAAAATTAAGAACTCTAATAGCCAAAATCCATTTATTAATTAAGCCCAGGGTTTGTGTTTGAAAATTACACTCATCTTTCAACATTTGTCTAAAAGTCCACAGAGTTATGCCACCTACAGGGGTACTATACAGGCAAATGCAGAAAAAACACAGCTTATTCCCTAAAAATAAAACATGCCATTTCTTCATTTGAAGCAGAAATAATGTTGTTGTTAGCTAATGCTGGATTTCTGACAATGAAGTCATTAATCCTCTTGCTCTCCATTATTGAAATAATGAAATATTGAAGCAGAAATAATGAAAATTCAGAATAATATAGATGACCCTACAGCTGAATACAGAAAGAACATTATGGGCAAAAGAAATTTGTGAGTTTATCTTGAACCAAGCATGTCTGAGATTTTCATTCAGTGATCATCTGATACCACCTAACCTGTTTGCTTCAAAGCAGTTTGATCAACATAAACAATGTTTTCTGAGAAAGTCTGATATCTGTAATAGATGTTTATCCAGCAGTTAAAACTCAAGTTATGATTTATATGAGAGACCTTTTATTTTTTATTTGTACCAATTCTTTTACATAACTTTTACAATTATCCTACTCTAACCTAAACTACATACAAATTTTACATAACCTTATTGCTACCTTGGTTTGCATGGCACCCAGGCCATTTGCCTCCCAGGTAGCTCTGATCAATCTATTCCATCTTATATTAATTAATTGTCCCTCTCCCCCACTCTGCCTTCTTCATTTACACTCTTTACTTTTCTTGCCCATTTTTCTCTTACTTTCTTCAAAAACTCACCTATACTTCTAGCCTTCCTTTCCTCTTTCACTGTTAACATTTTTATGGCTACCATTTTCCCCTCTATTTTTTCCCATTTTTTCTCCCAAACCTTTTTCCTCCATAATGCTAATTCCTTACATTCTGTCAAATAATGTTCTATACTTTCTTTCTCACCGCACATTTCACATATTCCTATTTTACCGCTTCTTGTCCCTCTTAAAAATATTGCTCCTGTTCTCATCCACGCTAGTCCTTCTTTTTCCTGTCTGTTACAATAATCTACATATGGTTCTCGCCCCCATCCTCTTTTTATTTGCTTGTAGAATTGTAATGATTTCTTGTTTTCTAAACTTCCCCATATCTCTTGCCTTTCTATGTCTTCTACCCTACAGTTTACTAGTTTATCTACATTACTTTCATTTCTTTCTTCAAGTTTCCATATATCTCCCATTCCTATTTTCTCCATAATTTTTCCAACCCCTGCCCACCAACTGTTTTCATGAGAGACCTTTTAAGAATGTGTTCTATATTATCATTCTTTTGCAATTTCTCATTGAGAACAATATAACTGAAGCATTTAGTAAAGTGACAAAAACCTCTGAAGCTAACAGCCACTCTCTGTTCATGACTACTTCTGAAGCTGAAAGATGTTATTCCACTTTAAAACAAGTAAAAATGTTTCTTTGAAGTATCATGGAACAAAAACATCCTAATGTGTTAATGCTCTCCATTAAAAAATGTTGTTTTTACAATGTGTGGATTCCAAGGAGAGTGTGATCAACACCTTTCCAACAAAAAAAAGGAGAGGACTTTGGCTACAAACATTCAACAGCAACACCATCCTCTTTCACATTTTTGGTTTATGTGAGTGGTCACATTATAATAATTGTGGCTTGATTTATTATTATTTATTCCCAAAATTCATATATATGAATGTGAAAAAATGGCTAATTGTAAATGCAAATGTTAAAAATTGAAAATGTGAACCTCATCTCCAACTTTCATGAGTTGCCACTGCCACTAGATTATCACAGCAGGTGTGAAAGAAGAACATTTGTTAGATATAATTTAAAACATTTACTCATACTGTATATAATTTTTTATGAATGTTTTCAAATAACATTTTACATCTGACCAGCACCACGAGTCTAGCTTTTGGATTTTGCTAAACTTATACTTCCATGGAGCAATTCAGAAGAGATAGCATAGTAGCCTGTGACCTTCAAGTTGATGTACCCCCTCAAAAAAAAAGAAAAAGACTTACACCTGAATGCTTGTTAAATGTTGATCAGTCTATCAGTTGAGCTTGTGCATTGTGGTATATCAAATAATCTGCACAAAACTTTACTTTAGATCAGTACATTCTATTAAAGGAAATATTCAAATATGAAAGACAAATTTGAATAATACTCAACATTTATGATCTTAATACAGGGTTTAAGTTACAGTCACTTTTGTCGATTTTTGCTGCTTGAGGCCAAAGAATGAAACAAACTTCAAAACAGTAATTATTATTTATTTATGCCAACAAACTTACTGTTGGTGTTTTTAAACACACAAGCCGTGTGTGGGCAAAGTTTGAGAGGTAGAACTGGAACTTAAAAATTCAATGCCACAACTGGGATTTGAACCACAGACCTTCCGCTTACCGGGTGGACGCTCTAACCACTGAGCTATTGTGACAAACTGCCAGAATGGCATTAAAATCTCAAACCAGTTCGTATTTCTCCTGGTAAACCACAAAGGCAGTCTCACATCAGAGACAAACTACCCCAATGGTGACTTACTATTGTAAGTACTTTATATCCCAGGATTAAATAACCTTTAGAATGGTAATTATTATTTATTTACGCCAACAAACTTACTGTTGGTGTTTTTAAACACACAAGCCGTGTGTGGGCAAAGTTTGAGAGGTAGAACTGGAACTTAAAAATTCAATGCCACAACTGGGATTTGAACCACAGACCTTCCGCTTACCGGGCGGACGCTCTAACCACTGAGCTATTGTGACAAACTGCCACAGATACGAACTGGTTTGAGAATTTAATGCCATTCTGGCAGTTTGTCACAATAGCTCAGTGGTTAGAGCGTCCGCCCAGTAAGCGGAAGGCCTGTGGTTCAAATCCCAGTTGTGGCATTGAATTTTTAAGTTCCAGTTCTACCTCTCAAACTTTGCCCACACACGGCTTGTGTGTTTAAAAACACCAACAGTAAGTATGTTGGCATAAATAAATAATAATTACCATTCTAAAGGTTATTTAATCCTGGGATATAAAGTACTTACAATAGTAAGTCACCATTGGGATAGTTTGTCTCTGATGTGAGACTGCCTTTGTGGTTTACCAGGAGAAATATGAACTGGTTTGAGAATTTAATGCCATTCTGGTAGTTTGTCACAATAGCTCAGTGGTTAGAGCGTCCGCCCGGTAAGCGGAAGGTCTGTGGTTCAAATCCCAGTTGTGGCATTGAATTTTTAAGTTCCAGTTCTACCTCTCAAACTTCAAAACAGTGTTTGCAAAACTGTGATAACAATCTGCCACAGTAACAAACAGAGGCTGTAAATATAATTTTTCGACAAGCAATAACAATCTGCCACAGAAACAAACAATATGCCACTTTTCTTTCCAACTAGCAGAGCTCATTTCTGATCTGGTTAGTGTGGTTCACTCATTCTGGTCAAATGTTCTCTGTGTATATGTGTGCCTTTTTAAAATGTGATGGATAAATTTGTTTTAAGGAAGAAAAGAGAACAAAGTCCTAGTCCTAGTGAAACTACAAAAAACTGACACAAAAAATAAATAAAACCTGGTACTAAAATAGGCATACCAAATAATTTGTGGAAAAGTGGAAAGTGTTATACAGGATGCTTTGGCCAGAATAATCTGGCTAATAGATGCAGGTATATGAAATATAAAATATTATGTATCTTTTTATAAGCTAGCAACAGTGATGTGAATCTAAATTATAATGAAAACTGAGTTGGATTGAAACACAGAACATTAGTTACATGTAATTAGTCTTGACCAGTTTCAAGAGCTTAACTTGCTCCCATCATCAGAATTAACCAACTGGTTCTTGTTGATATTGTTTGATGTATGGTTGGCTAAGATGACATCTCGCAGTAGGCCAATAAACTTCCATAAAGGGTTTTGTGGAGGCAAATGAAAGTTCATTACGTGGAGCTTGTTTTTTATTATATGAATTTTTTCCCAAGCAGCCAATTCTGCAGAGTGTTTTGTAGCTTTTAAAAGTTTTATGTTCGGCATAATGTTGTGGTTGGATGTCCAAAAATGGTGTGCAACTGCGGATTTATCCATCTGTTTGTATTTGATGCATCTCATATGTTGTTTTAGCCTGATTTCTAAATTCCTCTTGGTTTTTCCTATGTAAATGTAGTCATAATCTGGGTAACTGATCTGATAGATTCCTGCTTTTTTGTTCTGTGGTATCTGGTCCTTTGACTTGTTGCACAGTAATTTCTCTATACTGAAATTATTTTGTGGGGCCAAGATAATGTATTTTTTGAAGATGTGGAATTTGTAGTGCTTACTTAGATGGTAACTGAAGTTTTTGAAAATCATATTGCTTTTTTGTTGAGAGAGTTTAGTGATCTCTTTCAAGTGTTTCTATTTTTTGAATTGTGCTAGTTTTCTTATCAATGATTTGTTCATTGAATCCATTATTAATTGCTGTGCTGACTATGTACAGTTACATGTACAGTTTGTGAGATTCTTAAGCATCTATTAAAATAAAGGTAAATTGAATTAATCCTGCTTGTCATTGGTTTGCACAGTTGTAATATGACTGTAAATGAAAAGCTTTAGAAATGATAAGAACTTTCACAATAATGGCATTTGTTTCATACCTATTTTCTCTTGGAAACTGAACAAAAATACATTGTATGAGTTGACTAATAAGCATTATTTTTACTTTGTTACAGGATGACTATTCAATAAGAACTCGTGTGGGATTTGCCGTTGGGTTGTTAGTAAGTGCAAAGGTTGTTGGTGTCACGGTTCCATTCTTTTTCAAGCATGCAGTAGATAAGCTAAATGAGGCTCTGCCAAATACTGCAGCTGGAGAAGCAGCTCTGAACATGTCAGCAGCACCAGATACTGTTTTTGCAGTCGCATTGTCATTGCTTTTAGGATGTAAGTATTTCTTAAATAAGTATAGGGATTTCTGATTTTTTAGAAAATAACAAAATGTGATATTGATGTAAAAATACTGTGATGAGTGACTATTCCACTCATACACTACTTGGATGAAATCAACCAATCATGTGCATAACAATTTCAAATTTCAACCAATGACAGCCTTCATTCACGAAGAATTTATCAAATTTCATTATCACCTCCTTGAATTTTAATTATCACTTCCTCTGCTTTTCTTATGCTGTGACCAGATTAGAGAACCTAGTTGCACTGTCCTACAGATGCGCACAACAGCTTGTGTAATTTGATGCAACAGAACATCTGATGTGTTGCACTCACATGACTTTCTCTACTCTTGTGCTAACCATTCTTACAAACTCTTATTCCTATATCATCTTTGTGTTAGTTAAGACAAACATTTGTACAAATTATCTTATTGCTTATTTCCTTGTAGGGACAAGGGGAATGTTAGAATACAGTAAGCTTTGTACAATAGTCAAATGCTTTAAAGCTTTGAGATTCTGTTGTCTTTGCACACTTAACATATAAAAAAATGAACAACGATGATCCATTTCACGAAAGTGTTAAGTCTTCCAAAACTCACACACATAATAAGAAATATCTCTGAAATGGCTCACCTTACAAGAAAATTTATTTAGACATAAATTGTGTATTTTAGCAAGATCTACATTTTTTATATAGTATGATTTGGTCTATGTCTAATGGTTTACCAGTTATGCAAAAGTCACCCAGAGTAAATACGACTACAGGGGCTATAGCCAAAAAATTCAAGATATACATTTCATTTGTCATAAAAATATCTCAAACATATGGCATTTTAATTAAAATCGTTAGAGCCATTTTCAAGAAAATCAAAATTTTCCATGTAAAGGATAGTTTAGGACGGGGCTATTTTCTTCAAAATCTTAGTGTCTCATCCTTGAAAGACATTAAACTTAAATACCAACTTTGGTTTTTAGCCGACTTTTCGTTTTTGAGTTATACTGTCCACAGACCAACAGACGCACGCACGCACACAATCTTTTTCTAAAAATGCTTTTTTTTTTGGATTCAGGGGGTCACAGAACATATTTCTACTAAAATCTTGACATTGGAATTTTGGGTGGAATACAATACTTCCTCTACTTACAAGTAGAGAAAATAAAACAGGCATGTTGAAAAATCAGCACTTCCTGAGTGAAACGTATGACGCAAGATCCTAAATCCAAACTCTTACAACATGTTACTGAGAAGCAGAAATCAGTGTCATGAAACAGACATGCATTTAAAAGAACAAGGAAAAAATATTGTGCAGTTTTGAATTACCCCCATGAGATTTTGAGTTTGAGGATTTGAAACTATATCTAGTTTTTATACTCTTTTGAGATCTTTATCACTTTGTTTTAATTCTGGCTTTCGCCATGTTTTGTGTATTTATTTTCTTTTTCACTAGTAATTTTATTTTTTATTGAAGTTTATATCTGACTTTTGACATTTTTTTAAGGGTGCTGATGACCATGTAGTTCAGCACCCTTAAACCTACATCTCCTCCTCCATGAGATTTCTTCAGTGGAAAGCAGCACAAAAGGTCTGCTTCATGCAGCTGTCAATTTCCGATTGAAGATGGAGGCAAACATACCTTCAAAGCATGTTCTGAACAATTATGAGTAAATATTGTAATATTTGTGTGCAATTTAAGTACTGTATGAATTCCAGTACAATGGGATTTTTCATCATGCTGAAAATTACCTATTTTTAATAAGTAATATCTCAATCAGTGTCTCATTTGTTATCAAAATTCATCTAGTAGCTCATATTAGAAATTAAGAATCATTAATAATTGGTTGAGAGAAAGAACCATGCTACAAAATTTACAATATATTTCATCTGATATTCTGAACATTAGGGGATATATGTGAGGATTAAGGAAAGTAGTATTTTAGGTACAATGCAAAACTATATTAATTACTTGGAATGCATCTAAATGTATAAGAGAAGCTAAGACTAAAATATACGGTGTTCATTTTTATGCGTGATTTCCCATGCTTCGATTTAGCAAGAATGATGTCATAGTTGACTGGCAAGTCTATTTTGAAATCATAGTACCATCTACAGAGAAGCAGTGGTACTATTTGCACAATAGCAAGCATCTTAGAGCACTGTCATTGTGGTTACACTACAAACTAATACAATCAACACAATAATAGTGCCCTCTACTGAGAAGAAGTGGTAGTATTTGTGCAACAGTACAAACAGCATGTCAGCGCTCTGAATATGGTGCGTTGCTAATATCACCCAACCTCCCTCCCTTTTCACCTTTCACCCCCTTTCACCACATAATCACAATTATGCATAACTTTCTAACGTTACACTGTCCTTCCCCAACAAGAGGACTACGAACACACGTCCTCGTGGTTCAATGCTATTTTTGTACTGGCATCAAGATTGGTGCGATGTACAAATACAATTTAAATTGATGCATCATGGACTTAAATAAATGCTATCCTGCATTCAGACACGTCCCTTGGAGGACAAGGCTTTCAAAAGTGTCCAAGTATCATCAAATTCGCATATATACTTTTGTTTGTAATTTGTATGAGATGACCACAATTACTCCTGAGATTCTACAAGCCACAAATGAGCATATAGTGAAAAGTATATGAAAGTGTCTTGCTCTGAATGGTGGTCACATCGAACCATTCGTTTAACGATAGACTGATAATTTACCACAGCTATTTTTTGCTATTTAAGTTCTATAAAACCGTTAACAGATATTCAGGTTTAAAAACTGTGGGTTTAAGAGGTAGAACTGGAACTTAAAAATTCAATGCCACAACTGGGATTTGAACCACAGACCTTCCGCTTGCCGGGCGGACGCTCTACCACTGAGCTATTGTGACAAACTGCCAGAATGGCATTAAATTCTCAAGCCAGTTCTACCTCTTAAACTTTGCCCACACACGGCTTGTGTGTTTAAAAACACCAACAGTAAGTTTGTTGGCATAAATAAATAATATTTACTGTGGGTTTAAGTTACTTGATAAACGTATAGAATAAGTTTATGTAAGTTAATTTACATCTGCTTCTTTACTAAAACATTTTAAAACAAAACAAATAATGTTATTAATTTGACAATGTTATATTTCAATTATTATTTGTATTTATCTGCCATTTATAAGGTCTACATCATTAAAACAAACTATAACAGATATTCTGCTCAACAAGTAGAAATAGGCACGTTTTGTATTACACAGGCAAGACCAAATCATCAAACAGTATGTTCTATCTGCCGCTAGGGGGACAGTATTCACAAATTTCCATGCCGATATCTACACAAAAAGAGGAATTAGGCAAGCTTTGTATTACACAGGCAAGACCCACCCATAAATAGTATGTTTATCTGCCGTTAGGACAGTAGTCTACATGCCTAACATGATGTCTCCATCAAATACGATCTCTGAGGGACTGTACATGCCCGCCTCGGTAGCGTGATGGTTAGCGTGTCTGCCTCACATTCAAGAGGTCGCAAGTTCGAATCTCGCTTAGGGTAAGTTATCCGGGTAAGGTTTTTTTTCCGAGGTTTTCCCTACCCTGAGAAGACGAATGTCGGGTAACTTAAAGCTCCATGGACCTCGGGCTCTTTTGAGCATCATTTCACCCATTTCATTTCATTCATTCATCCGATATGACACAATGTTGGAGGA
Source organism: Tenodera sinensis (assembly GCA_030765045.1). Classification (NCBI taxonomy): domain Eukaryota; kingdom Metazoa; phylum Arthropoda; class Insecta; order Mantodea; family Mantidae; genus Tenodera; species Tenodera sinensis. Next base: position 145,874,860 of record CM060965.1, on the reverse strand, counting down.
CGTTAATTAAAAAAAAAAAAAAAGGGCTGCACATAAACTTGCTTCATCAGCATTGCTATTGATGACATGCATTTCTGCATGAGAAATCACGGATAAAAATGTGAACACTGTGTATTTTGAAAATATTTAATGAAATGGAATACTGCAGCTCATTTATTTACTTCTCTGTGTGCAATTGCAAACTTCTTGGAAACTGGATTTTTAGCTATGGAGGAAAAGAATATGTGAGATTGCAACTAAATATTTTTCAGTATTCTCACAAGAATTGAAATGAGCATAATGGTCTCCTTTGCTTTGTTTAACCAGATGGCATTGCTCGAGCTGGAGCTGCAGGATTTAATGAATTAAGAAATGCAGTATTTGCAAAAGTTGCCCAGCATTCCATTCGTCGCATCGCTCAAAATGTTTTCCTCCATCTTCATAATTTAGATTTGTCCTTCCATCTAAGTCGACAGACAGGAGCACTTTCAAAGGTATACTTAAAACTACTCCAAGTAATATTTGTTTATTTTCTTTCTACTGTTATGAAATTAGGCATGAATTAGTGGAGATATAAAAGAGCTTCTTAAAATCTTTTTTAAAATTAAAACAGTCCAAGAAAGGTCAGTTAACTTGAAGAATGTAGCAGGAGTATATTGCAATAGCCAGCTTTACCTTGTAGGTTAATAAATTCCTCTTTGAGCCTGAATAGGCAGGAAAAAATGTCATTGTAGAAAATAAGAATTGAGCTTCATATACATCTTTTTAAAACTTGATGATAACACTATGCTTTTTAATGACTGAATCATTTTTATTTCCTTTTCTATTCTAGACTATTGACAGAGGAAGTCGTGGTATTAATTTTGTACTCTCAGCAATGGTGTTCAACATAGTGCCAACTGTGTTTGAGTTGGCACTTGTTAGTACAATTCTGGTAAGATTTAATATAATAAAATTACTGTGAAGTATGTTAGGCCAAGAGAATAAGTGTTTCAGTAAATACTTTGAGGGAGCATGCATTCATTAATACTATTAATACTATTAAGTGTCTAAATCAAGACTGGTTTTATTAAAATTCATGTGAATGTTTTCTTTGTAGGGTATGAAATGTGGTGGACCATTTGCAGCCATTTCTTTGGCAACTGTGGGTATATATACCATTTACACTCTTGCCATCACACAATGGAGAACACAGTTTCGTGTGTACATGAACAAAGCTGAAAATGAAGCAGGGAATAAGGCTGTGGATTCTTTAATCAACTACGAAACTGTCAAGGTTGTTACTTCTATATTGTTTTTAAAATATGAATACAAAATATCTTGGAGAAAGTAAAAAAGAAACTTAATGAAATTTATTTTATTTTGTTACTCTTTTGATCCTTTACTAAATGCATAGTAATTTTAGTGTTTGACTGTCAGATTTTTTCCCTGTTTTTTATACTGAGCCTGTATGTAGGCTGTTGCAGGATTCCTCCACACTAATGCTAGGCGCAGTAGGGAATAGCATTGTTTAAAACTACAATGGAGTTCTTCTAAAAATTGTTAGCTTTTATCTGAATAAATCAGTGAAGTTGAAAAATGTGTGGAAATCAAAGTGAGGATACTTTTATTTATTGAGTTAATATGTTTTAAAAATAGGTTTTAACAGCAATCTGAGGTAGAAAATTGTTATTTTGGTTCTCTGAGGCTGACAGAAATGAGAGATCGGAGTGAAACATCTGTGGCAAAAGCAGTGACGTGGATTGAAGATCGCCATTCCATTTGCTGTCTCCAGGATTCTTCATGTGCCCTTCTGTCATCCATAGGGCTTGGAGATGATATATAAAGACAGGTGGTTTCAAGAAGCACCCCAGATGAGGGCATAAGAAGAAGATAAGAGAGGTACAGAATAGATATCATTTCAGCTTTGTGCAGATGCAAATCTACAGCCAGAGACCTGCAAAATGATGTAAAAACAACCACTGGAGTGGTGATTTCTGATCAGATAAGAAACAGGCTAGGAATGCAGGTTTGAGATCTATAATCCCCATTAAAGACCCTCATTTGACTGAAAGCCCAGTTGGGATTTGCTCAGAATCATGCCAACTGGCAGCTCCACCAATGTAAGGACAGATGACTCAAGGTCTAAATAGATGGGTTGTGATGGAGACATAATGGTGCATCTTGCTCCAGCTACTATGGTTGAACATGAAGATTTGGAGGTGGTATGGTTTTGATTTGGGCTGGCATTACTGTGGAGTCTCGGACAGAGCTTCTTGTTGTTCCACAGCGCATGGATGCAGATGTTTACATAAATAACATTATCGTTCAACATGTTATACCCTCTGTTTATGGAATGGACCTTAATTTTCTTCTACAACATGATAATGCTTAAATCCCATACAGCATAAAGTACCAAGGATGTCTTAGAAGAATGGCAAATTCAGGTAACCCTGGCTTGCACACAGTTCTGATCTTAGTCTGATTAAGCATCTGTGGGATAAGCTGGAAAATCTTGTTTGCAAGGGGCCTGCTGTGCCACAGAACCTGGGATAACTCATAAGTTCACTCAAGAATGGACGAAAATCCCACAAATTGCTATTAGGAGACTGGTGTGAAAAATACCACATAAGTGTTATGCAGTAATTGCAGCTCATGAAGAGCACACTAGGTATTGAGTGTTGAGATAACCATGGAAACATGGATTAGTTAACAATGTAAAATTATATTCCACTTTGTTTTGTGTGTCAGTCAACAAGTGGATCATATTTTTAATCCTGTGAAGTAAAAGTTCACAGTTCCTCAATCTATAATTATAAACTGCCAAAAATTAAATTATATCAATATGTGTTTTGGGACATTGATTTAAACACGTATCCCTCTAATTTTTTTAGAGCATTATATGTGAACTTTCGAAGTGATAAGATATTACAAGCTAGTCACTGGAGAAGCAAAGAATAATACAAAAAGCCAATTTAATAATGAGTAAGTATTGCTTATGACTACTAAAGCCTCTCATTATCAGAGTTATTTTGCTGCTTCCAAAGTGTAAGCATGCCACTGATTTAAGCTGCATCTGCTAAGAATTAAATGTGTTAGAGACCTGTTTTCTTTGTCTAAGGTATTAGCATAGTGATAAAATATTGTGTTAGCACTCATCTCTTTTTTATTTTATTTGTCCAGTAGATTACATATGTGGCAAGAATAATTGTATGTCCAAATGAACTAATTAGAAAATTCATGTTAATATTTAATGTGTCAAGTTGTATCCACCTAATGTGTGTAAATTTCCTGCACAATGTGAAAGAAAGAATGAAAACATGGCCAATGTTGATTGCAATCTCTTACAATTGATATGGTAGGTAACAGAGACACGGCAGTTTTAGGCACATATTAAGGACAAGTAAATTAGGTACCCTATAGGTACTCTTGATTGAGACATTGTGCAAGACAGATGTGTATTTGAGCGATAAAATATATCAGCAATAGTAGATTGCATTGCCAAGAGATATTCAATGAAGCATTGTGCAATATTGTTTGCCATGTGCGATTGTATCTAAAACATAAATAATATTTACAAGAGATGCTAAATTGAATTTAGTATATCCAAGAATCACAAAGATATTGAACAGAATAGTTTTGGAAACTTACTACAGTTGCATTTGTGAAAAGTGAAGTTATTTATTAGAATGTTGCTGCTTCATTGTAATAAAGATAATTTTGGCAGAGGTCTGAATATTTATTGAGAATGGATTAATCATTGCCATCTTTTATCCGCTAACTCTGAAGGTAAAGAGTCCCATTGCTGCCATGCCCATAATAAAAAACTGCCACATATCCATGGTTTAGGATATGCCAAAAATATAGAATTTATATTATATTTATAAGTTTCATTACAGTTTAAGTTTGAGAAAATCATCTATATTGTAAAATTTGTATTTCAATAACAGTTCTTTTAGTTTCCATATGAACATCTTGCCTGATATGATTTGAAAGAATTGTGTACCTTGTTGCACAAAATTACTCTGGATTATGTACATGTATGGATTTGGTTGTATATGCGTTATGAATGTGATAAAGTATACATACATGCTCCATGCATGCAAAGAACCATGCAAATAGAATGGAGCTCATTTCCAAAATATTGCATGAACATACATGTGCTTCAAATCATAGATCCACACTATGGCAACAGAACCTTTTGGTTCATTTAAACAGCCAGCAGTAAGTATTTCAATTTGCAGCTTTTGAGGAATGCATTTTGCTGTTGCAAATCATTTTCAGTCATGCATATACAAACAGAGGCACTTATATTTGATCTTAGATTATGATGCAACCTTGATATATTAGCCTATGATGCACACCTTTATTTTGTATTCACATTCATTTGGTAATCAAATACTGTGATTTAATGGAATTATGTAATATTCAACTGAACTTTATTCCAAAAAATAAAGATAATCTTGTGAAGTAATTGCTATAATCCTCCGTGAAATAGATATAAACATCTGTTAAGGTGAATCTCCATTAGTAAACTTTTCTCATCTTCTAAAAAAATGGAATGTGGAGGCATGCACATGTGCATTTGGTATAAGAAGTGAAGATATATTGCTTTTCTCTCACATTGGGGCCATCACATGTCAGAATGCATGTCAAGCCGGTACACCTTAGACTCCCGTTGCCTGTACTGAGCTTATTGATGGCATACAACAGCAGTTGTAAGTTGAGGGTGAGCAGCAGTTTTACTGAAGTCATTGTCTGGTTTGTTTAGTTTCTCTTCTATGCTTATAAATTTATAAGTTTTTAACAGCACTAATTAATTTATAAGTGTAACCAGTGTTCAGTTTGTTTTGTTCTTGTGCACATAATATATGAGTTTTCAGTGATAATTAAATTACGAGTGCTATTGGTAACTGTGTATATCATACACTGCCTTGAAACAATTACACATTACCGTAGAGGATTTTTATGTATGATACATGTGTGACAAACTCTAATAGGGAATTGTAGAATGAAGTATCTTCCGGGCTGTTATGCCGTGGTCTGCTGGAGATCTGTCTTCCAGACATTTTGTTTACAACTGCGGTAAACATCCTCAGTGGCGTTGTCGAAGTCTCCTCGTCGAAGGTATCACTGCGACTGATGCGTCGACTGTCTGTGGCGCTCCATTTATACCATGCACAATGTGCGCTGATTGGCCCAGGGCGTGCAGAGGCGTGGTGGCTGGTGGAGGGGGTTCTATCTCTCTTATGCTGCTGGTCTCTTCTGATTGGCTTACCTTGCTTTCCTGCTTCTTATGATGTTCTATGACCGGATGCCAGTTGCTGTTTAATCTTAAGGCCTACGTAGCTTTATGATCTTATAGGGAAGTTAAAAGTCAATTTGAAACACAGCTTCCCAGTTTACCAATTCCAAACAGAGAGATTGTGTTAAGAGTAGTGAACAATTCATTGCAACGGGTCTATTCTGGATAGAAAGTGAAGAGTAAAAGGGCCAGCTCTTACTGAGCAGAAACTGGATGATTATTATCTACGCAGCAATTTGAAGAATAAAGTATATGCAACAAATCCCTGTGAAAGAGAAATTCACTCAATTTCAGATACTAAACTCTTGAGAGTGAATGCAATTTTCATGAGAAGATACCAAAAATGTTTGGATAGAGGAGGACACCATTTGCAATGTCTCTTGTGTTAAGCTACGTGTTAATTATTGTTGTAATTATAACTATAAGAGTGGAAGTAGTTATGAGAATATTATACCTCTTTCAGTGGTAGATGGAGCTGAGGAAGCTGGTCACAGCATGAGGAGAAAGTGTGGTATAAAAACATGTTAAAATAGTTAATAAATAGGATGAGAACAATCACAGTATGTTTAAGTAGAAATTGACAAATAAAAGCTACCTTTTTAACACCTAAGATATGTTTAGCAGAATTTATCTTGAATTACTTAAAAGTGCACAAGATTTTCAGTCTGTACCTCAAAATTACACCACCACAGAACACTGTAGTATAGCTTATCAGTAGTTCCCAAGAATTCATTGTGGCCGACATTACACTAAAGTGCAGTGGACATTACATCAAAATGTAGTACCGCCAACATACATAATAAAAGCATTACTTCTAACCTCAAATATCACGGGGTTAAAGTAATATGCTTTCAAGCGATAATAATGCTTGAACATCATTACCACATAACACATGATGAACTTACCTTTGGTAAATCTTGCAATAATACTTTTGGATAAAATCACTTTTGAATGCTATCAAGATAATCTTCAATGTTGACCAGCTATCACCAATGTGGCATCCTTGAGTGAAAAACACTGGAGAGCAAGAGGATTAATGATTTCATTATCAGAAATTGAACATTAGCAACAACAAAAAATTTTTAAATAGGTTATGGAAGAAGTAGGGTCATCTTGTGCTAAGATTGTCTTGTGTTCAGAAAAGTCTGGCAAACAGGAGATCAACAATGCAACTCTCAAATCAGGATCAATATCAAAAATTAAATATAAGTACTAGGTACCAATCTAAGGAGATAAATGTAATGATATTCTGCATGAAATAGTTTCCTTCACTACCTCATTATGGGAACCACCAAACCTCAATTGAAATGAATTCTGAAGTACCTAATTAAAATGAGGTGGACAAATAACATGAAAGTGATCTAAAATGCATTTAAAAAAAGCCAGATGTATGACAAACAATTACTTTCTCTAACATTACCATTTCACAGGCATTTCTGGTATACTGTATTATTTGCATAAAAGTTATTCTTCAATCTGTTTTACATTAATTGTAATAAATCTTACCTACTTAGAAATATAAGCGCTTGGTTAGAAATGGTTTAAAATCAGACAAAACAGACTTGTTTGTTTGCATGATTTGAAAATAAAATTTAAACTTTATATCACAAGCAAATTTTGTTTTGCACTAATGATCTCTTGCGGAAAAAGAAGGATTATACATTCTGAAACGTTGACTCGGGGGTCTCCGTCTAGGGGATATGTGAATAGCGACCACAAGGTACCCAAGCTGAGCAGAACATTACTTCCACTTACTGGTGTTTTGCTCCTCACTGTAACTTTTCTATCTGACCTTACCTTGGTCGTCTCTAGTTCTCTTCCGATCCTGATGCTATTAGGGTTCCCAAGGGCTAGGGAGTCTTTATTTTTCCAACCTCTCCATTTCTCTAATTTCTCTATAAAATCTTAACCCTAACATGCTGACCTGTCATGGTATGTAATACGTCCTCTGATTGGTAATCAGAGGATATGGTCGGTGAATTTATTTTAATAACTCTCCCGGTCAGGTCGGTGAGACCTGTAAACCAACGACAGGTATGGTCCTCCAGGCATTCTGGGGTTTGTGAGAGAGCAATGTGACCGCCAAAACATAAAAATATGCTGCTCTCTAAAAAGCGGTTACTATTACTGCTATTGCTCTCTTCAATATCATCAGTGAAAAATATTGGAGAGCAAGAGGATTAATGACTTCATTGTCAGAAATCCAGCATTAGCTAACAACAACAACAACAACAACACTTTTGAATGCTGAATATCATAACATATTTAATGTACTACTGTATTGTGAACACAAAAATAACAGCAAAAGTAACTATAACTGCATATAATGCTTTAAAACAATTCAAGACAGAACCATGCACTCACGAGCAATATAATGGTGTTCACAGACTAATTCAGTGCCTAAACAAAATCTTGCTTTAAAATCTATCGGTTGCTTTCTCTGCAGTGGGTTAAAAAATAATGGCTTCTGTGGCAACAAATGGATATATGAGGTGTACCCAGAAAGTAAGTCCCGATCGCATCCAGAGATGGCACCACCAGTCGGATAGGAATGCGTTTGTGCAGGAGAAGAGAGGAAGTATATGGTAACATTTTAGCAAAGTTTCAGTTTTGTGATGGTAGTGGTTACTGATCTGTGCTAGGAGAAAATAGCTGCTTCAATATTGTCTCCCGCCAAATGCCAGGTTCTTGCAGTCATCCGATTTTTGAATGCTCAAAAGCAATCTCCAGCAGAGATCCATCGTCAATTGTGTCACGTGTATGGACAGGACATTATGTGTGACAGTATGGTAAAATGATGGTGCAGGCAATTCACGGAAGGAACAACCAATATTCACGACAAAGACCGTAATGGCCAAGTGTCCCTGGTGACGCCAGAAGTGTTGGAAAGTGTGTGACAAGCAATTGTGCAGAACTGGCGCTTCACAGTTTCAGAATTCTTGTCAGTTTCCCCAGATGTCTTGATTGCTTTTGCACGAAATTGTCTCCCAGTGGTTCGGTTTTCACAAAGGGTGTGCAAAATGGGTGCCTAGACAACTGACAGATGAACATAAAATCAAACACCTGACCACAGCATTGACATTCCTACAGCAATACACAGCAGAAGGTGACCAGTTTCTCGACAGTATTGTCACTGGGGATGAAACATTAGTGGTACATGCCCCACCAGAGACAAAACAACAATCAATGCATTGGCGGCATAGAGGTTCACCTGTGAAGACCAAATTCAAGCAGACAATCTCTGTCAAAAAAATCATGTGCACTGTCTTCTGGGATTGACGTGGTGTCCTCTTGTGCGGCTTTTTACCGTAAATGCTGATCGATATTACCAGACGTTGCATAAACTCAGGTGGGCAATCCAGAACAAGAGACGTGGAATGTTGAAAAGAGGCATTACGTTTGTGCATAACAATGCAAGACCCCATACAGCCAACACCATATGAAATGTGTTGAATAAGTTTGGATGGGAGGTCTTCGAACATCCACCCTACATGCCCAACCTCGCTCCAAGTGACTTTCATCTCTACCATCTCATGAAGCGTTTTCTGGCACAGTGAACCTGAGGTGCAGAATGAAGTGGCTGCGGACATTGGCGGCAGAATGCTATGACTTGGGCATACAATTAATGGTGCACCGTTACAGTAAATGCCTCAACAATGGTGGTGACTATGTTGAAAAGTAGCCAATGAGTCTTATGTAATTATTTCAATAAATATTTCTTAGTGATGTTTTTATTCTCTTTATCGGTCATCGGGACTTACTTTCTGGATGCACCTCGTAATAACACCAACTATGACCGTAGCTTTACCATAATTATATTTTAGGGAACAGTTGGTGCTATATCATCAAATATAACTAGACCACATCATAATGAGAGGAAAAATGTTACAGTTGGTTTTTGGGGTGTTCCAATAAGCTGTTTCCTCTATAGTACAGTGCAGAAATGTGCAGGATTTTCAGTTTGTACCACAATTCATATAGTTCAGCACAAAATTTAATGTTCAAAAGAGAGCCTTGTGAGGACCTCAGCATTGCTATGAGTAGTAACTCTCTTATTATATGACACAGCAAAAATTAACACCTAGTATTAGCAAAATTCAGCAGTGACTTTAGGCTACATAAAAAAAAACAGACTGCTAGTTTAAACACTATAGCTGATGTGTCAGTTGGTGTGAAACAGACTTTTAGATTTCCTATTATCAGTTTTTGTTAGACCCTTGAACTGGTTTAATAAAGAATTTGAATCTATTTTATTGTAATACTGTTGTTTTTATTTTCAGTATTTTGGAAATGAAAAATATGAAGCAGAACAATATGACAAAGCCTTGAAGAAATATGAAGTAGCGTCACTTAAGACGAGTACGAGTCTGGCTTTACTGAATTTTGGTCAGAATGCAATTTTTAGTGGAGGATTAACTGTGATAATGATTTTGGCAGCTAACCAAATTGCACAAGGTATTACTATATTATTTTTTAAGTTTTTATACAGTGCAAGAAAAGAGAAATGAATTTCGAAGGTTTGGATTTTAGGCCACATCATTTGTTTACCAATATGGAATTATTTTGTAGCATTGTTTGATTCAGATTTCTTTGTTAAACATTATAAAAAGATAAAATCATAACCTCGGAGCATTCTTTTGTATGTTCGACATAATTTAGGAACAAGCTCTAAGAACGTGAAGTGATATGTACTGTTGTACAATGAATATTGTAGGTGAAACACTATTGTTATTTGTGACCCTTAGGAAACTACCAGTTAAGATGCAATTTATTTCTTTTCAGGAGAGGAAATAAAAGCAATTAAGGTTGAAAATATTGGTTTTAAGATTCTAGTCCTGTGTGTTTAAGATTGATTTTTTGAGTGTGAAATAGCTTTTGATCATTGAAAGGGAGCCATAAATTTGTGAAAAATGCAATAAGGTATACCACTTCAATGTATTACCTGATAAGTTGCAATGGACTTAAAATAACTAATTTTGCTATATTTGAGTCATCTTTTTTCAAAATCAAAAGCATCATTTTTATTCCTTTTTACAGGAGAGAGAAAAAAACTTAATTTATCTCTTGTTTTTTAATGAACATGTTTGTTATTTGGGTAACTTATGCATAATTATAATGTGCACAAACAAATGCCAAAGTTTAATTTTTTATCATCAGTGTTGTCATCATCATTACTACCATCACTGCCACCATCAAGTTCTTCTTACATTGACATCACTCCAACATAATACACAAATAACAATTACTATCAGAAAGGAAGAAATTGACATAAACACTTACATCTTAAAAAAAAACTTTATAATCTACTGCCTTTTCGTCTCATAACCTATTCCAATAAAAGGCACTAGTTTGACTTAATTTACGTGCCTCTGTTATTCTTCACTGTACTCCGCTATATTCTAGCTACTCAATTCACGAGAAGTAAATGCTATTTTGCTACAACTGTAGTCTGGGTTAGTGTTTTATCATCAGAACAGTACAATGACAGTAAATAAATTAAGCTACGATAACCTGACCAGAGTAAGTACAGCTTTAACTGACCTATTCTTATCATGAAACACAATTTTAGGAACGTTCTAAAAGATTTAGCATTATTATAATTTACAGTCGCCGCAATGGAAATCTTTACAAGGTAATAAAAACAACAAATACCGACTTTCCATGGTTTTATTTTTAACTTGTGAGTACAATTAGTACTTGGTCATATTTCCCTTAACTTTTATCACTTTCAGGAGTCTCCTAGGGATTGAGTCTGCTAGATATTCAAAATATTTTTTGTCCATTTCCACCCACAACTTCTTCAACACTTCCTGTAGCTCCTTAATACTTGATGGTTGCAGCTCTTCTATTTTATTTTTCATTTGATTCCAAGCATTTTCTATCGGATTTAGGTCAGGAGAGTTACCAGGCCATTGAAGTACAGGTATATTATTATCTTTCAGGAACTTGTGAACCATCTTTGTCCTATGTGCAGGGGCATCATCATGCATGAAGTACTGACACTGGTGAATCGGCCAAAATGTGAACAAATGCTGTTGTAACACTTCTAAATAGTTACTTCCCTTCATTGTGATATTCTTTGGGAGAAAGTACCAGCCGCCTCTACCATAATTGCCACTAAAAGCACCCCATACCATCACACTATCTGGATGTTTAACAGTTTTGACAGTAAACTATGGATCATATCGTGACACATATTTTGGCCTCCTCACCATTTTGGACTTTCCTCTGACCAGTTTGAAAGTGCTTTCATCAGAAAACATTACTTTACGCCAGTCCTCTGATGTCCAGTGCTGATACGTCTTGCAAAAATGTATCCTTTTCTTCTTCATCGCTTCAGTCGGAAGAGGCTTCTTGGCTGCACACCGACTTGGTAAACCTAAGTCTTTTTGAAGTCGATGCTGAATGGTCCTTATTGCAACATTGTTGAGAAGGTCTGGGTGCTTTTTCTTTAACCCTGCCGCTGTAATTCATGGATCAGCCATCACTTCACGTTTTAGCATGCCATCAGTTCTTGTTGAAGTCTTTCTTTTACCACCTGAGCCGATTTTTTGTCTTGGTGTGTTGCCAGGTGGAAAAGAGGCTGCTGCTGTTTTTAGGTCATAAATAGCTCATCTTGAAACCTTTAGATCGGCAGCTACATGAATTACAGAGGTACCTACTTCCAATAGAGTTAAAGCACGAGTCTTCTCCTCAGAAGTGAGCTTCTTGCGTCCCATTATTTGTATTATAATGAGAAATACACAACTTTAAAAATAGCACTCAGGTTAAAAATTTAATTACGATGACAAACTGGAAACAAAACACTCTGTACAAACACCAGAGACTGACTGAGACCTGGCCTGCTAATAGAAGCAAGCTGCTACTGTGCACTCAAGAATCGCATGATTTGCAGCTTCACCTGCTCCTTTGTATAGTGGCGGGATAAGAACAAACTGAGCACATTGTCTACGTAAAGATTTTCCTTGCACTAACTATGTAAAGATTTCAATTGCGGCGACTGTAAATACAATTAAATACAATCTTTTCATCTTTATTGACCAGGTAAACAGAATACTTCACAATAGACTAGTATTTTATACATGTATAGATGTCTTGAGCTTCTAGCTATAAGCGTTCCAAACAAATGTTCCATGTAAGTGTACTACTGACATGTGCCTCTAACAGTTTGTTGGATAAGAATGATTTACTTAGCTAATTTCTGATGCATGTGAATCCTACACACAATGCGTGCACAAGTAAAATATATTACGTGATATGTTCTCTGCACTTCTATGACTAACGAATACTTCATCCATAAAATAGTATGATACATATCGTTTGTACATTAAACATAGACTGGACTGGAATACCAATATATCAGAAAAATATAAACTTCCTACCTTCTTGCAGATCTCGAAGCGCTCATAACCTACTCAAAATTCTTGCTTGTTCGGTCCACCAACTGCTGCCTTGTTTAGATGTGAAGTTCTCAGATATTCTTCCCTTAGTTGGAATTTAAACCCACATCACCTCACATATCAGAAAATGTAAGACACAACCTCATTTTAATATACCATTCCTATGGCAGTGGACCTCGGAACCCATTGAATGATCTACGTCTTCTTGCAGTGAATTTGCGGTGAAATTCACAATTACAGGATTCAGACACGACTAGACTGTGTTACCTTTCAAGCAATTAACTCAGCTTGGTGACAAGATTCAGTCACATCGTAGTCCCATTAGACTAAAATATAGCCATTCTTGTTAAATTTTCCCCTCTTTTAGCAACCAAATCTCTTTGTGTTTTAAATTTTTCATTGTTACATAGTTCAGCTGATTACATCACTCTTCGTTTGATTTCCCCTCCATATCCGCTCTAACGTAATCCAACGAGCACATAGTTTTTCAGGCACCAAAATTGTTTTTACTGCCCATAATTATCCTTGAGTCATTTGGAGAAGAAATTTTCCTTCAGATATTTTTTTTACTTTCTCTACTGATAAGTAGAGGAAGTATTGTATTCCACCCAAAAATTTTATGTCAAGATTTCACCGGAAATATGTTTTAAGACCCCTGAATCCAAAAAAAGCACTTTTAGAAAAAGGTCTGTATATGTGTGTGCCTGTGAAAAAGGTCTGTGTATGTGTGTGTCTGTCTGTCTGTCAGTCTGTGGACAGCATAACTCAAAAACAAAAAGTAGGTTAAAAACCAAAGTTGGCATTTGATTTTAATGTCTTTCAAGGATGCGACACAAATATTTTGAAGAAAGTAGCCCCACCCTAAACTACCCTTTACATGGAACATTTTTCAAAAATTTTGATTTTCTTGAAAATGCCTCTAACGATTTTGATTAAAATGTCACATGTTTGAGATATTTTTATAACAAATGAAATATATATCTTGAATTTTCTGGCTGTAGCCCCTGTAGTCGTATTTACTCTGGATGACTTTTGCACAACTGGTAAACCGTTAGAGATAGACCAAATCTTATTGTACAAAAAAATGTAGATCTTGCTAAAATACACAATTTATGTCTGAATAAATTTTCTTGTAAGGTGAACCATTTTGGAGATATTCCTTGTTATGTGGGTGAGTTTCAGAAAACTTTCATGAAATGGAACGTCGTCGTTCATTTTTTTATATGTTAGTGTGCAAAGAGAACGGAATCTTAAAGCTTTAAAAGATTTGACTATCGCACAAAGCCTACTGTATTTCAATATTCCCCTTGCACCTTCAGGGAAATAAGCAATAAGATAATTTGTACAAATATTTATCTTAACTAATACGAAGAAGAATAAGAGTTTGTAGGAATGGTTGTCACAAGAGTAGAGAAAGTCATGTGAGTGCAACACATCGATGTTTTCATTACAAGTTGCAGAGGTTTTTTATTGAATGATGATGTAGCGATAAATTCTTTCTATATCAAACTTTCTATATCAACCTTTTTCTAAAAGTGCTTTTTTTGGATTCAGGGGGTCTCAAAACATATTTCCGGTGAAATCTTGACATAAAATTTTTGGGTGGAATACAATACTTCCTCTACTTATCAGTAGAGAAAGTAAAAAAGATATCTGAAGGAAAATTTCTTCTCCAAATGACTCAAGGGTAATTATGGGAAGGTCATTTTTGAGGCTTTGTTATTTGTGTGGTTGAGCAGTTAGATTGTTCGCCTATCACCAAGGGTTTGATTCCCAGGACCTACATGTGGTATTTGTGGTGCATGAAGCAATGTGAGGACGGGTTTCCTCCGGTTCTCTGGTTTCCCCCGCCACTCATTCCACCAATTGCTCACCTTTCCAATCATCCATTTTACCTGCATTTCATATCCTCTTCCTCATCCTCATACCTAGTGCTGGGCTGACCACCCGCTTTCAGGTCTTCACTCTGTCCAGTCCATAAGTTTGTCTGTTCCCCAACAGGCATCTGACCTAGGCACAGACTTGTAAGTCCTAGGAGGTGTAAGTCTCCCACAGGGAAGAGTAAACAGTAGAAGAAGAGGTTATTTATTAGATCTCAAATAAATATTTATAACTTACAGTCTTCAAGCACACTGTTTTTAAATATAATAACTTTAAAAGTTGACCAGCACATATGTCTCGAAATTATTCTTCTTCTTTACCTGATTACCCTCCCCTTATGTAGGACTTACTTCCTCTAGGACATACAAGCCAGTGCCTAGGTTCAGATGTCTGTTGGGGAGCACAGGAACCTATGGACTAGACAGAGTGAAGACCTGGAAGTAGGTGGTCAACCAAGCAACAGGTGTGATAGTGAGGAAGAGGATGATATAAAATGCAGGCAAAATCGATGATTGGATAGGTGATAATGGAGCAATTAGTGGAATGAGTGGCGGGGAAAACCAGAAAACCTGCTCTGATGCCACTTTGTCCACCACGAATACCACATGTGGGTCCCTGGGCTCGAACTCGGGCTGCCTAGATGGTAGGTGAATGCTTCGAAATATATTATCTGTAATGTCCAAATAAACCTGTTTTGTGTCATTAGCTCTGAAAAATTGTAATGACTACGTGAGAAAAATTTTCTCCATCATTAACTAGTGTAGGCATGGTAATTACATGCAACTATGTGTTTAGAGGTCCCCTGTATCAATAAAAAGCATTTTTAAAAAAGAACTCTGTATCTGTGCATGCATGTGTGCGAAAGAGAAAGAACTCAAAACCAAAAAATGAGATATATGCCAAACTTAGTATTTAAATTCAGGACCTTCCAAAGGTGCAACAGAACACAAACTTTTTAAGAAAATCCTCCAGAGTACCCATTAGAAAGTTTTTATTTTCTCAAAAATGGCTCTATCAGTTTTGATTAAAATATATATTAAAGATATTTATATGACAAAATCGTAGGTAGATATTGAATTTTCTGGGAAAAGCCTTTGAAGTCTTCCTCATTTGGAAGGATTTTTGTATGATCTTGTATATCTGTACAAAAAACACAAACACAAAAATGTAGATCTCTTTAAAAAACATAATTTATATCAAATAACTTTCTTGTTGTACAAGGCATTCCTAAGTTATCCATTATTAATGGTTTGATTTATTCAATACTTTATTGTTTTGTTAAAAGTTCTGTCGACTTTTAGTTGTTTTGCACAATTGCATGGAAGGAGTACAGAATTTTAAGGCCAGCATATAGCATCCAATTCTTAAACATTCAACTGATCTGTTCCCATTGTATCTAATTCTGCTAAGGTTATCTTGATTAAAATGAAATATGCAAATGCATATAAGTATGAGCAAAATATATGAGCTATGCTGTCCAGAGATTGACACGCACGCATGCACAGACACACACAGACATAGACACACACACACAGACATAGACACACACACACACACACACACACACACACACACACACACACACACACATACACAAATTTCCAGTGAAATCTCAACTTTGAACTTTTGGGTGTAATACAATACTTCTACTTACTATATGTAGTAGAGAAAATAATAAGTCTTCATAGGAATAGTTTATATACCCATAATGATAGAGGATAGAGAAAGTCATGTGAATGTAACTCAAGATTTTTCTGATATGAGCTGACAGTTTCTAGTGTAATAAAATAAGCTTAGTGGTCATTATTGCCATAAAAAGTTTAAGACCATGAATCATTTGATAGAACCTAATATTACAGAAAGTTTCATTGTTCATTTAAAAGAACCTTATTGAAAAGTATCATTATAAAAGCACTGACTGACTAATTTCATGATCTATTCTTAGCTGTTTACAATTGCACCTATCACTAACATTATGATTAAGATAAAGAGGAACAGTGTTTAGATTTTAATATGAAAGTTGTCATTTATTTTTATTGTTCATGATCTGTTGCAGGAAACATGACTGTTGGAGATTTGGTCATGGTAAATGGTCTTCTTTTCCAGCTTTCAGTGCCTCTTGGATTTCTTGGTTCAGTATACAGAGAAGTCCGTCAGGCGCTGATTGACATGCAGACAATGTTCACTCTTATGACTGTGGAAGCAAGAGTGAAGGTAATTATCTAATATTGTTAATCATATTCATGATTATCATATCAGTTATTGTATTATCATTACTACATTTTTTGCAAGTATTTCAAGCAGCAGTCTGGTAACAGTGTTTATTGTGTGTTCATGGATAGAGTGGAATAGCTTTATCATCACATTATGCTTACATATTTGAGCAATTCTCATAAACTGACCATTCATGACCCTCTCCCCTCCAAAAAGTAAATATACCATTATAAAAGTGTATAGAGTATTTCACTATCTTGACACTTAAATTGCATCCTCATAAAACCATCTGTTGTGTAGAACTGGTGATCCAACAGGGATGCTATTACTACTGATTTAAATATTGCTAGCTTTATTTAAGCTTTAATTTGCCTTGTAATTTATTGAACAATTTGACTGCCTTGTGCTAAAACTATTCTGATATGTTTTCATATTTGTTCCTTGTACATCTATATCTGTTCTTTGTCCTTTTTTGTCATTATGTATACTATTGTTAGTTATAAAGAGTTCACTTCAGCACTGTAGCTTTTAAAAAATGATAAGCATATAATTTGTGCATATAAAAGACTAAGCTTAATAACTTAGGTAAGCTTCGGCGGCCAGTATCCATAATAATAAGTATTTCCGGGGAAGGCCGCGTCTTGGTTATGTTGTTGTTGCCAACGTGCCACCCTACTATGAAGAGCTTCTTCAGGGCTAATGCTTTCTTTGGCAGCACTGCAGGAACTGTGCTGTCTCTTCAACTTCTAGCTTGTTTATATCTTGGCCATAGAGGTTAGAGCTGGCCCTCTCGTTCTCATTGGCTGATGGTCCGCCAATCCTCGCATTCTTATCAATGTTTGCCAAATAGTGTGGAGATGTCTTCCATTATCCCTGTTGATACTTTCTTTTAATTTAAATATTTCTATGCTTTCTCTGGCTATTCTATATGTGAAATGGTCAGAGTTAACTAATAACTGTATTTGGTGGAAATCTATATGGTGCTTCATGGATATGGCATGTTCAGCCAATGCTGATTTTTCAGGTTGGTTTAATTTTAAACTTCTGACATATGCTTGCCGTCTGATTTTTATTGATCTGCCTGTCTGCCCTATATATGCCGCTCCGCAATCACAGTCGATTTTGTATACACCGGCGTTGTTCAAGGGGTCTTGTTTGTCTTAACTGGACGTAAAAACTATCTGAGTTTCTTAGTGGGTTTATATCTGGTTTTGATGTTGTGTTTTAATAGTATTTTTGCTATTTTGTCAGTTGTTCCTTTTACATAAGGGGACAAGGATAAAAACACAGCATGGCTACCTTATGTAAAAGGAACGACTGACAAAATAGCAAAAATACTATTAAAACACAACATGAAAACCAGATATAAACCCACTAAGAAACTCAGATCGTTTTTACGTCCAGTTAAAGACAAACAAGACCCCTTGAACAATGCCGGTGTATACAAAATCGACTGTGATTGCGGAGCACCATATATAGGGCAGACAGGCAGATCAATAAAAATCAGACGGCAAGAACATATCAGAAGTTTAAAATTAAACCAACCTGAAAAATCAGCATTGGCTGAACATGCCATATCCATGAAGCACCATATAGATTTCGACCAAATACAGATATTAGTTAACTCTGACCATTTTACATATAGAATAGCCAGAGAAAGCATAGAAATATTTAAATTAAAAGAAAGTATCAACAGGGATAATGGAAGACATCTCCACACTATTTGGCAAACATTGATAAGAACGCGAGGATTGGCAGGCCATCAGCCAATGAGAACGAGAGGGCCGGCTCTAACCTCTACGGCCAAGATATAAACAAGCTAGAAGTTGAAGAGACAGCACAGTTCCTGCGGTGCTGCCAAAGAAAGCATTAGCCCTGAAGAAGCTCTACATAGTAGGGTGAAACATTGGCAACAACAACATAACCAAGACGCGGCCTTCCCCGGAAATACTTATTATTATTATTAAGACTAAGCTTATTTGGTGCATTCAGCAAGAAAGTATTTGCTCTGCTTTTAAAATATTTGTGCCAGTAAAAATTACTAATTAATCCATATTATTGTGTTATGTGAGGTGAAAATGCCTTGCAAGTGTTGATATTGTTGGTATTATTTTAATTGAACAAGTCAAGGATTTCACCAGCAGTTTTATTCATTAAATACTGCAGATTTTTAAAAGACCTACTTTCTACAGTGATATTGCATCATCTACCTATTAAGTAATGGTTTTTGACAAAAACTGGTTTTTAAGTCATTAAATGAGAAGTCATATAAGAGCAACAAACTGCCTAAGCTGAAACCTAGTGGGACTGCATGTCTTATGTTTGTATTTAGACTGACACCGTTTAATGTTTAAATTTCCTTTGGAGCAAATTTAATAAAGTCATTTTGACATTTATGTGCACAAATTTTTAATTTTTAGTACTCTAACTTCACTTTCTACATAAGTAAAAACATGTTTCTAGAACATGCTTCAGAGACTGCTGTCTCCATCATCAGCCTTGATTCACTGCCATGCTTCCTCCTGTGACTAATAGATGACATTTTGGCTGAACACACTGGATGATGAGATGTCTGAAATATGTTCCAGTATGCTCTGTGTAGAAAGTGAAGTAAAGAGTACCTAATAAAAGTTCCAAATTGTTGCATATACTGTTTAATACAAGGGTCACTATGAAAGTTTTGAGATGTGAGAAAATGAAAGTTGATCCATTTGAATTAGATGCAGATGCCTTTGTGAGTAAACTGGTGTCAGATAGTAGCTCTCTCACTCCAGGAATTCCAGCAGTGCAAGGATGGATAACCTGTGGTGTGCAGGTAACCTATGCCGGCATTGGAGCTTGGAAGAGAGCATTTTCGCTCTTTCCAGGCATGCAATTTTTTATCATTGCAAACGGGACCATATGGTTGATGAATCATAAGTTTGATCTCTGCAGACTCCTGGAAGTGAATGGCGATGTTGGCCATATGTGCACACTGTCCTTGAAGTCTCATGCGTGGCTGCAATTCAGGAAGCTTGGCAAAAGCTTTTGCCAAGTAAACTGTGACATACCAATTAGTGGTAACTGTATTTTGCTCCTCCAGAGAAATGGTTGCCACAAGACCATCCTTTAGGAAAAATGAGGCCACCATTTTCCTGTGGACACTTTGGTGACACTTCACTTTTGTCAATGGATTGTCATCACAAAGACCCATGCCACTGATTGCTGCTTGGTTCCGGATCAAAGTAATAAATCCAAAATAAGATTTGTAGCTTTCCTGGCGACGAACATATTCAAGATGCTCTCGGGCTTCGAGCCAGGTGTAGTGATGAAAAGACATCAACGTTTCGGGAGTGTACATCTCCCCCATCTTCAGGATGAATGACTAGCATTTTTTTTTTTTTTTTTTTTGTGGTGGGGAAAAAGGCTACTTACGCCCTAACCGCATGCATGCATGCGAGTGTAAGACTCCTACCCTGGCTTCGAACCCGGGCAGCCTACTCACTAAAAAACCCCACCGGAAGTCTTGAGGTCAAGGCCTCTATGCTGCAGTACCGCATAAAGCACCTGCGCATTCTGTGGTGAGAGATGGAAGCTGCCTGCCAGTGGCAGTAACAGCGAGTATTACTGATGTGCCGGAGGGCAAACATGACATAAGCCCTGAGTGCCCCCTGGTAGTAACTAATGGTGATGTGTAGGATAGTTGATGGTGTTCTTTTTGTGTTTCAGCCATTTGGCATCGTTAGGTGTAGATGGATGTGAGGGATGAGTGAATGAGCATGTTTTGTTTTAAAAATCCACCCGAAGGTTTCGTTTCTTGTCCTTAGCGTATTTTTTTTTTTTTTTTTTTTTTTATAAATTTATATTGCGTCCTATAATCTATGCTAGTAGTATTTTAAGAAATGCTTATATAACTAGGTGCAGTTATGGTGATATTTATAAGATTTACAACTTGTAGAGATAACTTCTACTGTGTCATTTAATCTTAGTTACTAGGGTGTGATTAAGCCGGAGGCTTCGTCATTAATCGTGTACCTGATCTTGCCTGGTCGTATAAGTGCACACATGGCGGGCTGTCTGCCTGAAGTGCAGGAGCGAGCCTGTGCCACTACCGGGGAGGCCCTCGTCTCCCGGGGTCCGCCTTGGCTAGGTAGCACAAGGACTTCTGAGGGCTTGAGTGTAAGTGTATGTTTTTATAGTGTTGTGTGTTTGTTGTGTGCTTCCCTTCATCCCCTAACCAGTAATTTCATGGTACTAAATTATTCAGGTATTCCTGTATGTTGAGTTCGGGTTCGCCTATACTTATAGTGCGATCGAACAATGATAGAGGGCGGAGGTGTTTGTCGCGAGTCATATCATACTCCCCGAGCATTCGTATTTGCTCATTGTGGTTCTTATTCTTTTTGGCGTATAGGTTGCATGCCAGGTGTTTAATAAACTGCTCGATTGTGAGCATTTTCAGCTCTTCATGTAACTGGTACGTCGGAGCCTCTGGCGGTAGTTTAGCAATAATTCGCAGTATTCTATTTTGCATCGTTTGGAGGCGTTTTATGTGCATTTTTGCCGCATATCCCCATACCGGGGCGGCGTAAGTTAAGATGGGTCGGATCAGCGTCTTATAGAGCGTAAGTCCCATGCGTAGCTTAAGGCTGCTGTTAAGATTTATGAGCGGGTACAGTCTGTTGAGTTGGCCATTGGCCTTTGCTCTGGCTGAGTTAATATGCTCTCTCCATGTGAGATATTCGTCCATCTTAACCCCTAGGTACGTGACGGATGTCTCCCACCCTATAGGTTCCTGATTTAGGGTGAGGGGTGGGAGGGCTCGCCTCCTTTGCCTGTGTAATTTTCGCCTGGTAAAAATGATTGCTTGGCTTTTTCTTGCATTTAGTTTTAACCGCCATTTCGTGAACCAGGGCTCCAATGTGTTTGGAGCCGCAGGTGTATGATGCGTGGCTGAGTAGATTGCGTGGCCAGTGCCGTGTCGTCCGCATATATGTATTTATCTACTCGTACTAGTGGTGGTAGATCATTGATATATATATTAAATAGTGTAGGTCCGAGTAAACTTCCTTGTGGGACTCCCGCGTTTATGGGGTGCAATGAGGATTCGGTATTCTCAATTGAGATTCTGAAACTCCTTCCACTGAGGTAATCTTTTATTAGGGCGACCATTGAATCTTGTACCCCTATGTGAATGAGTTTGTGGAGTAATCCTGCATGCCACACTTTATCGAAAGCGCGTTCTATGTCCAATAGGACCACGCCTGTCGATCGTTTAGTGTTAAATCCCCTGGTGATACTTTCGGTAAGCCTAAGTATCTGTAGGGTTGTAGAGTGATTGGCCCTGAAGCCGTACTGGTCGTCAGTTATCACGTTGTTTTTGATTAGGAATGAGTTGAGGCGTTTAAGTATTATTTTCTCTAGCAGTTTACTTAGTGTGCTTAAGAGGCTAATTGGCCTGTGATTAGTAGGAATGGACCTATCTTTATGTTGCTTAGGAAACATAAGGATTCGTGCTTCCTTCCAGCGCTTTGGGAATTTTCCGTGTTCCAGCGCGTAGTTGAATATATCCGCCAGCACTTTTAAGGCTTTGGGCGGTAGATGTTTCAGGACTATATTGGGAATGTTGTCTGGTCCTGGAGCCTTGCGAGTAGGCAAGTGTGCTATTAGCCATTTAATTTCGCTTGCACTGGTCTTTCGAAGTTTGTTGTGCGTTGGAATATTCCCTATTTCAGCAATTTGGTCTTCCGTTGCTGTTGCGAACTGTCTGTCGCATGGTTCAGCATTCGGTTGGAATACCTGCTCTAGTGTGGTCGCGAAAGCTTCTGCTTTTTCTGCCGGTGTTTCGGCTATTTGCCCGTCAATATGTAGGGGCGGAATGTTTGTGCGAGTACGTGTCAGGCACTTCGCTATTCGCCACACTGTTCTGTTATGAGGATCAACGTCCTCCAGTGTGGCGTTCCATTGCTCCCTTATGTGTTCGGCCATTAGTATATCGGCCGCGACTTTGAGGTTGTCATATTCGTTGCGATGTATTTGGTTTCGCGTTCGCTGCCATTTGCGCCTGGCCCTGTTTCGGTCCTGCATTGCCTGTCTTACAGCCCGAGGGAACTGTGTGGTTGCCCTATTCGTTGGCCTAGTTAAGGGAACATGTTTTTCGGTCGCATGGTGAATAGTTCTGGTAATTATTTCTACGGCTTGCTCTTGAGTATCTTGTGAGCTAATGACAGGGTTGTTTTGTTCGAGTTGCGTTTCAACTAACGCTTCGAACTCGGGCCAGTTGGCGTGTTTGTAGTTGCGCCTAGGCTGCTCTGGTTTGAACATTACGGGCGCCGCGACCTCCATTATTACCGGTAAATGGTCTGATGTGAGGTCGTTTAGTACCGTAGTTTCGGTGTCATATGGTATTCCCTTTAGTAGGGCGATATCGAGGATGTCGGGCATTTGATTGGCCGCTCGTGGGATAAAGGTTGGCTCTTCTGGACCCGTTAGGAGGATGTTTTCCCGGTTGATAAAATTTAGTAGTTGGGTACCCTGCGGATTCGCTGTTCGACAGTTCCAAAGGTAATGCTTGGCATTGAAGTCGCCAGCCCCAATTACCTTGGTGTCCATTCGCATTATTTTGTCGACATCCTCAATATCAATATTCAGTGGAGGGTTGTATACGGCTACTACCGTTACCGCGGCGCGGTGCAATTGCACATTTACCGCTGTGGCCTCCAACCGGTTTAATTCTGGCACTTGTTTCTGGTGGTGCTTGATAGTGTTCAGTATTATTACTGCCGTGCCTCCGCCTCTTCTATTTCGGTCATTGCGGTATATACTGTAACCCGGAATGGAGAAGCGGTCCAATGGTCCTAAATGTGTTTCGTTTAGAAGCGCAATTTGGAAGTCCGTTAATTCCTGACGTTTTCGTCTGATATTGTTGCAGTTCCAGTATAATACGTTTAGTGTAGATGTACTATCCATTACTGGTTGTGGGATGAAAGTACAAGGAGATATCTGGCAAGATAGTTAAAGAGGTAAAGTGGGTCTGCGTCTTGGTGTGTGATTAACTCCAGCAGCCATTTTGTGTGTTTAAGGAAGTTTTCGTAGCTTACTTCCCTGGAGACTCCTAGTGAGGCCAGAAGCTCCCTCAAGGCGATTCCATTTACAAAAGCCTCGCGAGTGGTGAGCGCTACTGGAGAGAAAATTGAATCCTCCAGCGGTGTTGGGGGTGCTTGTGTGTGTGTTTGCGTGTGTGTTGGTTGTTTTGTGTTGTTGCGGTTCCTAGTGATTGGGGTGCGCTCTGGTGTGGCCAGGGTCTGCCCGGCGGTGACTCGGTCATCCCTGGCAGTAGAAGGGCGGGTTTCGGGGGCTGGCCTGTTGCGGCCGCGACGGTCCTGGATGAACCACCCTTCGTTATTAGTGGGAACAGCCTGAGTAGTGTTTTGCTGTCTCTGAGGTTGGGGACGGGGGGCCCTATTTGGCTGTTCCCTTGGCCTTGAGGTAAGTGCCAGCTGGTAGACTGGGCAACCGCGCCATGTTGCCCCGTGGCCTGTGTGGTTGCACAGTGCGCACAGTCGTTCCTGAGGAGGAACTCTACATTGATAAGAGGGGTGAGGGCCTTTGCATTTGGCGCATACGTTAACTGGGGCCTGACACTCTAAGTGGGTATGGAATAGTTGCTGGCACTTTCTGCATTGTTTTGGTGCTGGAGTCGTCCTATAGTCCTCGACTTTAACCCTAAAATGCGCAAGGTACTTGAGGTCTTTAATCTTTCTGTTACCTGGGGTGTCTGCTAGTTCTATTAAGTACATGGGGAGGAGGGCACGTGTCCTATCACGCTTGTGCATTTGGACAGCCCTGATGACCTCAAGGTTGTGGGTGGCCAGTTCTAATTTTATGTGTTCTCCGGAGACTTCGGCATATACTCCTTTTATTACAAATCTAAGGGTCTTTTCTGTGGGCTCGGACATTAGGTGGAAATGTATATGCCTGGCTTTGAGGTGTTCTACAAAAGCATTGTAGTCCCTCCTCGAGAACAGCTTGACTTCATAGTCTCCGGAGCGCGCCGCGAATCTAACTGTGTATTTGTATAAATATTTGTGTGTGGTGTCGAAACTATGTGTAATCGTGTGTATTGGTGTTGTCTGGCGCTTGTGCACGAAGATTGGTGCCAAATCGGACCTGAACTCCGTGTATGTGTTGGTGTGGGTGGAACTTGCGCTAGCCTGTGCCTGTGGCTGTGCCGCTTGGGCGTAGGTCTCAGGGATCGGAGAGTGTGCTTTAGGGGTGGGGGATGGTCTCATGTCTGAAAGGTCGATGAGGTCTTGAGGTGGTGTGTGTGGAGATGGTTGTGTATGTGTGCGTGTGTGTGTTGTCTGTGCTTGTGTACATGTGTGTGTAGGTAGTGTTGGTGTGTGCATGGGTGTAGTTTGTGTTTGTGTGTGTGAAGGTGTAGTTTGTGTTTGTGCGCGTGTAGGCTTTGTTTGTGTGCGTGAGCGTGTAGACTGTGTTTGTGTGTGAGTAGGCTGTGTTTGTGTGTGAGTGGGTGTAGGCTGTGTTTGTGTGTGTATGGGTGTGGTCTGTGTTGGCGTGAGTGTAGGCTGTGTTTGTGTGTGTAGGGTGTGTCTGAGTGAGTGTAGGTTGTTTGTGTGAGTGTGTTTGCGCGTGTGTGGTTGACGCCTGTGTATGAGTGGGTGTGGGTATGCGTGTCCGTGTAAGTGTTCGATTGGGTGTGTTGGCGTCGGTGAGAGGGGGGTGATTGTGAGTTGTTGCCTGAGTTGGTGTAGGTATGAGTGGAAGTGTGGGGTTGAGTGTTGGTGTTGTGTCTTGTGTGGGCATGTTCATGATGTCCAACTCAGGAGTTCTGCTACGCTGTGATCGCGTGCATGGTCGTGTGTTTGTGGATGATGATGATGATGATGATGATGTGGACGTGGGTGTTGATGGTTTGTCTTTAGTCATTTTCAGTGCCTTAGCCGTTACTGGCTTTTTGGTAGTTGATAGGGATGAGGGGGAGAGTCTAACAGTCTTCTTCACCATTGCCAGATATCTTCCGTCCTAGTGTTTTTAGTGTTCAGTTGATGGGGCTGAGTTTAAAGAACCTAACGTGTAGTGAGTATGGGAACCTAACGGGGGTCTAGCTGGAGGAACTTTAGTAAGGGGAAGTGGTTTTAAGAGGAAAAGAGAAGAGTGTGGAAAGTCTAGTGGGGGGCCTAACCGGGGAGCTTAAAAACTACTAGAAAAAGAGGAAAATATAGATAGTCGGAGAGAAAGAGGCAGCTAGCGAGTGCTAAAAAGCGTGGCTAGCAGAGGACCTGAACCGGTTAAGGCGCCTAGATACCAGTCAGAGACTGTTGGCTGTGGTTTTGCTATCCCTCGTCTATCCTGCTTATTTATAGCTACCTGTCTTGTAGCGTCGTTGCAGCTTCCGGCAAGCGGCAGTTGAAGCGGTGATCCCCGGGCGGCTTTGAGCGCGAGTGGCGGCCTGCGCACTGCGTTCTCTGAAGTTCGCTCGGATTCCCTGCTTCTCGCTTTACCAAAGCTTGAAGGGCTCTTCAAAGCAGCTGCAGACGATCTCCTCCGCGATTTCTAAGATACTTCTGGCTTCCCGACTAGCAAGAGTGAAGGGACCAGTACTGTCAGCCAGTACGTACCGAGTAGAAAACACCCAGTCTAGTGTGGAGGTGGTTCACCGCTCCGTTGGAATCTGTGTTTTCTGAGTCAGTCGATTTCCAATTTTAAGGCTGGTTTCCAAGATGGACTAAACTGCAATCCAGCGTCCCGGTTCAGTGTACTCTTCTCGGAGGAGATGGCCAGAGCCTTCTTAACCCTCCGTTCCCATAAACCGCTACATTTTGCCACAATGGTCGTTTCTTTGAAGTTGGCTCTGTGGTCTTTTTCAAAGCAGTGCTCCGCCAGCCCTGACTTTTCAGGCTGCATTAATCGTATGGACCGTTCGTGCTCCTTGACTCTGGTGGAAATGGTCCTGCCGGTTTGCCCTATGTACGGCGTCCCGCATTCACAGGGGATACGGTATACCCCTGGTACATTAAGGAGCAGTTTGTCCTTAACCGGCCTCACTAGGTGTTGGATCTTCAAAGGCGGCTTGTGGATGGTTCTGATGTTGTGTTTAGCGAGAATTCTACTGATTCTGCCGGAAAGATTGCCAGTGTATGGGATGCAGGCAGTGGTGGTCGGCTGGTCTGGTGTTTGCTGAGTTTGTGGTTTTCCTCTCTTGGCCTTGGAGATAGAGGCTTCAATATCCTCTACAGAGTAGCCGTTTTGGCGGAATGTGTGCCTCAGGTGCTGCAGCTCTTGTTTTAGGTGGCTGGGATCGGAGATCGACAGAGCTCTGTGGAACAGAGTGTTGAGAACTCCGACCCGTTGAGACTTATGATGGAAACTGCGAGCATTCAAATAGAGGTCAGTATGTGTTGGTTTGCGGTATACTGCATGCCCCAGAGTACCGTTGTTGTTTCTGGAGACCAGGATGTCCAAAAATGGCAGATTTCCGTCCTTCTCATGCATGCATGCCGAGCTTTCTCACACACCTCAACAGCCTCCGACCCCAATTCAGTTCACCATGGAAGTTGAGAAGGACGGAAATCTGCCATTTTTGGACATCCTGGTCTCCAGAAACAACAACGGTACTCTGGGGCATGCAGTATACCGCAAACCAACACATACTGACCTCTATTTGAATGCTCGCAGTTTCCATCATAAGTCTCAACGGGTCGGAGTTCTCAACACTCTGTTCCATAGAGCTCTGTCGATCTCCGATCCCAGCCACCTAAAACAAGAGCTGCAGCACCTGAGGCACACACTCCGCCAAAACGGCTACTCTGTAGAGGATATTGAAGCCTCTATCTCCAAGGCCAAGAGAGGAAAACCACAAACTCAGCAAACACCAGACCAGCCGACCGCCACTGCCTGCATCCCATACACTGGCAATCTTTCCGGCAGAATCAGTAGAATTCTCACTAAACACAACATCAGAACCATCCACAAGCCGCCTTTGAAGATCCAACACCTAGTGAGGCTGGTTAAGGACAAACTGCTCCTTAATGTACCAGGGGTATACCGTATCCCCTGTGAATGCGGGACGCCGTACATAGGGCAAACCGGCAGGACCATTTCCACCAGAGTCAAGGAGCACGAACGGTCCATACGATTAATGCAGCCTGAAAAGTCAGGGCTGGCGGAGCACTGCTTTGAAAAAGACCACAGAGCCAACTTCAAAGAAACGACCATTGTGGCAAAATGTAGCGGTTTATGGGAACGGAGGGTTAAGGAGGCTCTGGCCATCTCCTCCGAGAAGAGTACACTGAACCGGGACGCTGGATTGCAGTTTAGTCCATCTTGGAAACCAGCCTTAAAATTGGAAATCGACCGACTCAGAAAACACAGATTCCAACGGAGCGGTGAACCATCTCCACACTAGACTGGGTGTTTTCTACTCGGTACGTACTGGCTGACAGTACTGGTCCCTTCACTCTTGCTAGTCATTCATCCTGAAGATGGGAGAGATGCACACTCCCGAAACGTTGATGTCTTTTCATCACTACACCTGGCTCGAAGCCGGAGAGCATCTTGAATATGTAATAAATCCAAGTTTCATCATCAGTGATGATGCCAAGAACCCGTCTGGAGTCCCCTCCTTCGGACCTTGTCAACATTTTCTTGCACTATTCAACACGAGCATTTTTTGTTCTTCCATCAAATTGTGAAACACCCATTGGGAATTCCCTCCTCATATGAAGGAATTCATGGAGGATTTTCAAAACTGCTGGCGAACTGATCTGCAATGCTCCCACAATTTCTTTAAATGTTATGTGATTATTTTTGTGAAGCATTTTTCTCAACACTGAAATGTTTTCCCCATTCTGTTGCCAGACGTGCACTTCTCTCTCTCATCTTTCAAAGCTGTTTGTCCCCTTTTACATTCCAGAAATAACTGGAAAACTGTGATATGGGAAGGAGCAATGTCCCAAAAGCCTGTGGCAAATGTTAGACTTTGGCAGTGGTTTAACCCACATTTAAGATCATAGAAAATCACTAAGCAAAAATGCTCTCTTCCAAGCTCCTTTGCAGGGGCTGACTACTTGTGCACTGCGGGTGTTCATTCTTACCCTGCTGAAATTCTTGGACTGGGAAAGTCGCTACTTGATGCCAGTTTACTCACAAAGGACAGGGCTATACCATCCTGCATTCAATTTGAGTGGACCAACTTTCATTTTCTCACATCTCCAAATTTACGTAGTGATCTGCATGTACGCATTTTTCATAAAGGAAATTTCTA
The DNA here is from genome assembly GCA_030765045.1 of Tenodera sinensis. Lineage (NCBI taxonomy): Eukaryota > Metazoa > Arthropoda > Insecta > Mantodea > Mantidae > Tenodera > Tenodera sinensis. The sequence goes on along the minus strand of CM060965.1, from coordinate 145,845,837 downwards.
CCACTACTTTCTTTCCTCAAGATAAGATCTAATCCAGTTTTGTGCATGTCCCGTAATACCCGTTATTTCCAGTGTATTAAAAGGGATCTTATGATTTAGTACATAAAATGCCTTCGATATGCCGAAAAAATCTCTGGAGGATTTAGGTTATTGTCAAGTGTACATTGAATGTTATTCTTAAAAACCAAGTAGAGCACTTTCTGTGCATTGGATTCTTTAAAGCCATATTTTTGATTGTCAGGGAGCAATTTGTTTTCTTCATCAAAAACTATCTTTTTAATAAAACACTTTTTCTAACATTTGTGTAAAACTGGATAAATGAGCAATTGATTTAGAGTTATTGGTTTCACTTTTAGAACCTTTTTTATACAAGGTTTTAAATTTGACATTTTAAAGGACTATGATAAGATTGTATGTTGTAATGAGCTTTGCAAATATCTGTCATAGGTTTCACTTCTAATAAGCACATTTATTAATCATGAAATCTAGGATATCTATAAATAACCCCTAGCACAACAGCCCTGACAGACCAAGGCTTACCGCCCATCTGCTGCATCCCCCACCTCTGCCCACTACAGGTGTCATGGGTGGGATGCAGTACTGGAGGGTGGGATGTGGTGAGTGTTCTGAGCCCTCCCGGCCGATTACCTGTCTGTGCGACGTGCATTGTCCCACTGTCCATTGCACATGTCCTTACTGATTGTCCGCGGTATGCTTGTGAGTGCCAGTCCTTTGGCCTGGGTCTTACACTGTGCACAGTGTTAGGCAACGACCCAGCAGCTGTAAATGCGGTACTGCGGTTTGTTGCCAGTATCGATTTTGGTAAGCAAGTGTAAGGTTTCTTTTATCTTGGCGGAAATATACTTTTAGGATGTTTTACTCGTGTTTTTACCCTTTTTTAACAGTGTAACCAGTTTACGTTTTTCGTAATATAAGTTTTTATTGGTTTTTACTTTTCCTTTTTTACCTGTTTTAGCTCTCCTTTTAGTGGTTTTAACGTTCATTTTTAGGTATTTTAACTTTCACTTTTTAGCTTTAAAGGGAATGAGGTTTTATTTTCTTTGATTGCTTTTATTTTGGACTTCGGGCCCTAATGACCTAGTCGTCGACGGGCCCGTATATAAATATAACCCCACTACTCACTCACTCACGGCCGATTATGCAGCTTTCACAATCTGGGGTTGCTACTTCTTTATCAAGTAGCTCCTCAATTAGCCCCTTTGGGACTAACGAGGCTGAGTGCACCCCTTGCCAGACCTCCTAGAGAGGGAAAAATCCCCATGCCGGCAGCAAGGATCAAACCTGGATCCTCCACGCCAGAGGCAGGCGCAGGACATTATCTATACTGTGGCAAAATTTAGACTGTAGTTTATGAATAATATTTTGGATTTTGAATTTTCTGTCACCTATAGTGTGTAAGGAATGTACAGAATTTTGTCCAAACGTATTATTTCATCTTTTGAGTTTTCTGCCATTTATTTTCTTTGATTTTCTTAGATTTTTATTAAAAAGAATTATTAAAAGTTCATACAACTAGTTGGTTGTTTTCTTTTACCTATATATTTTATGCTGTAGTATCTCTGGCTGTTTGATTCCTAATCATTCTTGACATAGCTTTTATGTTGTATCTATGTATTTATCATCATCTGTGCTGACATATCACTATGACCAATTTAGTTTCCTAGGCTTGGAGATAGTTGCAGAAATATAACACTGAGTATGGTGACAATCATGCTGCATCCTTTTTCTAGTACATGAAATCTGGATTCATTTAGTTATCCATCTTTTTGAAATGTTGGTAATAATTCTGCTTCTTGGGTGAAATGCAATTTCAAAAAAAAGAACTTGAAAGTCTTTGTAAAAGTATAAAATTTGCTATCTGGTGCTATTTCTCTATAGACTTCTTGACAGGATTAGCTTTATAACAGGTGAATGAATAATTGTAAATTATTATCATTAAATATACACATTTTTTGTGATTATATAATGTTTAATTTTTAAGGGGAAAGTTAATTCTGCACTTCATGGTCACTGTATATTGCATGAAATGATCTGAAGATTACTAAAAAATTATGTTTACAAAGATTTTATTGACGTTTGAAGAGATGTCATTTATAAAATCTTACAGTAATTTTCAAAGAACATGGAATAATTTTAGTTCCCCAAAATAAATAATAATATAAAAAGAATGCTAATTTTTGTGACAGCCAATTTAAACAGAATATTAAAGTGTAACCTACTTACCCGAGATTGAACATACATCATTCATTAAAAAAAGTTCACGTTGGTGCGGGTTTTATATATGAAGTCTTTGCCTATCAGCGGGAATATAGCAGCAGGAGTATTGTTTTTACTAAAAAGTGGAAAGTTTGTTATAGCAGACGCTACTCTTATCTGCAGGGTCGGCGGTCTAAGAATGGAATGCAAAAGCCAACGTTCTTTTATCACAAACACATTTATTCGTTATTTACACTTCTTATCACAATCTCGATTAGTTAACAACCTTTAAAATTCTATAGCGTCTACGCTGGTTAAAAGTTTGGGTGTAATTTACATGTTCACACGCCATCAGCAAAAATACACTTCCATTCACTCTGAGCTCACAGACGCCAATGATAAACTAGTTCCAAGCGTTCTATGACGCAACACCGCCATTCTTATGTATTCATCCGCGCAACAGTTCTCATTGGTTGAACTCAAAGTGACGAGAAGACATTGGATTTTGAATATCAAAAAGAAATAGGTCCCTGATACACCCAAATTAAAAGAATTAAAAATTTACACACTCTTACAAAAATATTTACATGAACAATTTTCTATTAGTCAATATTCCGTCTCATATGCCCCTTGTTTTGTTTTTCAAGTTGTCACCTTATTTACAATCTTGAAACACAATACAATACTTCTCCCTACTTCTATGATTCAATCACTTTGTACAATATATTTTTTTTTTTTTTTTTTTTTTTTTCAGTCTTCTTCACTGTTTGTCTTTGTCCTTTGTTTTGACATAATACAACATGTCTTTATAAGTTTCACATATTCGGTTACTACACAATGCATTCAGTTATTATACAATACATATCCAGTTATTGTACAACACATTTAGTTATTCCACAATATGTCCAATTATTATGCAATACATATTCAGTCCTTGTACAATATACCCAGTTATCATATCACATATGTTGTTATTATACAATACACCTTCAGTCATTATACAATACATATTCAGTTATTGTACAACACATTTGATTACTACACAACATGTCCAATTATTACACAATATATATTCAGTTATTGCACAATATATCCTGCTATCACATCACATATGTTCTGTTATTATGCAATACATATTCAGTTATTACACAATACATATTCAGTTTTTGCATAACATATTTAGTTATTACTCAACATATTCAGTTATTACACAATATATCCAGTTATCATACAATACATATTCAGTTATTGTACAACACATATTCAGTTCTTATACAACACATACTCAGTTATTGTACATTTGACATTGACACAAATATAATTTAAATGTATCATGGTTTATCATGTGGTTTTTGACTTGTATTCATTGCTATGAGGAGAGAAAAACAGGATACAAATCTTGAGCTAATGATTATGATCTTATTTATGGCAATACTTTATTCAGTTCTTTGCCTTCTTTGTCTTATAAACTTGTTATGTATAGGCAGGTTGTTGAGTCGGTTCTTAAACTCTGATGTTACTAATGGTACTAATTTTCTTGATTGGGTTATTATTCATTGTTGTTTGGTTCAACATTTCTTCGAGCTTAGCATTGGCTATATTCATCTCAATTCATGGGCATTGTTTTTCTGGTTATGGTTTTCCTCATTTCACTAATTGTCATTTCTTTATCTCTTATTTCTATAAGAGAAAACTTCTATACTTACAATTATTCTGTAATTGTATTATCTTTCTTCTCCATTTACCCTCGACATCTTTGTGTCGAAATATTATATCTTTTTCATCATAATTGATTCATTTTTATTTTTGTCCCTGACATCCTTATGTCAAAAACATATTATCTTCCGACGCTATGATTCATTTATTTAATGACAATCAGTGTCCTCGTCTGTCTTTGTTAACAATGCTCTTTGTGGTAGATATAGCCAATGACTATGTTGATCTTCTTCCTTGTTGTAATTCCTAATCTGAACATAATTTTCTATGAGTAACCCATTAAAAATTGTTATCTTCTTTCATCTCTACTACTCCTGCCTTACACATTTGTTGACAAAGACTATTTGGTCCTTTCTTTGTATGGCTTCAATTTATTTTTATGGTATCTTCCTACCAACTTGCCATTTGTATTCTGTAGCTCATACGTGTGGTCACCCAGCTGTTTCGTTATGACCAGTGGTCCAGTATACAATAGCTCCATCTTTCTCTTCGTGTAGTCATCATGGTGTCGATGTCAATTGTAAGTTGCTGAGATTTTGTTGTTTGTCATCCACTCGGTTGGGACGAACTTAGTTGTTGTAATTTCCCTGAGTGTTGGTGGAGGTTGTCGTTTCTGTATTCTGTGCAGTATCTGCCCTATTTGGCACATCTTCTTCTACTTCCTGTTGTCTTATGTTGTTAGTGTACCATTGGTCTCTGCCCCTTTGGCGTGAACCTCTGTCATGTGACGGTCTGTGGTTGTTCGAGTGTTCCCTACTGAATCGTATGTGATTCACTTGATGGGTACGGTCTCCTGGTCTTCCACGATCATATGTATATGTTTGATGTCTCGATTCATCCCTCGGTATTGTGTCGTGGTACCGCTGTCTTATGTTCTCCATCCTCTCGCCATGATTACGTGGTTGTGGGAAATGGTGTGCCCCTCTCCCCCTTTCATGGGTACTCCTAGTATTTCTATGTTCTCCCTCACTCTGGTTGTTCGTAGTCATGTCTCGGTTTAGGATGGGTGAGTTTGGGTGACCGTTCCTATGTCTATGCTCATTAGGCCGACCATTTTGTGTTTCAAAGGCTGTCAGCAGTTCTATCATATCTGCAAAATCTACTGGCCTCGCAACAATTAATCCTGTTCTCACTGTGTCTGGGAAATGTCTTGTTATGCTGGCAATTAGTTCTGCCTCCGACAAGTTGGGGTCTAATAGCTTTCCTTTGTTGGCTACTTTCATAAAATAGTCTACTAGCGACAACCCTTTGGTTGGATCGTACCTACCTGTCGCTAGCTCTACCCTAGTTTGGTTTTGTTTAGCTGGGCCCCAATACCTTGATAGGAATAAATTTCTGAATGAGCTATACGACTCATGACCAGCTAGTGTTAACCTGAGCCATTCTAATGCCTTGTTTTTTAAGCTTTTCTTAACGATCATCATCCTAAGCTCGTTTGGTATCCTTTTCACTTTAAAGTATTCTTCCATCTCTTTAACAAAGAGTTTTGGATCGTCTCCCTTCTCCTCGTCAAATGTAGGTGGTGTGATTTCATGTAATATGCTGTTGGTGTAACATGTGTTATGTGTTGTGTCATTGTTTGGTTGTGAACCTCTTTCTCTGTATGGTGAGTCAACATTTTGTACATTACTCAAATAACTCTCATCTTGTACATTACTTACATCTAAATCATCTTGTCTTTGTAATGCCTTCACAACATCATTTACATTAGCCAAATTTTCTTTCCCTTTTTTCATTTCTTCACAAATTGATTTTAAATCATTCTTTATTTCTAAGTGGCTTTGTTTCATATCATTTATAGCATCCTGTTGTGAAAGCATCACATCATTCATTGTCTTAATTTTAGGAATTACAATTTGTTCTACAGTTTCATTAATAATGTCTTTCTTTACTACCTCAATCTCTTTTCTTAATTCCTCAGTTATTTCTGCTTTTACATTTGTTATCTTACAGTCTACACTTGTATTACATTCTGTTATTTCATCCCTACATCTAGCAATTTCTCCTTCTAACACAATTTTATTCTCTCTCATCTCTGATTCTATCTTTCCCATCCTATCTCCTACAATTTCTATCCTAGCTTCTAAGGCTTCCTTTGTTTCATTTAAGTTTTTATGTACTAATTTTAAATTAGTTTCCATTACTTTCATATTTTCTTTACACTCCTGTCTTCCTAATTCTATTTTCTGTTCTAGGTTCTGTCTACCTAATTCCATTTGCTGTTCTAAGTTCTGTCTACCTAATTCCATTTTCTGTTCTAAGTTCTGTCTACCTAATTCCATTTTCTGTTCTAAGTCTTTTCTCACTTCCTCCATTTTCTGACCTATCTCTTCCTTATTCTGTTCCAGTTTCTGACCTATACTCTGACTTAAACTTTGTTCTATATCCTGTTTCAATTCTACCTTATTCTGTTCCAGTTTCTGTTCTAGTCTTTCAAACATCATCATCATTAACCTTTGGTCTTTGCTTATTTCCGCCTGTTCCTCACTCTCTAATCCTATCTGATAACTAGGCCTATCTGCCCCTTCCCCCACTCCTTTTTCTATCTCTTTTCGCGACATTTTAATTCCTTTACCTAATTCACTTAATGTTGAAAGTCCCAATAGTTTGCCACTTCTAAGTAGCATTAATAAATGGAAATAAAATAAAAACAAAAATTTTGGATCCTACTTTTTTTTCTGCTGGTTCTTCGTCCAGTTATTTACGTCTCCTGGGTAGTTGGCTTCGCCAGATGATCTCCGGTGTTTTTCCCACGTTGATTTTCCGTGTATCGATGTTTTGTTGATATCAGTCGATGGTCTAATGGCGTCTGTTTCTTTTAAAATCCGATGAGATAGCGTCATTCGATGTTAACACTTTGTAATTTTGCATTCCATTCTAAATTCGCGCTCCACGTTGGGCAAGCCATTTGGTGCGGGTTTTATAAATGAAGTCTTTGCCTATCAGCGGGAATATAGCAGCAGGAGTATTGTTTTTACTAAAAAGTGGAAAGTTTGTTGTAGCAGACGCTACTCTTATCTGCAGGGTCGGCAGTCTAAGAATGGAATGCAAAAGCCAACGTTCTTTTATCACAAACACATTTATTCGTTATTTACACTTCTTATCACAATCTCGATTAGTTAACAACCTTTAAAATTCTATAGCGTCTACGCTGGTTAAAAGTTTGGGTGTAATTTACATGTTCACACGCCATCAGCAAAAATACACTTCCATTCACTCTGAGCTCACAGACGCCAATGATAAACTAGTTCCAAGCGTCCTATGACGCAACACCGCCATTCTTATGTATTCATCCGCGCAACAGTTCTCATTGGTTGAACTCAAAGTGACGAGAAGACATTGGATTTTGAATATCAAAAAGAAATAGGTCCCTGATACACCCAAATTAAAAGAATTAAAAATTTACACACTCTTACAAAAATATTTACATGAACAATTTTCTATTAGTCAATATTCCGTCTCAACGTTAAATGCCATAGAACAATACGCCCTGTTCCCTATCACCATGTGAATAGTGGTCTCCATATAGGTTGTTATACCTTATGTAAATAAAAATGTTAATTTATATGAATAATATAAATAAATCTTTCTGGATAATATCTTAAATGTAAAAAGGTAAATATACTCTTATTATGACCTTATGTCCCCCTGTCCAGTGTTTGTAAAGAAACAGAAATTCTATAATGACAAAGGTTTTGACTCACTTTAGTTACTGCATTCTTCTTTTATGTATAACAAAATGTGTAATAAAGGTTTATCATGTATTAATAAGTAGTAAGAATAAGCTTTTCTAGAAAAAGTTTGTAGAATAGTTAGTAGAGAAAGTCTTGTGAATGCTACACTTTTTTTTTAATTTTAAGAAGCACTGCATGTTGAGCTAGTAATAAATGTAGATATGTAGATATTTTAAATTATTTACAAGCATTTGTTTAGCATTGGGCTGGAGATAAAAAGTTGTCTGAACTAGTGATGTGTAATATTTATTGTAGGTACTGACGGGTTAGCAGCAGTGAAGAGGGGCTAAGACTTCTGTCTGCCTCTGCTGTGAAAATGTTATAAAATACAGGTTGAAAGGCAAGAAGATTTAGGAGGTCCTATGAGACCAAATTGTATATGTGTTATTCTACAGTGAATAACACAACTCAGCTTAGAAAGTAAGTTTCCCTATTTTATTCCTTTAAATATGAATGCGTGACCTTTCAGAATTCTGTAGTAACATACAAAATTATTTTTACATGTCTTAGGATTATTATCTCATTTCTTGGGAAAGACATCATTGAATTTCTTTGGGATATTTTTGGCCTTCTAGACAGTCTATCTAGCTGTATATACAACTTTTTACTATGTTGATTTAGTGTAATAATTTTGAAAAGTATTGTATTGTGTGCTTAAGTAGCACACCAAAGCTTTCAATACTTTTAATAAACAGAAAATCCCTGTGACTTTGTTATCATACAGTAATTGCTCCTGCACCATTTTTAAAATATACATGTGAACATACAGGGTTGAACAGAGTATTAGTACATTAATTTTATGTGCAGGTACTGTGAGAACAAAAAACTTACGAGCTGGCTGCATGGTGTTTTGCCTGTGTGTGTCCTTGGCGTTCATTGCTGTCTGCCACTATCATAGAAAGGTGCGAATGAAACCATTCAACATTTTTAAAAATACTTTTAAGGGCTTTACTTACCAACTTTATGAAAGGAGATGCTGAAACTAGCTTCCATCGTTATCCATACATTTTTGGCACTTCTTTAGGAAACTATCCTTTACATGCCATAGTTCATGTTCAGAAATGCTGGCAATTTCCTGGCAAATATTTTGTTTCAATTCTTTCAGGGTATGTGGGTTTATCTTGCACAATTTATGTTTTAAGTTACCCCAAAGATAGAAATCACTTGTTGGTGCTCTGAGAAACCTTTCTCTGCTAATGGTGCACCATAAAATTTTTTTTGTCATGAAGGGGTTTTTCATGAACAATATTAAGTTCTGAGTTACAGGGCCAATTTTTTTTGAGTCAGCAGTTGGCACCCATACATATGTGAATACAATTTGCCCCCCCTTTTTAGAGAATTAATAGACAGGGAGCATGGTTTTGCTTTTTTCCAATAAGACTCTGTAACAGCTCATACAGCCAATCTTTGAATGAAAACAACTGAAAGTGTGTTTCAGGACAGAATTATTAGTAAGATTTGTGGCCACTTTGGTTCCCTGACGCAACCCCTTGCTTTTTCTATCTCTGGATAACTTAAAACACAAAGTGTACAAGACAAATCCACACACCCTGGAAGAATTGAAACAAAGTATCTGTCAGGAAACTGCCAGCATTTCTCAACATGAAGTATGATGAATTATGCATAGTTTTCTAAAGAGGTGGCAAAAATATATGGGCAATGATGGTAACCAGTTTCAGCATCTCCTTTTATAAAGTTGATAAGTAAAGCCTTTAAAAGTGGTTTTAAAAATGTGTGGTTTCTTACATGCCTTTTTATGATAGAGGTAAACGACACGAGCACCAAGGATGCAGACAGGTAAAATACTGCACAGCTAGTTCATAAGTTTTTTGTTCTCCTATTAGTTTACATTGTAGGTAAAACAAAGTCTAATACAACCTATTTTCTCTGATTAAGGATTTAGATGGAAGTTAAAAGTGTGTTTGATTTTATATCTATTAATTGTTCTTTCATACTTGATTGGAAGCTAAAATGTGATTTGCAAAATGAGAAAAAATTCAGATTTGCTTCAACTTTTTAAGTGTAGGCTTACACGTGGTGAGGGAACAATTTATACATACAAATTCATTCTATATTTTAGTTAACTAGGAGCCTAGATTTAAAAACAAATAAAAGCATAGAAAGAAAGAAAGTAAGAAGAAAGAAAAAGAAAGACAAACATGTGCTGTAGTGCATGTGGTCTGTATATTACAGTACCTTAGAATAATTTAGGTAGTGTTGGATAATTATTGAGATATCTGAATCATATCACAGAATATCATTGCATACTCAGAGATGTCTTTCTGTTAGGAACAGACCAGATGGTGAAAATAGTTGATGTGAGTCTTCACCATCGCTTTTAAAATTTAATTGCTGTGTGAGCTCCATTTATGAGCATGTCTTTTAATATTTATAACTTTTCATAGTAGAATATTAAAGGTGGATACCATAAGTGATCTTTTCTCCAGCATGTAATATAATTCTGATTTATATTCCATTCATGGAAAATGTTACTAACTACAAAATTTAAATCAAGAAAGCAATAACATGTTTTGTGCTTTATGCAATTCTCATTAATATTCTGTTCCAAAAACTTGAAAGTACCCAAAAGTTGCATCAAACCTGCCTCCTTTTTTAAACCTGTAATCAGAGAAAAGAAAAGTATTAGGCTTTACTGTAATAGTAACCTAAAATGAATGCACTAATATCTCTTCCACCCTATATAATTTCAGTGCAGAAGAGACTTGACTTTGAGCTTACGTTGTAAACTCATCATGAGTTTAGCTTTTCCAGATAAAAGGGAAATTTACTTTCTTGTTTATGACATCAATGTGAATTAGCTATGAAAATAGCGATGAAAAGAATCAAAACCACTAAATTAAATTTATAACTTGCACATGGGACTGATATTACCAGGCGCTTCTTATGCATATTATTTCATTTCTTATTGCCCAAATCCTTCCCCCCCCCCCCCCCCCCCCCGTTACTAGAATAAAATTATATTGCAGTTGAATTAAAACAAGTCCATTCTGACAGCTATGTGCACACATGCATTTGGAAGTTTCCATGGCAATGAATGCTTCTGCAAATTAGCAGTGCACTGCTATACTGCACCACTCACATTCTCTCGCATAAAGCTGTTTTGAAAGAAAGACTTTGAAACAGTTTTAAGGCAAAGGAATGTGACGGATGTTGTGTAACAGTGCACTGCTGACTGGCAGAAGCATTTATTGCCATGGAAACTCTTTCAAGTGCATGTGTGAATGTAGCTGTCAGAGTGGATTTGTTTTAATTCAAGAGTAGAGTGTTGATTATCCAAATGCCCTCAACTATGACTAGATTAAATTTGTGTGCCAAGCTGAAACTGCACTACAGTACCGCTTGGGTGCTGTGATACACAGGCTGATGCAGGTGTTCCATGTCGCTTAGAGACTGCAATGAAGTAGGTAGAAATGCAAGAAAAAAGGGACACTGTCTAATTGATGTCTTAAAAATGCTTGTGAGATTTAGTGGCAAAAAAAGACTCGGAATTAAAGCAGAAAAACGTTTTGCAGTTTTCCTCCCAAGTAAAATTTTTTTGGGTGCTGTAGTTTGATAGCCATATTTTAAAGCTTTGCAGAGTATTTTTAGATGTGTAGAAACAATTTACAGCACAGTTTTTAATTTTATAGTCCAGGTTATTGTGTTTTAGTTCTCTTACAATTCATTCACTCATGTTTTTCTCTTTAATGTTCAGTTATTCAATCAATCAGCTATCCGAACACCCTCAATCTCCAGTTGTTTTGGATAATTGGTGCTCTACTGTATAGCAAATATCAGTGAACCTCTTTTAAAACGTTTGGGGGATTTCATGTTTGTTTCTTAAATAAGGGCTGTCCTTAGAAGGGGGTACATGGGACATTTATGTTAGTTATATTACAGGAAAGAATACAGTACTAAATGAGAAGAAATATATGGATGCATGAGCATTGATCAGTTTTGTCTCTCAGCCAATTGTATAAATGCTCTGAGATATTTATCTTTCACTTCCATGACAAAGACACTTGCTATTGGATTACCTCATATTCCTTCTTGTTTAATGCATATTATAACACTGTATACACATTAATTTGAACCAAGTTATTGTCATACTTAATTGCATTCAAATTCTATTTCCTGTCTATGAACCACATTGTCTTTCTTCCCATTGATCCCATTCTGGCATCTAAAAATCTCGAACATGTTGAAAAAATCTTGGAAGCCATCTAGGCACTCTTATTGAAATCATACTTGTGCTACAAGTGTTCTTGAAGCATCTTGGACTTTTGAATTTCCCAAAAATTAAAGGGGAAAGTTTTTGGTACACAACAAAGCAGTAAATTGTTCTGTGCTTACTTTGCCCCATTTATTCCCCACAAACTACATATGTTTTATTTGGAAGCATGTTAAAAAATCTGATGTGTTGCACTCAATTGCTTTTTCCAATCTTGTACTACCTATTCTTAAACTCTTATTCCTATAAATTTGTGTTAGTTGAGATAAGCATTTGCAGAAATTGTCTTATTGCTTATTTCCTTGTAGATGCAAGGGGAATATGGTAGGCTTTAAGTGATAGTCAAATCCTTTAAAGCTTAGAGATTCCGTTCTCTTTGCACAGCTAAGGTATAAAAAAATGAATAACGATTTCCATTTGATGAAAGTTTAATATTACAAAACCACACAAACAACAAGGAATACCTCCGAAATGGTTTACTATGCAAAAAAATTTATTTAGACATAAATTGTGTTTTAGCAAGATCTACATTTTTTGTATAGTAAGATTAGTCTATCTCTTATGGTTTACCAGTTATGCAAAAGTCATCCAAAGTAAACTGAACTACACAGCTATAGCCAAAAAATTCAAAATATACATTTCGTTTGCCATAAAAATATCTCAAACATGTGGCATTTTAATCAAAATCATTAGAGCCATTTTTGAGAAAATCAAAATTTTCAAAAAGTTTTCCATGTAAAGGGTAGCTTAGGGTGGAGGAATTTTCTTCAAAATCTTAATGTTGCATTCTTGGAGGACATTAAACTTAAATACCAACTTTAATTTTTAACCGACTTTTCATTTTTGAGTTACACTGTCCACAGACACACACACGCACGCACGCACGCGCGCACGCACACGCACACGCACACACTCACGCGCGCGCACGCACGCACGCACGCACGCACGCACACACACACACACACACACACACACACACACACACACACACACACACACACACACACACACACACACACACACACACACACACACACACACACACACACTTTTCAAAAAAGTATAAATCGCCTGTGGCAAAGGATGCCTTATTATTCGGCCATGATGTCAACCTTAAAGAAACCCAAGTCCTGTCTTCTACAGTTAAGTACTATGCCCGACTACAAAGGGAAGTCATAGAAATCTACAAACACAAAGACAACTTCAATTGCAAAGAAGAAATACTACGTGTACATAAAGCATGGATACTGGTTTGAGATAAACTTTCAGACACACACAACAGTTGTAATAAAACCCCCCTACAACTGGCCAATCACTACCGTAGCCAGTGCAACAATGCCCTGCCCAACCCCACCCATATAAATAACCATAACAGACATTAACGGTCATTACTTCCACTACTTCTCTGCTTCCACATCCAAACTCTGACCAGTGCAGATGGAGGATCGTGTTACCCTGATGATGCCAAGCGCAGTACTTGGCGAAACGTTGGTATCTACCATGCCTTCTAGACCACGGCCTATAAGCCCAGAAGAACTAAACATTTCGAGTAGTCAAGACACCGGTGACACTTCAGTCATTCCCATTGGTTGCAAGTGCAGCACGTCAAGTGGAAAGATGAGCATGCATGCAATTCAGATAACAATTGAATGGAACGCTTTAAATGCATTTTAACATATATAATTTAAAGCACAGGCTGGCAGTTCCATTGTGTAAATGGTTAACGTCAACTTCTCTCTTAAGTTTGAAACTTTCTCTTTAATATGAGGGTCATGCTAAAGTTGTGAGCAACCCATTGTTAAAATTAAAAATCCAACAATGTAACAAAAAGAACTGCAGAATCATAATCTACAGAGTTAAAATACATGTTTCCACATTATGACATCATTAGCTTCTCTCACGTGAACACGGGCAGTATTTCCAAATGGTGGACATCAGTGTTATGTTTTGCACTGTAATCAAATTCTTTATTAAAGAGGGAAAGTATGCTGCAGAAATGCACTTCAGACTTCCATGTGCCATGGAGATGTCTGCATGGGTGCAAGCAGCGTTAGGAGATGGGTGAAACATTTCAAAGATGGGAAAACAAGTATCCAAGATGAGCCTCACAGCAATAGCCCGGGCACTGGCTGCACAGATCAAACAAGGAATGAGATCATTAGAGCAGATAGACATATCACTCTGGATGAAATCACCCCACATCTTGCAGTAGGACATAGTGCAGTGCAAGAAATGATAGATAGCTTAGGTTATTGAAAAGTCTGTGCCCATTGGGTTCCACATTTATGGACCAAAGACCACAAACTTCAGAGAACAGCCATTAGCCAAAACTTTCAGAGTTTTTGATGAGTATTGTGATAGGTGTTGAAAGCAGGCTTCATCATTATGAGCCTGAAACAAAATGCCACAGTATGAAATGGCACCATTGGATTCACCATAAAAGAAGAAAGCAAGGACAGTGCCATCTGCTGGGAAGGTTATGACTAGTGTCTTCTGGGATGCACAGGGTTGCATTCTGGTTAATTTTGTTGAACCTGGATAAACCATAAATGCTGTCCACTAAATCCAGACTTCGGAAGCTCTGTTGTATATTGTGCGATAAGTGCCGTAGAAAGACCATCCTAAATAGGATAATGTACGTTCTCACACAGCCTGTGTCACAATAAATATCAGAACATTTTATCTTCCTTTCATAGAAGTTTGAAAACAGTGTTGTTGTAATTAATTTAATTTAAAAGGTGAGTCAATTAATAACACTGAACAACACTTACAACATAGTTTTCCGGAACGCGTTTCGAAGGTTAATGGAGGAAAGTTAACCTTCAAAACGCGTTCCAGAAAACTATGTTGCAAGTTAAATAAGGAAAATTGAAGCTATTAACAGTGAAGCAACAAGATCCAGCTTGTTCAAAAAGAACATGCAACATTACTAAGATAAGTGAAGTTTTTAGCTTCTAATTCGTTCTTACTTTAGAACTATGTTGTAAGTGTTGTTCAGTGTTATTAATTGACTCACCTTTTAAATTAAATCAGAACATTTGGTTGGAAAACTCTTCCACTCCCTGCCTTCCCGACTTGGCACCCTCCGACTACCATCTTTTTGGTTCTGTTAAGGAATAAATGTGAGGCCAACACTATGAGATGGTGGAATATATTAAAAAACCAGTACATCAGTGACCTTGTGCAGCTGGAATGAAGTTTTATCGTAAGGGTATTTTCAAACTTGTAGAACAAGGGAGAAAATGTGTGCAAAGAAATGGAGAATGTGTTGAAAAGTGAGAGAAAAGTCTGTAGATTATGGTAATGTATTTGGTTTATCTAAAAAATAAAAGTAAGATTTTTTAAAAATTGTTGCTTACTCTGTCAATATGACACTCGTACAAGTAAAATTTAAATCAGTGTTAGCATATCGTCAAGTTTTCTTTTTTGGTTAGACATTGATTTCAAAATTGATAATTACCTTTTCCTTGTTTTCGTATATTGTTGTCTCTGTTTCCTACGACTAGGAACCTGTGGAACAAGTAAGAAACAATATGCTTAATATATTTAAAGTTCAAAGCTGCTACGGGAAATAATTTTTATTCTAAAAGAAAAGGTAAAATATAAGGATATTCAAAGTTACCTAAGTGTAACAATGTATGGGTAAAAAGTATGCACAATACTTACCAAATTAAAATATACTAAACTGAATATTTATTAACATATTTCAACAATTTATGTTTTCCTATCAAAACAGCTTAGTTTTTGTTACAAACATTAAACCTGCACTGGATAAATATATCTGGAGAGGATTGCCTCTCCCTCCCTCCCTCCCTCCCTCCCTCCCTCCCTCCCTCGCCCCCCTCTCTCTTACTCATTCAGTCAGTCACTTACTCCTTCATTCACTCACTCACTCACTCACTCACTCACTCACTCACTCACTCACTCACTCACTCACTCACTCACTCACTCACTCACCTTCCCAATGACTTTGATTTGGTATAGATCACTTCTAATTTATCTTCATTACTTGTTTAGTCTCTTTAATATTTGGTGACTAGGCATGTAAATGTGAAAATTATACTGAAAATCCATATTAATCTTCATATTGTGAATGCAAGTAAATGGAAAAAATTGGGACCATTCTGTTCATTGCATTCTAAGTTTGTGTATTTTTCTTAAAATTCCAGCAACTTTTTAAAATATCAGTTTTCTCACTGAGAAATTTACTTTGGTATGTCTACATATTATATACCTATGTCTATGTATGACTGTATATGTCTACCTTATATAATAGGTCTACACTTGTACAATCGACTCCCAGCATGTATGAAAAGTGAAAACAATACTGTTAAATTTAAAGAATATGTTAAAAAGTATATATTGAATAACCCTGTACATAATATTAATGAATTTCTAAGTTAATTGTAAGCTATCTAAATATATTGTAAGCTATGTAAATATGTTGTATATAAATTGATAATGCTCGGTACTTGGAAAGAGTCTATGGGCAGTAAATAAATTACAATTACAATATTTGTACAAAAAGCTAAACAGAGGTTTTTGGTTTAATTTCTTTAAAATACTTAACTTTTTTTAATGACATGCAAAAAATGTTTTAAAATGTGCATTTACACAATGAAAACATGCAATAATTTGGTTCCATAATATAGAAACAAATCTTTCTGTTTACTTTTCTTGTTTTATTTCTGCTTTAAGCTACTGCTACCAGAAGTGGTACCTCTAACTAAAATTCTGTGCAGACAGATAGAAACTGAAGTTACAAATGTTAACGTAAGAGATAGTTTTTTAATGTGAAAGATT
Organism: Tenodera sinensis; assembly: GCA_030765045.1. Classification (NCBI taxonomy): domain Eukaryota; kingdom Metazoa; phylum Arthropoda; class Insecta; order Mantodea; family Mantidae; genus Tenodera; species Tenodera sinensis. The sequence goes on along the minus strand of CM060965.1, from coordinate 145,829,136 downwards.
GGCCAAAATTACCAGCTTTTTAGAATAGCCTCTGCTTAAACAGTCTTAGTGGTTAGTTACTAAAAACAATACTAGAATTTGAGAAGATAAAAGAAGTAAACACTACAAATTGTCAGGCAAAATTCTAAGAGATGTATACACATTTACTGCAATATGATCTTCTGCAAAGGAACCTAAGTAAGCAAGTGCAAATCTATGCAAAAATTGGTGCTTATGTTTGGTCAGTACAGCGTGTCACATAAAAATATTACTTAAAATATTGCTTTGCAATTCGTCAAAATAATTGTATATAGGTAGACATAACTTCAAAATGTGTTTTCTACAAAATATGGAATTTGTGTCTTAGAAATTGCTACTAGAGCAATTCAGCACATTTTATGACATCTGTCTGTGCTGCTCTAGATGCATAGGAACTCAGACAGAGATAAACAGAAAGATAAAAGAAAGCCAAATGCAATTGCCCTAAATCCCAAGCCATACAGAATTCAGGTATAATATAATCAAAAGGCTGATGATCTGTTTTGCATATCTATGCAATGCTTCTTTAAAATTCTGGAAATAAGGAAAACATTTTCTTTTCCATTTTAAAAAAAAGAAGCACTCGACCCATCCTGGAATAACATTGCAATGAGTGATGGATGATATTTCATTAGAAAGCAAAATCCGCAATAAAATGATGTAATTTTGCAGCCTCAAATGAGGATTTGCTGTAGCTTTGATCACTGTGGTAATCTTAACAAAATGAGTAACGTCTACAACTAAAATTATTTGTAGCTGGGAAGTAAAATCAGGACTGAAAAATTCAATGCTGTAGCTGGGATTTGAACCACAGATTTTCTGCTTTACATGTGGCTACTCTAACCACACATGGCTTGTGTGTTTAAAAAACCAGCAATAAGATGATTGACAAAAAAAATAATAATTATTTATAGCTGTTTAAAGCATGAAAATATGCACAATATATATTTTAATTATAAACTTCCGTTGTATCACATACACATGACTTATTTTGTTCACTCTTGTACAAACTATTCTTACTAAGGCTTATTCTTCCATCTACTTCAGGTTAATAGAGATAAACTTTCATTACACACTATAAGAAAGATTCAGTAGGCTAAAGCATTTTATAAAGCATGTTGCTATGTAATGGCTCTGAAATTTCACGCACTTGGCATGAAGAGGGAAAAAAACAAATTAGCATTAAGCTAAAACAGAACCACCAACTCCCCCTCCTCCTACCTCCTCCCTCTGCCTCTGCCTCCACCTCCCCCTCCTCCTCCTACCTCCTCCCTCTGCCTCTGCCTCCACCTCCCCCTCCTCCTCCTACCTCCTCCCTCTGCCTCTGCCTCCACCTCCACCTCCACCTCCACCTCCCCCTCCTCCTCCTACCTCCTCCCTCTGCCTCCACATCCTCCTCCTACCTCTGCCTCCACTTCCCCCTCCCCCTCCTCCCTCCTTTCTCTCTCTTCATTGAAAGGCAATGATTGTTCCAATCTTTTTAAGAACTACATTGCAATTATAACTTAAATGTTGAAAAAGTGAAAAAAGAAAATGTGTTAGAACCTTTTAACAAAATAAGTCACATGATTATGTTGCACAATTTGTTCCTTTTTCCTTCGCATTATTTCCTTTTTCTGTTTCAAGTGTTATGGAATTAGAACTTTGTTTTTGTCAATTAAAATGGCCTGCGGAAATCTCAATTAAAAAAATTAATATAACCACTGTAGTATCTGAATTGTATGATATAAATTTTATGCACATAGGCCTAGTATTATGTGCACTAATATAGCATTAGTGAGATATGGATTGATGACTTCGCTTAATAAGAAAGGGCATCATAAGTTAGAGTGATGGAAAAAAACAGATGGCAGATTTGAAATCAGCATGGCCAACTTACTATAAATCAGGAACTTTTAAGTCAGTTTCTCAAAATTTTTAAAAATTTGAGAGTTGTGTTATTAAAACATTTAAATGGACCCATAGGTTTAATGGTATGGGAGGAAATATCTATTTTGTAGAATCTGGACTGTGCAATAATTTTGAAATACTGCATCACCTAGCAGCAGGGGCTGCACCATGGCCAAATGGTTACACCATTCACCTCTCACCAAAGTGGCCCAGGTTGAATTTCAGGCAATGCATGTGGGATCAGTTTTGGACAAAATGGCGCAGGGGTGGGTTTCCTCCGGGTTCTGCCGTTTTCCCCACCGTCTCATTGCACCGGTGCTCCTTCATTCTGTGTATCATCAGTGTCACCACCTGCTGTGCCACATGGTCGTTACACTCTACCAAAAGAAAAAGCCTAGCAGCAGTAACTGCAACATAAATAAACAGACCAATAAAGCTGATGATGCAATTGATGAATTGTGAAGCATATTCTGTGAAATTTATATTTTAAAAAAGTAATAAGTGATGTGCTATAAAGTATTTATTATATTGTTATGTTTTACAAAAGTTTAACAAGCCAGCTTATGATACCAATGGACTCAGGCATTCCTTGAAAACATTTGTAATTCTGTTACTAAGTTAATCATATACCTCTGCAGGAGTATGCAATTATGTATATATTACCTTAAGTTCCTTGTTTCTACTTGAAAACCATGATGAAAACAGTGACTGAATATGTGTAGTTTAGCCTAACATTTGAGCTATTTCCAGAAGAGGTTTTCTGAATACGAACTTCCAGTCCCATTTATTGTTGTCAAGAACTTTATATTTTTTCACTGTACACATAAAAGGATTTAAATAAAATAAGATGTACAATCTTCTATCAGAAGTGCTTTAACTTAATATTAATAATAACAAAGTACTTGAACATGCTTATGCAATGATGATGTTGCAATGATCCCAATTATGCAATGACTTATGCATGGGATTTTAATTTGTTGCAGGATAAGGAGGGAGTGCAACCACTTTTAGTCACGCCAGAGACATCCACAATTACATTTAAAGATGTGAAGTTTCACTATGTTGAAGGAAATACAATCCTTAATGGCTTATCTTTTACAATTCCAGCTGGGAAAAAGATAGCCATTGTTGGTGGGTCAGGATCTGGGTAAGGAATGTATGTGTTAAGTGTTAACTAGCAGAAACATGCTACTGAATGATAAAGTGCATCCCTCCTTTACTACCCCCTCACCCTTGCCCTTTTCAGGTGATATAGAAGTCAAACTGCAGTGAAACCTGTTCAAGACAGAATAACGTGATCCTAACATTTTTTTTTTCCAGTTTGGAAGTTTCTATATTATTCCAATATTCTAGAGTGTTTTCCTATACATGCTTTTTGAGACACAAACACCATGGCAATAGTTTCAATATCATGCGTTTTACTAAACACACTCATCTTAATGCATATATAATTCTATATTCACTGATTCGGTACATATGTATATTATATAAATTATTTCAATCTATCCATTCATCCACATCATCAAGAAACTAATTAAGAAATTTGTTGTTATTGTTGGCTATTGCTGGATTTCTGACAATGAAGTCATTAGTCCTCTTGCTCTCATTTTTTACTGATGGATGGGGCACTAGAAAGGGCCTGGCATATTTGTAGATGGTCTTGGTCCCTTTTCTCTAGCAGATCACATAAAGGACAGAGTGGTGAAAAATATATACCAATTCTGTTCAAATATTTTGCCAGACAATCGTGTCCCATGATCAACCTGAAGATTGCAACTGCCGTTTTTCAAGGATACTCAGGAATTACTCTTTGAATGTTTGGTAGTTCCTATCTTCTGTGTTTTCATTTTTCATAGTAATATTTTGCAATATTTTTTTTTGTTTAAATTCAGAGTTAACTAATCTTTTAGCTGCATGAAAGGGTAGATTAACTATGGTACACTGCTGGTATCATTTTTTGCAAGAAAATCTGCTTTGTCATTACCACTCAGTCCACAGTGATCTGGTATCCACTGGAAGACTAGGTGTTTTTGAAGTGCTGTCAGGTGGGTTAGGATTTTCCAAAATTCCATAATTGTTTGGTTTTTTGGTGACAACTTGGAAGTAATTGCTATAATTGCAGCCCTGAAATCTGAAAGAATAATGGTGTGATATAAATGTAAAATTCTCTACAAATGATTTTGGAGGGCTATTCAAATTGCTTCAATTTCTCCATCGAAGTTTGTAGTTCCATAACCTAAAGATTTGTAATAGGAAAAGAGGTGGCACATGACTCCAGCACTGCTCCCTCTTGTTTTGATATCAGTGATCCATCAGTACAAATATGCAGCCATTCATGTTCCAGATATCTAGTATGGATTGTCTCTAATGCCAATAATTGTATAACATTAGTTGGAGTATCACTTTTCTTAACTTCTTCTGTCATGTGTAAATAATATGTAATGTCTAATGTTTGTATCGAATTGACTTTATACATGAAATTTTCCTTTGAATTAGGAAGGTTTACATTCTTCTTGATGTCTTGAATTTTGGAAAGAAGGCTCTCCTGAACCTTTAGTGTATATGTAAAATTTCTCTTGTTCCATGCGTTGAATGAGAGTCTGATCAACTTTTCATGTTGAAAAGAGCTGTTTTTTCTATTCCATATTCAATGGGGTATTGATTGGTTAGTATTTCCATAGCTGGTATTGGTGTGGTTTTGATAGCACCTGCAGTTAGTCTCAGACTTTGGTTTTGAAAGATTTGAATCTTTTAGTATTTGCTGTTACAAGAACTTTGGTGCAGTAGGTAAATGATGGCTTCATACGTACATTGTACATCATGTTAAGAGTTGCTCTGGAAAATCCCCATTTCATTCCTGTTAGATGTTTTAACAGTGAAAGACGCCTTTCTGCTCTTCGTATTACATTTTCTATTTGTTTGGTCCATGTAAGTTTGTATCAAATATAACTCCCAAATATTTTGCTTCCTTTGTTTCTGGTAATTGTTGACACTCAAAATTTATTTTTATTTTAAATGGTTTTTCCTTAGTGAAAAGATTTAGTAGTTTGATTTTGTTGTATTAACAGTCATTAAATTTTCTTTGGTCCTCTTTTGTAGTTTGGTTAAGGATTGTTGTATGTTTTTTCTAGTTCTGTATTTTTACTTTCTCTATTGGTAAGTAGGGGAAGTATTGTATTCCACCCAAAAATTCGATGTCCAGATTTCACCGGAAATATATGTTTTGAGACCTCCTGAATCCAAAAAAAAAAGCATTTTTAGAAAAAGGTCTGTGTGTCTGTGGACAGCATAACTCAAAAACAAAAAGTTTAATGTTTAATGTCATTCAAGGATGCGACACAAAGATTTAGAAGAAAATAACCCCACCCTAAACTACCCTTTACATGGAAATTTTTCGAAAATTTTGATTTTCTTTAAAATGTCATATGTTTGAGATATTTTTATGACAAAGAAATGTATATCTTGAATTTTCTTGCTATAGCCCCTGTAGTCGTATTTATTCTGGACGACTTTTGCATACCTGGTAAACTGTTAGAGATAGACCAAATTATACTATACAAAAAATGTAGATTTTGCTAAAATACACAATTTATGTCTCAGCAAATTTTCTTGTAGGGTGAACCATTTCGGAGAAATTCCTTGTTATGTGTGTGAGTTTCCGAAAACTTAGAACTTTAGGGAAATGCAACAACGTTGTTCATTTTTTTATATGTTAGTCGTGCAAAGAGAATGGAATCTCAAAGCTTAAAAAGATTTGACTGTCGCACAAAGCCTGCTGTATTCTAATATCCCCCTTACACCTACAAGGAAATAAGCAATAAGATAATTTGTATGAATGTTTATCTTAACTAACATGGAGATATAGGAATAAGAGTTTGTTAGAATGGTTAGTACAAGAGTAGAGAAAGTCATGTGAGTGCAACACATCAGATTTTTATTAGTTGGTTTTGAAGTCCACATTACTAAATCATCAACAAATAGTGCACACTTGACGCCTGATTCTTGTACTTCTTGTGGCAGATTAATAAATATATTAAAAAGTGTTGTGCTGAGCACTGTGCCTTGTGGTTAGCCACAGTGCACTTAAGGAAAAAATTGAAGCTATTAACTGTGAAGCAACAGATTCTAAAATAAGAACAAATTAGAAACTAAAAGCTTCACTTATCTTAGTAATATTGCAAGATGTTCCACAGCTGACATGTTTTAAGTTGTATCCAACTTATTTTCAAAATTATACCAAGCTATATAGCTTTGAAAATAAGTTAGATACAACTTGAAACATGTCAGCTGTGGAACATCTTGTAATATCACTAAGATAAGTGTAGCTTATTTTAGACATAGTGCACTTATTATTTATTTATGCCAACAAACTTACTGTTGGTGTTTTTAAACACACAAGCCGTGTGTGGGCAAAGTAGAGCAGCCGCCCGGTAAGCGGAAGGTCTGTGGTTCAAATCCCAGTTGTGGCATTGAATTTTTAAGTTCCAGTTCTACCTCACATAGTGCGCTTGTTTATATTTAGTTATATTCCTTCCATATCTGGTAGCAATAAAGCATTGTCAAGCTGTGTCCAGCTCAGCTTTGAGAATGAGCTGGACACAGCTTGAAACCCCAGGGTTAGCACCAAAACAATAAGATAAGTGAAGTTTTTAGTTTCTAATTTGTTCTTACTTTAGAATCTTGTTGCTTCACTGTTAATAGCTTCAATTTTTCCTTATTTAATAAAGCATTGAGTTAGGAAATGACATAGCCATGAAAAAATTGGACCCTGTATCCCTATTTTTTACTTTCTCTACTGGTAAGTAGGGGAAGTATTGCATTCCACCCAAAAATTTGATATTGAGATTTCACCGGAAATATGTTTTGAGACCCCCTGAATAAAAAAAAAGCATTTTTAGAAAAAGGTCTGTGTGTCTGTGGACAGCATAACTCAAAAACGAAAAGTTGGTTAAAAACCAAAGTTGGTATTTAAGTTTAATGTCATTCAAGGATGCGACACAAAGATTTTGAAGAAAATAGCCCCACCCTAAACTACCCTTTACATGGAACATTTTTCGAAAACTTTGGCTTTCTTTAAAATGGCTCTAACGATTTTGATTAAAATGTCATATGTTTGAGATATTTTTATAACAAATGAAATGTATATCGTGAATTTTCTGGCTATAGCCCCTGTAGTCGTATTTAATCTGGACGACTTTTGCATAACTGGTAAACCATTAGAGATAGACCAAATCATACTATACAAAAAATGTAGATCTTGCTAAAATACACAATTTATGTCTGAATAAATTTTCTTGTAAGGTGAACCATTTTGGAGATATTCCTTGTTATGTGTGTGAGTTTCAGAAAACTTATAACTTTCATGAAATGGATCATCGTTCTTTTTTTTTATATGTTAAGTGTGCAAAGACAACAGAATCTCAAAGCTTTAAAACATTTGACTATCGCACAAAGCCTACTGTATTCTAACATTCCCCTTGCACCTACAAGCAATAAGATAATTTGTACAAATTTTTATCTTAACTAACACGAAGAAGATATAGGAATAAGAGTTTGTTAGAATGGTTAGTACAAGAGTAGAGAAAGTCATGTGAGTGCAACACACCAGATTTTTTTACTTTGTTTCTTTAGTAGTTTTGTTCTGCATATAGAATCATATGCACTTTGGAAATCAATAAAAACTGATACATTATCTTCTTTTCTATTGAAGGAGTCTTTGATTTCTTGACTGAGAAGTAAGACTTGTTCAGTTCTGTGTGTTGTGAAGGGAGGAATATGTGCTGCCAAGATGTCGTCTCCGTTGCCCTCGGCTGTTGACTCTTCTTCAGGGGTGGTTATGCAGGTGGATTAATAAGTGCTTCTTAGCATTTGAACATTGACTTTATTCACTTTCTCTTATACCAGCTCCCTCACAGCTACACCCGTCTCATTCAAGTAGTTGAGTCTTTCTGCCCCGGAGTTCACTGCACTGACCCTTTTGTGGTCCTCCACTTTGTTCATAACCGTACCTCCCCTCGCTACGGTCAGTATGAAATACCTGAGCAGTGAGGGGTGACAAATGCCCCGCATCCTGTTTGTTTCCTTTCAATACCTGAATGAGGCGTTTGAAGACCGCTCGGTCGCTATTTCCATTTTACAAGTTTCCAAGTATAACTGCTTATCACTAACAATATTTAAACAATTATTATCCTAAAATATTTATCTATATACAAATGATGTTCTAACCTAATGTACAATATACATACTAATATGTACTGTTACATATGCCCCTAAGTTTAAAATAATTTGTTGGTAACAAAAATTATTTTTGACTTACATGCTCTAACAGCGAAACCAATCCTAAATAACCTTAAACTATGATACACTTCTCGATGTGTGAGAAAATCTGTTTGTCGAGGCTGCGTGCCTGATTAATTGTATGTGTCTATTTATTTTATGGCATATTTACATTTTTTTTTGTGTCTTTTATCACTCTTCACTTTCCACTGTGCACTACATATTTTTGAGTTTTAACAAAAGGCAACACATATTTTTGTCACTTGACACCAATGAAACAATTTTTAAATACATACATTTCTTTTGTGGATATACCACTTAACCCTCATGGACTTCTGTTTCGTTTTGTTTCTACCTATATCTTTGAATTTCTACTTCACTAACTGCCTCTGCATTACTATCGCTGATAAACGGATTTGCGTGAGGATTTAATGATGTTGGCAAACCTGCATTCCCATTTAACTCTTGGGGCAGAAATTGATTAGTTCTTGTTTCACCCTGTACTCGATTGTTTTGGTTAAAATTACTCGCATAAATGTTTTCCTGCCTTGTATTATGCCTGTTTATATATCCTCGATTATGGCCATAAAATCTAACTGTATTAATTTGTCCATTTCTTCCCCTCTGATACTGATAATTTTGATTTTGATTTCCATTTCTCTGTGGTGATTGTCTACCCGTAGGAAAGTTATTTTCTCTTCTACTTGAAGTTCTGTTCTGAAAATGTGGTTCTGTGTATTGGTATCTCTGCCTTGTATCCTGATCGGGTCCTCTGTTAAAACTTCTGTAATGTTTTGCCCCTGCTCTAACAGAACCTGAATTGTTTCTGTTTCCATTTTTTCTATTCAGATCAATGGAATCCCTGATATTTTGGGTTGGTTGTACCTGACTATAGTCGAACGCAGAAAGCAAGTCTATCATTTCTGAGAAACTTCCTGTTTTTGCCACTATAAGTTTATTTCTAATGTGCTCCGGATAGTGACTGATTACTATTGCAATGAGTTCTTTTTCCTTTAGCGTTGAATCTAATAATTTGCTTCTCTGAACGATCTTCAAAAAGTAGTCGATCATGTTTGTTCCCGAATTTGGATCATATTTCCCATTTGATATTTCCATCCTAATTGCATTTTGCTGGTTTGCCCCCCAATATCTAGCCAGAAAATATTTTCTAAATGAATCGAAATTTGTGTCCTCGCCCAAAGTTAGGCACAACCAATTTCTAGCTCGCCCTTCTAAGCCTTTGCCTACAACCACCATCCTTAATGCCTCAGGAATTTGCTTTAGTTTAAAGTAATTCTCTATTTCTTTAAGAAATAATTTTGGGTTATCACCATTTGCCTCCTGAAAAGTTGGTACGGGAATTTCATTTAATAAATGATGCGGCCATGTTTGGTAACTAAGGGGTTTATAGCATGCACACTTGATTGTTCTGCAAACATTTCACCTGGATCGGCTGAGGCTTGAATTGGACTTTGTACTCTGTCGGTTCTAGCATCAGCTGAGACTACAGGTACATTTACATCAGAAACGGTACATGTGTTTGTTACATTTAATTCTAACCTCGAAAAAGTACCCCTAATATCCTGTATTTCTTTACTTAAATTATGTTGGCTTGCATTTAAATTCACCACGAGACATCTGACAGATTCAATTTCTTTAGTAGTTTTTAAAACATCTGCATTTGTACTCGATACTGAGGTTTCTACCAAGTTCTTCAACATTTGTACATCCTTGTCCACTTTGTTTTCTAAGCCAGTTTGTTTGTCAGATATCTCTTGGTGAAAATTTTGCAATTTGGTCTCTACCCCTTGCTGCATACTATCCAACTCTCCCGTAACTGCTTCAATTTCTGATCTCATTTCTGTCATTTCTTTGTTCATCTCCCCCTGACTAACTATAAGAGACTGCCACTTCATTTCTATTCTCTTTTCTAGGTTCACTATATTTTCCTCTAACTTTTTGTTACTTTGCTCAACTTTACTTTCTATTCTGTTTTCTAAGTTCGCTATACTTTCTTCTACCTTCTTATTGCTTTGCTCGACCTTCCTATTGTTCTCCTTAATTTCCCTGTTAGTTTCCTCTAACTTACTTTCTATCAACCTCCACAATAAACTAGTAGAATCTCTATCTATCATCTCTTGACTGACTGAGGCTACAGCTTGCCTGTGTACCTGTTCCCGACTATCACTACCTACTTCTACCATTTGCATATCTGCCTCCTTCTCTGCTTCACAATTGTTTCCATTTATTTGGTGGCTACCTTCCATTCTATCTACAATTTTCCCACTTCTTATTAGCATGCAAAACTGTTTACAGAAATATTATTGTGGTTCTTTACAACTCACTTTTAGAGCTTCCCATACTTAATGGGCATATTTCCTGTGAAGATGTTCTGCTGAGATGTGTAGTAGAAGATGCTCCGGTCTTTGATGACGAATGTTGGTACTTCAGGGTGCTCACTGGATGCTGAATGATACTTGGAGCGTGGATGCTGAATGAAGATATCTTCGTAGTCCTTGGTTTATACCTGCCGTCTCGACTTTACACGTTGGGTGCCATCTATGAGACGGGTAGTTCTGTGTGTTGTGAAGGGAGAAATATGTGCTGCCAAGATGTCGTCTCCGTTGCCCTCGGCTGTTGACTCTTCTTCAGGGGTGGTTATGCAGGTGGATTAATAAGTGCTTCTTAGCATTTGAACATTGACTTTATTCACTTTCTCTTATACCAGCTCCCTCACAGCTACACCTGTCTCATTCAAGTAGTTGAGTCTTTCTGCCCCGGAGTTCACTGCACTGACCCTTTTGTGGTCCTCCACTTTGTTCATAACCGTACCTCCCCTCGCTACGGTCAGTATGAAATACCTGAGCAGTGAGGGGTGACAAATGTCCTGCATCCTGTTTGTTTCCTTTCAATACCTGAATGAGGCGTTTGAAGACCGCTCGGTCGCTATTTCCATTTTACAAGTTTCCAAGTATAACTGCTTATCACTAACAATATTTAAACAATTATTATCCTAAAATATTTATCTATATACAAATGATGTTCTAACCTAATGTACAATATACATACTAATATGTACCGTTACAAGTGGAACTCTCTGAATCCAGCTTGACATGGGGATATTAAATTTTGTGATTCTAGAAACCAATTTAACCTATTTGACACCATTCTTTCCATCACATTTGCTATTATGCCAGTAAGAGCTATTGGTCTATTGTTTTTTATTTCGATGCTCTTTCGTCTTTCTTCAAGAGTGGGACAATTGTTGCTTTTCGCCATTCAGCAGGTACAGTGGTTTTCCAGGAAAGATTGTAGAGTTTTAGTAGTTGTTTTGCTGTTTTTCCAAGGTTTTTTATGAAATCTGGATGTATGTGATCTCGTCCAGGAGGCTTTTTGTTTTTTAGATTATTTATTGCAATATTCAGTTCTTGCATATTAAAATTTTGAAAAAAGATATTCCATTGAGTGTTATGGTCACATCCTCTTCTTGTTTCAAATCTTTCTTAAATTTTTTCCGTTCCTTTTTATTATTTCTTGTTACTTTATGTGAATTAGCATTATATTTATTAACCTCTTGAGGGATATGGACGTGAAATCACGTCCATTTAAAATGGCGGATGAGCGATGTGGGCGTCCTGTGCGTTTAAGCATTTAACCCTTATTTATCCCTTATGCAACTCAACTTATTATAATTTTCCCTTTATGAAACATTTTAGTAAGGTCTATATACTTTATTGGCTTACCTTAATATGTTCGTTCTGCAGTGATTTACCTCAAAACAGGGATAAACACACAAGGGTAGGTACATCTCCACATTCGCAAATTCCCTTCTTGCGGCACACGAAACACTTTCGAAATGGGCGGGACTTCTTTGCTGTTGGTGGTATCCTTTTAGGATAATGTTTTCCTTGAAGTCTGAGGGGTGCAGGGGTTTTGGATTTTCAACCCCCAACGTGGTATTGTTCAATTAGGCTGCGAGTTATTTATAGTCGGTAGTCAAGGTCGGTCATTGTCCTGTGTGGGTTTAGAGAGCTGTCCAAATCCCCAAACAATTGTATATGGTTATATCCAGTTGGTGCAAAAACACCTTTTTATACCACTTCTCCCTTCAGCTACAAGCAGGAAAGAATATGTATGTATTTCAACAAAGAAAGACACGGACTCTACTCAGTTACGAAACTCGCGTAAGCAAAAGTTGTAATGTTGATCTATTCTGGTGACTCAATAAGCCACGCATGCAGTAGCGATTTATTACACAGGATGCTGACGAATTAGCCACACATACAATGGGTGTTTCTTTACTGAATCTTTCCGAGAACGAATATTAGATGCGTTCGAAAGAGCAAAGTTGACTTTTCACCACAGTGAAGCAAAATTGTGCCATTTCAACGTTTTGTAAATACAACTCAACTTTGCTGATGACGTACATTTATACTGCAAATAACGAGTTTTATACCAGTTTTTGTTTCATTAAAATAACTTAATATTTACACAAAATACAGCTGTGTATATACGAAGCGCATTTAAGAATTTAAATGCTAGCAGTTCTCGGCTCGCGGACATTTAAATGGCCATTGCTCAAGAGGTTAAAGGTTTCGGCTATGAGTGTATCATTTGTTAATATTTTATTGTTGCATATGATAGACATGCTACTTTTTTCTTTCCTGTCCTTTACATTTTTTATGAATTTATGGGCTTTAATCCATCTTTTCTAAGAAATTGTTAAAATGATTCTTTTTATCAGTATTAATTTATTTTTGTGAGGCACATTTCTTTCGCTAAAACACACAATTTATGTACAAATAATTTTTTTGTAGAGTGAACCATTTCGGAGATATTCATTGTTATTTGTGTAAGTTTCTCCAAAACTTACACTTCTGTCAAATGGAACATCGCTATTCATTTTTACTTTCTCTACTGGTGAGTAGGGGAACTATTGTATTCCACCTGAAAATTTGAAATATATCTTTTGAGACCCACTGAATCCAAAAAAAAGCATTTTTAGAAAAAGGTCAGTTTGTGTGTGTGTGCGTGCGTGCGTGCGTGCTTGCGTGTGTGGACAGCATAACTAAAATATGAAAAGTCGGTTAAAAATCAAAGTTGGTATTTAAGTTTAATGTCTTTCAAGTATGCAACACAATGATTTTGAAGAAAATAACCCCACCCTAAACTACCCTTTATATGGAAAATTTTGATTTTCTTGTAAATGGCTCTAACGATTTTGATTAAAATGCTGTATGTTTAAGATATTTGCATGACAAATCAGATGTATATTTTGAATTTTCTGGCTATAGCCTATGTATTCCTGTTTACTGTGGATGACTTTTGAATAACTCGTAAACCGTAAGAGATAGACAAAATCTTACTGTACAAAAAATGTAGATCTCGTTAATTTATGCCTAAATAATTTTTTTTGCAGCGTGAACCATTTCGAATATATTCCTTATTCCTTGTTATTTGTGTCAGTTTAGGAAAACTTAAAACTTTCATGAAATGAAACATCATTGTTTATTTTTTTGTATGTTAAGCGTTCAAAGAGAACGGGATCTCAAAGCTTTAAAAGAATTGATTCGCTCAGAGCCCATAGTATTCTAATATTCAGCTTGCACCTACAAGGAAATAAGCAATAAGATAATTTGTACAAACGTTTATCTGAACTAACACGAAGAAGATATAGGAGTAAGAGTTTGTAAGAATGGTTAGTACAAGACTAGAGAAAGTCATGTGAGTGCAACACATATGTTTTTTACATGTTAACCATGCAGAGAGAACAGAATTTGAAAGCTCTAAACTCTTATTTCAAATTAATCTTAGTGTTATTGCATACTTGTTACTGCTAATAAATGTTAGTTATTAAAAGTATGGTCATTTTTTGTTTCTAAAGCTACCATGTAAATAATGGTTAATCCGTGACTGTGAAATTTATGGGGCTCATACACCAGTGTCAAATTTGTTTACCTACATTTCTTAAAATATTTTGTGTCTTTCACACATACTCACTTGCATCTTGTCAGATATTTAACTCGAGTTCTTTGGCACTCATAAGATTCTTCTTAAATCTTGTTGGAGTAATTGTGGAAAGCAAAAGTGGTTTCAAAAACTTCTGTATCATATTATACAACTTCCTTTTTTCAGATGTAGGCATGTGCTTGCATAAAGCACATTAGTCCCGCTTTAAAGCGGCTATATCTGAAATTAAAGAGAATTGCACACTTACTGGGCCAAATGTGTAAACAATTTCACATAAATTTTGTTTAAACATTTTGCAGTGGAGCATAAATTCACATTATAGATTATGCTTTCCTAAAGATTTAGCAATTACTGGTATCACATTGTTAAATTCAATATGGAATAACGGTATTAATAATGCAAGAGGTGTTTCATGCAAGAGCGACATAACCTTTGGAATGCTCATTGCAGCTAACCTAACCAGCCATTTGCTGCTGGCCTCGGTACGAATGCTTCATACATACGTCTTACAGATGATATGAAAACTTCATGTGCTCACCACATGTGTAAGTGTTAGAAACAACTACCTTATTATTTATTCTGGACATGAATATCATATTAGGTCCGTATCATTCCATAAATAAAGCGAATAAGGCAACTCTCTTTTGCTCAGCTTGCATGCACAGTAGGCAGCCCGGGTTCAATCACAGGGACCCTCATGTGGTATTTGTGGTGGACAAGGCGGCGTATGGGAAGTTTCCTCCAGGTTCTCCAGTTTCCCCTGCCACTCATTCCACCAATTGCTCCAACATCATCTTTCCCATCATACTCTTCCTCACTATCATACCTGGTGCTTAGCTGACCACCAGCTTCCAGGTTTCCACTCTGTTTGGTCCATAGGTTCCTCTGCTCCCTGACGGGTGTCAGACCATAGGCACTGGCTTGTAAGTCCTAAGCAGTATAAGTCCTACATAAGGGGAGGCCAATCAGGTGGAGAAGAAGAAGTATGCAAATGATTTCTGAGAAAGTTTAGTTCTGTGGGCCTTTATATGAAGCTTGTTGTTGTTCCTAGTGTTATGAACATATATACCAATCTTCCTTTCATAGAAGTTTGAAAACAGTGTTGTTGTAATTAATTTAATTTAAAAGGTAAGTTAATTAATAACACTGAACAACACTTACAACATATTTTTCCGGGACGCGTTTCGAAGGTTAACTTTCCGGTTGATAATGGAGGAAAGTTAACCTTCGAAACGCGTCCCGGAAAAATATGTTGTAAGTGTTGTTCAGTGTTATTAATTAACTCACCTTTTAAATTAAAATATATACCAATGTTTGTTGTTATCCAAATTACTTTTAAATATGAATACATGTTTCTTTTATGTAGAAGCTCAGAAAGCTAAGTATGTTTAGTTGTTTAAAATACTCTCTACAGCTTTCTCTAGGAGAAATATCCACTATGATTCTTACCGTTCTCTTTTGTAATTTAAATATTGGATTACTATAACTTGAATTTCCTCATAGCTTTATTCCATATAATGATAGTGGATGAAAATGAGTGTAATAGGTTTTTAGCACTCCACTAGAAACACAGAATTTTGATGTAGAATCGTCTCCACGTTGTGCGGCATATGATGTCGAATCGTCTCCTCTGCTCTCCTATGCGGAATGCTGCTTTTTGAAGTCTTCTGCTCCGTGTGCTCTGGCATGCGACTTTCATCTCAGGGTATGCGTGAGTGTTTGCGAATAAAACCAGAACTTCGTTGAAACACTTTTATTCTCACCAAAATAAGAAAGCATGAGATTTGCCGATCGTTATTAAATTAGTTGAGCCGTTACCGTGTCTCTACCAAGATAGAAAATCGTTAATGTTAACTATAATGTGTCCTCACACTTGAGGATCCGGAATACAAGTCCCGTAACTGAAGATATGGGCGACGAATGTGGTGACCTGCCGGGTTATGGAGGGCGACCCTTTCTCTCCGGGTTCTCGCAGGCAAGTGTCTGTGCGTTATGACGCTCTCTGTACCTTTCACTTCCTAATTAGCAACAGGGTTTCGAAGAATCGACCATCCCTTGTTTTCCGGCTCACACCGGCGCTGAGCGATTTCCAGGAAAACCGGTATTACTGTTTATCAGGCTGACTACCTGGAGCTCGGCCCTAATGACTTGCCTGTACCTTTTCGTGCCTTTTGACAATTTTAGTCCCAACTAATCTCCCGGGTTCTGTAACTTTATATATGTAACGATTTTAACATTTTCTGATTATTTAATTCCGCCGTATGATGCAATATTCTATCCATAATTATGGCATTCGCAATTTCGGCTTCAACTTTAACTGGAAAAGGATAAAGCACACTCTACTTAATTTGTCAATTTCTCCACTTGTTTATCCCACCTCACATGTTGGTCAACCCACAGACCCAAACATTTTGTTTCAGTTTCTAACTTTGTTATTTTTGATCCAAACTTGATGCTTGGTAACCCCTGGTTCTTTAGTGTTTTATTGTGGAATTGAACAGCTATGATTTTGTCCTCATTGGTTATTAGTTTATTGATTTTGAACCAGTTAGAAATGTTATTTATTATGCATGTTATAGTATCTTCAAGTTTCTTACTGTCCTTCCCACTAATGAATATACATGTGTCATCAGCAAAGAGTGTAAGAGTGTTGTTGTTAGCTAATGCTGGATTTCTGACAATGAAGTCATTAATCCTCTTGCTCTCCAATGTAGAAGAGAACAATAGCAGTAATAGTAATCACTTTTTAGAGAGCACCATATTTTTTTTATGTTTTGGTGGTTACATCGCTCTCTTACAACCCCCAGAATGTCAGGACCACAAAATATATAATTAAAATAGGATTTGAGTCGATTAATAACACTAAACAACACTCACTCTTTAAAATTTCCCAGAACATGTTTCAGAGGCTAGCTTTCCTCCATTAGCAACGGGACATCTACGGTCAATGTCTGGTTGATAATGTAAGAAAGCTAGCCATGCCAGGAAAATAACATTGATAACATACCAAACAAAAGAAGAATGCCAAAGAAACTGATGCTTGATTAAAAATATTTCTTGGGATATTCAGAGTGGAAGGGAAGTCATTACATTCCTTCTAATATGTGCTTCATAGAAGCATTACAAACAAAAAAGTAATTGCATTTTGTTCTTTGATCAGCTGATTTCAAAAAAAATAAACGGTTTTTGTTCCAACTTGGATGCACAATTCCACAAGAATGTACGAATATAACAGTTTGTTGCTTGTGTAGAGTAACTTATTTCTGACATAGCTTTGGCAGTATTTTGCGACATCACACAGGGTTTCAAAATAATTAATCACTTAAAGGGCTTGAAGGAATATTCCAAGCAGCTTTTTCCCATATGCAGTAAGTCAACAACATTGTGTTGAGCTTGGTCAGGGAATTGAGCTGGTTTGCAGATGTAAACACATCTGGGACTTTCGCGTTCACTTAATGTTTTGGGAGCTAACGCTTGTGATTGGCCTACTCTCACGCAGTAAACACAGAAGGACAAGGCAGGGTATTTGTTTGTGTTCTCAAGAAGCACAGTTACTGTGTTTGTTTATGTACTGAGCTAGGGAAAGTGACACCCACACAATCTGCAGTATTGCCGGCTTGTTTTCGAGAAAACTAAAATATCTCTTTAGGAAATGGCCAGAGACAAAAACATAAGAGTGTTCATTATTTTAAAATTTGTAATCTTCCATTCCATTTCATGGCTACATATCATATAATTTCATTATGCTTTACCCACTTGAATTTAACATTCTAGCTGCTAGTTCCCCCCTCTTCCCTCTTCTCTTGAGTTTGGCTTTAGTGATGTCTCTCTCAGTCCTCTATTACCTTTATTAACATGCTTTTACAAAATGCTTTCAAAACTTATTGAATCCATAAAATGACATGAACAATGGTTGCTCAAAGACTGGTGGAATCTCTGTGACATGCTGCAGTATGGCCTTCACATCAGGTAAGAACTGAACATGTCCATAATAGATGGGATCTTTTAGGTATCCTTATAGCCAGAAATCACATGGATTAAAGTTAAGAAATTGCAGGCATTTGTAAACTATTGCAGCAAAGCTCCCTAGCAACCAGTTATTTAGGATACAAGATGGCTTTCCAATACAAGCACATTCACAATGTCACATTTTGGCCTGATAATAAAAATTGGAACTGATTTTTTGTCTAGTGTAAATCACCTCAGCTTACTCTTATTGGCATATCTACCAAATACTACTGCCATACATTCAATACAGTCTGTTCTGAGCCACACTGAGTAGTAACATTTTAACTAAAACCACCTGGTAGAACTGATAATGTAGCTGTATTAGAAAATCAATGCATCTGCATGCCATGTCTTGATGTATAAGTTCATTTTCTCAATGTCGATACCACTGCTGCTGTGCAGTATGTTGCTCATTATCAATATCCAGCTGTCTCAAATGGAAGCAATAGGGGAATTAAATAAACAGAATGAAATCAGAAAATTTTATAGAGCAGTAGATCGAAGGAAGAGAGGGTTTCAGCCCACAGTTAATGGATGTAGAAATAAGGATGGGAAAGAGGTAGAACCGGAACTTAAAAATTCAATGCCACAACTGGGATTTGAACCACAGACCTTCCGCTTGCCGGGCGGACACTCTACCACTGAGCTATTGTGACAAACTGCCAGAATGGCATGTCATTTGTGGCATTGAATTTTTAAGTTCCGGTTCTACCTCTTAAACTTTGCCCACACACGGCTTGTGTGTTTAAAAACACCAACAGTAAGTTTGTTGGCATAAATAAATAATATTTAAGGATGGGAAATTTATAGAGAGGAAAGTAATAGAAAGATGGGTAGAATATTTTGGAGAGTTGCTAAATGATATTAATGAGGAGAACAGAGAAGAATTAGGGGAGGTGGCAATGAATGAAAATGGATTTAGGTTAGAAGGAAGGAATATTATTGGCCCACCTGCATTACAGGAAATTGGAGAAATTGAAGAACAATTACAATGATTTGGAAGAAAGAGGAAATGCCAATAAATTGGAACACTGGAATAATTTGCCTAATTTTTAAGAAAGGGTATAATTTGAAATGTAATAATTATAGAGGTATAACTCTATTGAATATAATTGATAAAATATCAACTAATGAGAAAATTAAGGACTACGCTTACATATGGAATAGAAAGCATTCCACTGCAAGATAAGCAAATAAGTAAAATACAATCCAGTGAAATGAAATACTTAAGAAAAGCTGTAAATAAAACCAGGAGGGATAGGATAAGAAATGAGAGGATCAGAGAAGAAGTAGGTCAAGGATCACTGGAGGAGAAAATCGAACAAAAACAATTGAAATGGTGGGGACATGCATTTAGAATGGCAGAGGATAGTAAAGTTAAACAGATGCTAGAAGTAAGGGTACAAGGAAGGAGAGGAGTAGGAAGACCCCGGATAATGTTTGAGGACAGAATGGAAAAGATTGGAAGAAAAAGGAACAAGACAATGGAAGAAATGAAGAGAATGATGAGGGATAGGAATGACTGGAGAAGATGGATTTACGGGGCCACCCCTACGCTGTAAAGGTAGAAGGGAAAGAGGAAGAAGAAGAAGAAGAAGAAGAGAAAATTAAGGAAACAACAGAAACAATAATAGAATACCAGTGTGGATTTTGACCTAATAGGGGAACTATCGACCAGTTGTTTACCATGAGATAAATCTTGGAAAAGCATTATGAACACAGGATAGATGTGCACATACTGTTTGTTAATTTTTAATGGGCATTTGATACGTTAATAGGAGGAAACTGTATGAAGCTATGAAGGTAATGAATGAATGAAAATAGCCTGTGATGTCCCATTGAGGGCAAAGGCCTCCTACAAGTAGGGGTAGCTGCATTAAAACACTCACGCGGTGAGCTAGTCCGCGTAAGAGGGTATCGTACATAATACACTAAACATGGTCACTTAATTGTTGTTCTAGTTCTTTCCACGTCTGTCTGTTTCTGGCTATGGTGGTCCACTGTCTTCCTACTTGTTTTCTGAACAAGTCTGACCATTTGCATCTTGGTCTTCCTGGGAGTCTCTTGCCGATGTAAGGGTCCCATGTGGTAGCTCGTGCTGTCCATCTGTCATCTTGCAGCCTCATCACGTGGCCGCATTACATCTTACATTATTGAGAGGGATCTATATGACATCAGTAAGACCAGTAGCCATACCAATGTGGAATTTGTTGGACTTCTTCAGAGGCATGACAAGCCACAGTTTCATAGGAGGGTGAGGGATATGAATCTGCGACTTGAAAGTGCCCTGTTGAGTCCTATCACTTCCCACATTGAAATGATAGATGCTAAAGGGATAGGCAGAGATGGTTACACATCTCATGGTCTGCACCTTAACTCTGGAGGCAAAAAGCAGCTTTCGCAGCTAATTGCCAATAGAATTAGGGATAGAATTCCTGTTGTCAGGCGTAATGGGCTTTCTTTAGGTTAGATGAGGTCCCCAAATATAACCATAAAAACAATATAATGAAAAAAGATGTACATAAAGGGATAACCATAAACAACATTAATGTACAAAATTCAAATAATACTAAAAACTCTTTTTGTATATTTCACCAAAACATAAGAGGTTTAAGAAACAAGACAGATGAACTTTCCCTTGCCTTACTTCTGAAAAACTACGGCCGCATGTAATATGTCTATCTGAACATCATTTAACCCATCAGGAATTCTTACCGATTTCATTACATGGGTACTCTTTGGGGACTACGTTTTCAAGACAAAACTTACAAAAAGGTGGGGTTTGCATATTTGTAAGAGATGATGTCCCTTATAAGGTTATAAATGTTTCTAAGTTTTGTATTGAACAGGACATAGAGATGTGCGCAGTTCAATTAAATATAAATGAAGTAAATTTAACAATTATAGCTTTATACCGGTCACCATTAGGTAACTATGAGGTAATTATTATTTATTTATGCCAACAAACTTACTGTTGGTGTTTTTAAACACACAAGCCGTGTGTGGGCAAAGTTTAAGAGGTAGAACTGGAACTTAAAAATTCAATGCCACAACTGGGATTTGAACCACAGACCTTCCGCTTGCCGGGCGGACGCTCTAACCACTGAGCTATTGTGACAAACTGCCAGAATGGCATTAAATTCTCAAGCCAGTTCGTATTTCTCGTGGTAAACCACAAAGGCAGTCTCACATCAGAAACAATTACCCCAATGGTGACTTACTATTGTAAGTACTTTATATCCCAGTATTAAATAACCTTCACATGGTAATTATTATTATTGTGACAAACTGCCAGAATGGCATTAAATTCTCAAGCCAGTTCGTATTTCTCCTGGTAAACCACAAAGGCAGTCTCACATCAGAAACAATTACCTCAATGGTGACTTACTATTGTAAGTACTTTATATCCCAGGATTAAATAACCTTCACGTGGTATTATCAGTTTGTCACAATAGCTCAGTGGTTAGAGCGTCCGCCCGGCAAGCGGAAGGTCTGTGGTTCAAATCCCAGTTGTGGCATTGAATTTTTAAGTTCCAGTTCTACCTCTTTAACTATGAGGTGTTCAAAAAGCAATTAGAAGGTTCCCTAAAACTTCTTTTTAAACCTAAAAGAGAATTAATTATATGTGGTGATATAAACATTGATTACTTAACTCCTAATTCTCGGAGGGATCAAGTCAGTTCTATATTTGCAACATATAACATGTCCCACACGGTAAACTCTCCCACAAGAATACAAAATACTTCATCCACAGCAATAGATAATATGTTTATAAGTATAGATAGAATAAAATCACACACCATTGTACTATTCGCAAATGACCTATCAGATCACGAGGCACAGATATTACACTTTAAAGAAATAAATCTAAAGTTAAAATTAAAGTACAAGCATAAAAGATCCAGAATAATAGATGAAAGTAACATAAAAAGTTTTAAGCAAGCACTGAAACAAGAATCTTGGAATGAAATTTATGTAACGGAGGGGCTAAACAACAAGTTTAATAAATTTTTGCAGCTGTTCAAAATTAATTTTGAAGTATGCTTCCCAATTAAATATACTAAAGTACACAATCGCAAGCAAAATAACCCCTGGATTACATTAGGTATTAAAACTTCATGTAGGCGGAAAAAAGAATTATATCAGGAAATAAAATATAATAACAACCAAAATTTAGAAATTTACTATAAAAGATATTGCAAAATACTCAAAGAAACAATAAAAGCCGCTAAAATATTGCATGATAAAAAACAGATATGTAATTCTGGAAATAAACTAAAAACAATTTGGAATATAATAAAGAGAGAAACAGGAAGGTGCGCCCAAGAAACCCCCCCAATAATACTAAACACTGATAATCTAGTAATTAGTGATCCTCAGATGGTAGCAGATACTTTTAACAATTTCTTTCTGAATGTAACAGACAAATTAAACATCAAATTTGGAAACAAGGAATCGTCCCTAAACTTTTTAAGAACCTCATTAATTGATGAAATCCCTAAATTTAACATGGATATGACAACTGCATTTGAAATTAACAGTGTAATAAATTCCCTTAAGTCTAAAAACTCGTCTGGATATGATGAAGTAACAAGCAAAATCCTAAAAGCATGTTCACATGAAATAAGCATTCCTCTCAGTTATTTATGTAATGAATCACTAAAGACTGGAATATTTCCTGACAGAATGAAATACTCAACTGTCAAACCCCTTTTCAAAAAAGGCAAACAAAATGATGTCTCAAATTACAGACCAATATCCCTCTTACCAATATTCTCGAAAGTATTTGAGAAAGTAATGTTTAACAGACTGTATAATCATATGGAAAATAATAATCTGTTTGTCCGAGAGCAGTTTGGATTTAGAAAACGAATATCAACCAATAATGCAATCTACAAACTCTCTCATGAAGTGTTGACAGCGTTAAATGATAGTATGCATGTGGGTGTCATTTTTTGTGATCTAGCAAAAGCATTTGACTGTGTAAATCATGAAATTTTGATAGGAAAACTAGTTCTATGGGATAAAAAATGAAAATCTAAATTGGTTTATATCATACTTAAAAGGAAGAAAACAAAGGGTCGAAATCAGCAATCCCAACCAGTATAACAACAACACATCGGATTGGAAATCAATTAAACATGGCGTTCCCCAGGAATCGATATTGGGGCCTCTATTATTTTTAATCTACATAAATGACCTCCCACTATACATAAATAACATTGCTAGTATCTATCTATTTGCAGATGATACCAGTGTCCTCGTGAAAAGCAAAAATTTAAGTGAGTGCGTTATCAAATTAAATTATGTACTAAACTGCATGTCAAATTGGTTTAAAGCAAACAAACTGTCAGTAAACCTTGAAAAAACAAAATTCATTAAATTCATAACTAATCGTTCACCACATACCCATATAGAAATAGGAATCAATGATATTTTACTGGAACAACCTAATGAGGTAAAATTTCTAGGTCTCCAAGTAGACAACCACCTGGATTGGAAGTCACATATTAATTAGATTACACCTAAGCTTAATGCAGCATGTTATGCCATCCGATCTCTGGTTAACTTCCATACGATTGACACACTGAAGTTAGTTTATTTTGCTTATTTTAACTCCGTTATGGAATAATGTCCTGGGGAAATTCAGTGTATAGTAAGAACATATTCCTAATACAAAAGAAGGTTATACGAATAATATGCAACACCCATAGAAGGCAGTCATGTAAAGATCTATTTCGGAAACGGGGTATATTAACCTTACCTTGCGTATATATACTATCTATTTTAAAATTTTATGCTAATAACCAGAATTGCTTTACAACTAACATGGAAATTCATACGTTTAACACTAGGCAAAAAAGAAATATACATCGTCCCAATGCCAAACTCTCTTGCTTCCAGAAAGGTGTTTATTGTGAAACAATTAAAATATTTAATGCTCTCCCCAGTAATCTAAAGGAAAATGTTAGCAATTTCAGAGTTTTTAAAGCTTCCCTCAAAGAGTATCTCTGTGATAAGTCATTTTATTCTGTAGAGGAATATTTAAATCAATAATCAGCCTAATGTCAGATCAGTTGTATTGTTCGATAGGTACCAATTAGGGAATTAAGTATAACAAGGGTAGCTGAAAATACAATAATGACGCGCAGGCTACAAAAAGCCAACTAATTGATTATAATTTAAGTTCCAATATTAAGTAACAGTGTTAATATGTTTGTTGATATTTTGAAAATGTATATTTGAACAATCATGTTGGACACGCTTTATGTAAAAGTAAGGATGTAAATAGATATTCTGTATATATGAACATAATTGAAATGTTGTCTACTCTGTACATTACATACTATGTAAGAATTAAAATAGGTATGCTATGATTAATGTGCACAGTTAATATTTTGAGGTCGCTTATCTTAAATTTGACACACTTAACACATGAGTAAGAATATTTTTTACTAATAAGCTAAATGTACATGTGTAACATGTTAGAATGTATTACTTAGCTATAAATTTGGACTGCTTTTTCATACAAGCAAAAATGTAAACATTGAAGCAATGACACAGTCTGTAAAAGCCAAGTAACATGATTTTGTACATGTATAATAACCATGTAAGTGTCAATGCACTAGAAGTATTATCTTCATCTCGTACTTTAACAGCAAAACTTGAAACCTGTACATGTTTTGCATGTTTTTTATGTATTTAATTGTAAATGCTTTTGACATGTTCTATGTTCAAGGTCTGCCTGGCCATCATTGAACCTACAGAACGCAATCTAATCTAATCTAATCTAATCCCCATTTCCACTTGGTCTTCGTAGCCTGTTGTGCTATGTCTACCGTTGCTGACATCTTGTGTATCAAGGTGTTTGATATTCTATCTTTCAGAGAGATGCCAAGGATCTTCCTCTGCATTTTCCTTTGGCATTCTGTAGAGTGTTTCTCTCTTTGGCTTTGAGAGCCCATGTCTGACAACCGTATAATAGCACTGGAAAAACACAGCTTTCGAGTGTCTCCATTTTGAGTCTCCTATTCAGGGATTTGTCCAGAAATATGAATTTTAGGGCCCAGAAAGCTTTTCAAGCTAAGGAAACTCTTCGTTTGATTTCTTTTTTCATTTTGTTGTTAAAGGAAATTATTTGTCCTAGGTATATGTATTGAGATACATACAGCAGTTCCGTTCCTTCAAGATATATTGGGGTTTCTAATCCATTTGTCATTACTTGCATTTTAGATTTGTTCATTGTGAGTCCTGCCATCTTACTTTGTGTGTTAAGCTCCTGAAGCATTGATTGCAGCTCCCTTGCTGTTTTAGCGAAGAGGACTATGTCGTCAGCGAACCTCAAATTTGTTAGTCTCTTGCCGTTGAGGCATATTCCGTCTTTCTTATTCCAGTTTAGTTTTCTGAATATGTCCTCTAGTATGCAGGTAAATAGTTTTGGGGAGATGGGATCCCCTTGTCTAACTCCTCTTTTCACGCGGAAAGGTCTTTTTCGGTTTTAACTCTAGCGAAGCTGTTGTTTAGAATGCTTCTTAGTAATTGAATGTATTTTGCTACTACTCCTTGATTTCTTAGTGCTTGAAGTATGTTTGGGTGTTCGATTGTATCGAATGCTTTGCTGTAATCGACAAAAGCAAGGTAAATTTTTAGGTGACGATCTTCCGATTTTTCTATTATCTGGTTAATGGTTTGAATATGGTCCACTGTGCTAAATCCTTTGTGGAATCCTGCTTGTTCTGAGGGTTGGTTCTCGTCTAGTGTTTTTGTTAATCGTCTAGTTAGTATTTTCGTGAACAGTTTATATAGGTTAGACATCAGGCTTATGGGTCTATAATTGTTTATGTCATCTTTCGCACCTTTTTTGTGCAAAAGTACAATCGTGCTTGTTTTCCACTGATTGGGAATGTCTTCGGTTTGTATGATTTTGTTGAACACTTCTGTGATGATTGGTGTTAGGAGATCTTGGGCTTCTTTTAAGAGCTCATTGTATATGTTGTCTTCTCCGGTGACTTTCCATTTTTCAATTCAGTGAGGGTTGTTCTAACTTCGCTGTGAATTATAGCGGGTATAGTCTCAGTGGTGTTTGGGACTGGATCGACAGGGTTATGGTCTGTGGCTTTGTTTGGTAGAGAACTTGCGTATATTGCTTTGTAGAATTCCGTTGCTGATTTGATCATATTCTCTCTTCTGTTTAGACATTCTCCGCCTGATTCTTCGTTCCTAGTATCCATTGTTTCCCGCCCTGGACGTTTAGCCTCGCTTTTTTAATTGATTTGTTTGTTTCTAGTATTTGTCTCGTTGATGCTGATCGGTATTTGCGGATATCTTTCTGTATTTCCCTTTTCATTATTTTGTCTAGTTTTGTGTATTCTTCTTTATTCCTGTCTGAGACATCTCTAGTTTTTAACATTTTCGATCTGTGGTCAATTAACTGTATGGTACTCTGACTTAATTTGCTTTGACTTTTCTTCATTTGTTCGTCGTTACTTGTGTCCTTGTGAGCTTGGTATATGCATTTTTCTAGTGCGTTATACATTTCTTGAGTGCTTTGTTTTGTATTGATATTTGCTTGTTGTAGTTGCTTCTGTAATTCTTGTTTAAATTTGTCTCTGTTCAGTTTTTCTATTTCTGGTTTGCTTGCTTTTCCTATGTTTCTTCGTTTCTTTGGAATTTTTATTTTTACCCTCACCATTCTATGGTCTGTGCTAAATTTTAATTGTGAGATTACTTGGATGTTCTTTATTATGTTTTGTTTGTCTGTTAGAATGTAATCTATTTCGTTTTTCGTCTTGCCATCTGGCGAGCGCCAAGTCCATCTTAGGTTTTGATTTTTCCTGAAGAAGGTATTGGTTATTTTCAGGTTGTGTTCTTGAGCAAATTGTACCATTCTTTCTCCTCTTCTACTCCTTGTTCCAAAGCCGTATGGTCCGACTGGGTCTTCGTCATCGTTACTACGGGGGTCGACTTTACTGTTGAAATCTCCAATTATTAGGTTTATTGGTGACTGATATCTCTCTAAGGTGTCATCTAGTTTCTCATAGAAATCTTCTAATTCTTCGTCGGTACTTGTTTCTGTTGGGGCGCATATTTGTATGAGTGTTATTTGGTGACTTTGTGTGGTAAGTTTCAAAGCTGCTATTCTTTCTGACACTCCCACTATTTCTTGTATGGATGATTTGAAGCCAATCCCTCTTTGACCTGGGGTTGTTCCCTTGTAATACAGCAAATCACCGTTTGAATTCTCTATGATGGCTTCCCCTTTTTTCCTTCCTTCGTATAGTCCGAGTATATAAAATTTTATTTCTTTTAGTGCATTTTCAAGTTCTTCTTCTCTCTCTATGGTTCTCAATGTTTGTACGTTCAATGTTCCTACTATGATTTTGTTATTATTGCTCCTTTTTAGTCTGGTTCTCTTGTCCGTAGTTTCTTCTATGTTGTCTGTTGTGATTATTTTAGATTCTTGCCCGGTTGTGTGTGTGTGTTTTCACAGTTTTCTGGGCTCTGTATCAGCACGTTCCTTTTTTGTTTTCTTCTATGTTTAGTGTAATTCCACACCCTCTCTTGTTGCTCTTCTTGTGAATCGAAAGAAGCGAAATCGGCGTATTATTGTGTCCTCCAGCCAAAAATCTGGATTTTGTGTGATTTCTAGATCTCCAAAGGGAATTCCCACCTTGAAAGCTTTTTTGTTTCCTAATGTGTGTAGTTCCTTGCATTCTAAATGTCCCTTATTCCATTCTTTAACAGATATTTCATCACTATTTCGTTTGTAGTGCTTTTCTTGAGATTGCCGATGTATAACCAAGCTGTCTTCTCTGCTGCTTGCATATCCTGGTCCTTTTTCGTTCCTTTTATGGTGTTTCTGTGATTTGCATTTCTTCCTTCTTGTCTTCTTTTCCATGTGACTGTTTCCCATGAGTGTTCCACCTCTTCATTTCCTTCGTTTTGGGCTCCTTCATATTGGTACTGCCCTTCTGGTTCTTCTTGTTGTTCTCCTTTCCACCCTATAGGTGGTTCCATTTTCTCTCTATTTTCCTCTGATCCTATTTTTCTGCCGTCCCTCTTTTGTGATTCGGTTCTGTTCTGTTGTGAGCGTTTTTCCTCTTCTATGTTTTTTTTCACTTGCCCCGCTATTACATTTCCTAGTTTGTTTGTGAGGAAGTCAATTATGTCTTCTACTTTTTGTGCCATCTTTTCGACCTCTGTCGATTTCTCCTTTTTCGTTTTTGTTGCTGCTTGATTCATGTTGGTATGTGCAGCTAGTTGTAAATCTGTTCCATTTTCAACCTCTTTCTGTACTGCCCCTCCATGTTTGTCATTCCTCTCTAGTCCAGCAGATGTCTGCCCCAGTTGACTTTGTTTGTCCTCTGTTTCCTGTATTTCGGCGACAGATGTCGCTAGTTGTTCTGTCGTACTTCTGTCGTCACCCGTGCATGTTTCATCGCCATGTACAACCTTAACCTCTTCTACATGTTTCATGCTCTTGTTTTAGAGCTTGAAAACAATTTCTTATACTACTCACAGCTTCTAGAAGAACTGTCTTCATTTCTTTCTTCATGAAACGTCCTTCTTCTACTATTTTCTCGATGTTTTCGAGAGCACTATTGAGACGCCGTTCCGTTACGTCCGCCATCTTAACTCTGCATATCAAGGTAATGGGCATCCCAAATGAATTAGTTAAATTAATAAGGATACTATTAGTAATACAAAAGCTGAAGTCAAAATTGATAACAAATTAAGCCATAGCTTCCAGTTTAATAAATGGGTAAAACAAGGAGAAGGATTATCCACTACCTTATTCATATTGGCATTGCATCGTGCCAGAGGAGAAGTAGATCAGGCACTGCCATTAACAAGATGATTCAGATATGTGCTTATGCAGATGACATTGTTATTTTACATAGATCTAGAAATAAAATAATAGAAGTGTATGAGAAAAATGCAGAAAGTATAGGATTGAGAGCTAATGTACAGAAAACAAAATGCATGATTACACAGATGGGAAAAGGAAACAACAGCATTCGGAAATAGGTCAGAAAGTATTTCAAGGAACAGAAAAATGTTATATGGCAAATACGAGGTGTGGTCAAAAAGTAATGGGAATTTTTATTTTTCTTATCTATTCATCGACATCAATTTTGTCCCCTTTGAAGTAATTCCCTCAGATATTGTATACTTGTGCCAGCACTTTTTCCAATCTTGGGAGCACTTCTGGAACTCACATTTTGTTATGTTGTTAATCTCCTTCAGTGATTCTGCTTTTATCTCCTCATTGGTGGCAAAAACAATGTTCTTTCATGGTTCTCTTCAGCCTTAGGAATAGACAGAAATCGCAGAGGGCCATGTCCAGCGAATATGGTAGCTGAGACAATGTAACAGTCTTGTTTTTTGCCAGAAAATCATGAACAAGCATTGAGGTGTGAGCAGGAGCATTATCATGATGTAATTTTGATGAGTGGTTTTACCACAATTCTGGTAGTTTATTTGGATTGCTTCACACAAACATGCATGACTTCCAGGTAGTATTCCTTATTGATTGTATGACTATAAGGCAGGAACTCATGATGTACTATCTCATTGTAATCAAAGAAAACAATTAGAAGAACCCTTACATGTGATCAAACTTGGCATTGAATTTTTAAGTAACCAACAGTAAGTTTGTTGGCATAAATAAATAATACTTGTCAAACTTTTTTTAGTCTTGTCTCTTCATGCAGTTTCTATTAGGAACATAGGGCCTTGGTTTCGATGTCATTCCCATATACCCATATTTTGTCATGTTATAACCTTCTTTAGAAGTTCTGGGTCGTCAATTTCATTCAGCAATTCCTGAGCTGTGTCCTTGCAACATTGTTTTTGGTCGAAATTCAACAATTTTGGAACAAACTTTGCTGCCACACATTTCATGCCCAATACATCTGAAAAAATTGTTTGACATGAGCCAAAGGATAAGCCAACATTATCAGCAACCTCACTGATGGTGATTCAGTGATTTTCCAGAGCCATTTTCTTTACTTCTTCCACATTCTCATCAGTAATTGATGTGCTAGGGCGTCCAGGGCGGTTGTCATCTTCAACATCTCGAATCTCTTTGAAGCACCTGTACCACTTGTAAACTCTTATCTGACAGTAGACTCTCCAAAAGCCAGTCAACATTTCAAATGCGTGCTGCACTTTATGCCAT
The DNA here is from genome assembly GCA_030765045.1 of Tenodera sinensis. Classification (NCBI taxonomy): domain Eukaryota; kingdom Metazoa; phylum Arthropoda; class Insecta; order Mantodea; family Mantidae; genus Tenodera; species Tenodera sinensis. The sequence goes on along the minus strand of CM060965.1, from coordinate 145,798,793 downwards.
TTTTTAAACAAAATTTAATGCAAATTCTTTGCTCCATCTTTTTCGAAAGCAAAAATTTGCTGAACACTCGCAAACACATATAATCTTTTCAGCCGTCAACAATAAACTAAATACTCAATATAGCTGAAAATCAAACATACATCAGGAACGTGTGCACCAACAAGATAAAAAGAAAGTTTTGAAAATCGGATGTATAAAGCCCGCAAAATTTAAAAATTCCCATTACTTTTTTATCACACCTTCTATAATAGACAATGGGACCAGAATGAGCACTACAGTAAAAGACCGGATACAAAAAGGGATGCATGCTTTGCAAACCTAAAATCATTAAAAAGTAAAATACTAACTAGAAAAGATAAAATCCTGCTATATAAAACATTAATAAGACCGGTAGTCACACATGGGGCAGAAACTTGGACACTGACAATGTCTCCCCAAGAGGCACTAAGAAAATTTGAATGTAAGATAAGGATATACAGCACTGTAGTAGAACGGGGTGTATGGAGAGTACATTATAATGAAGAAATTAACCCAATAACACCCAGCGGTCTATTTATAGACCACTGCAGATATATTTTTATTTAGCTTGTCCGAGAACAACACATGGAGAATCAGATCAAACTTGAAATCAGCCTAATACTCAAAGGGTAGGATTTGGTGAGATACATCAAATTGCTGAGATTGAGGTGGTTAGGACACATTGAAAGGATTGAAGATGGAAGAGTTCCTAAACATTTGCTGCATAATGACAATAGGGGTGAGAAGGAGTGGAAGACCGAGAATGAGGTGGTTGCAGGATTTGGAACAGGACATGAAAACAATGGGAATAAGAAGCTGGAAGGGGAAAGCACAGGATCGAGATGAATGGAGGAAAATTGTGAAGGAGGCCAAAACCTACAACGGGTTGTAGTGCCAACTAAAGCGCATTTCACCCTTAGAAGACAGTACACGTTAAATGGAGCGCAGTGTTGCAACATGTACTAGTTGTGAATCTTTCTCCGCGCGCGACCCCGAGGTGACCAGAGTCCTGTACTTAGTCCTTCAATTGCTGCTTGACGAGATGGGCACTTTTAACTTTGGTATCCCTCCATGCCTTTGTTACTGTATGACCTAACTTTACAAATGACTCGTCTGTATAAACAATTGATTTCCCCTGGTCCCTAAACCTTTTTACGTATTTTAGATATTTATGTCGCCATCTGATGGTATCGTCTCTTTCTATTAATATGCACTTCTTACCCCTTCTTTCATATTCGGACCCCAAATCATGTAAGAACCGACTAAGAGTGGCCCTTGAGAAATTTGATAGGGTCTCATCACTGTTGACCCGTGACAAATTATATTCAGCGTGGGTGGAATATTTGCAAACTGTAAAGAATGAACAATTCGCCGCAATCCACCTTGCACTATTCAATCATATTGCGTTAACCTAGCGTTTTGTGTAGTCCCACCCTTTTTGCTTTCTTTTTCGATGGCGTTCTTAGAAGTCCTTTCATTACTTCCTTTTTAATCGTATACACTACTGCTTCTGAACACTCAATAGTCTTAGCTGTTTCTTTTACTGCCTTACACGCATTTTACTTCAAAAATAATCTAACACATTCATAATTATTTGGCGTTCCTTACTTCTTAATTTACCAACATATCGTCTCTTCCTAGCTTCCCCCTCCATAACTACAAATATTTACAAAAATATTAAACAAATAACGCAATAACAGCTCACAGTGACACACACGGCTTCTTTCGAACTAATGTTAGTGCTGCTCCTTATACTATCTTCTGTGTCAGGCCTGGCGCTGAATAGATGAATACCTTTTGTTTGCCTTACTGGATAAAAGAAAGAGGTTACTGCCTTTTGGTTTATTTTAAAAACTTTCTCCAACCTTCCTCAACATTTGTTCTCGCTGGTTCCCTGATGTAAACTCAATAACAAAAAAGTTTCACACTGCGTAACTTTTGCAGTGCACAGATATAAAATTTTCCGAAAACATTTAATTTAAAAAATTATAACACTTAACTGGGTAAACATAGAGAATTCAAAGTAGGCAGGTAGTGGCACTATGGTCTACTCTACCTAAGTAAAAAATATAGATGCATTCTAGCAGTTAGTTTGTTAGTTAGCGCGTGATGAGTGTAGAAACAGCAAATTTCGGACTTCTATTGAAAAAAACGTTTTCTGAAGAAATTTGGGCCTATAGAAATGTATAATGACTCTGAAAAGGATATAACCTGATAGAGAAAAAAATTCTGCATAGGATAATGTGTTCAAACCTGAAATTTATAACAAATGAATATTTATACCATGCTATTAGTAGTCTGGCAACAGCGCGAAGGTAGAAAAGGACGTGGCTAATGGCAACTTGTATGCGCTAGATAGAGACAGAGATGTCCCATTTAACTCCATACTGTCTTCTAAGAGTGGAACGCTATATAGATAGATACATAAATTCTCAAGAATTATTTTGACCATGTATGTCATCATTGATATTATCTGATTATGTAAACACATTATGGTCTCGTAAAAAGTAGAATATTGTGTAGTTTATTAATTTACAGTAATAAGATGCAAATGACTGCAGTACTTATGAAAGCATATTATTAGTTTTTTTCTTGTTATGTTTCCCTCCCAACTTTCTGTAATATAATAAACTGTAGATAAAGGCTTGTATCATTGCATCACACAAAGAAAGTGCCACTGTAAGCAATTCTAATGCTGAAAATATGAGCCTAAAAACAAGGGACCTATTTATAGATTACTGGGCACATGCGTTATCTCACGTCAGCACACAAAAACTCACATGTGACACAACAGCTTGCAACATTGTTACTTCTGTAATAGTATGCAAGCATTTGCCACGTGTGTTATTTGTCTTCTACAGTTCTGTTTGAAACAGAGTGAGCTGGTGTTCAACAGTATTCTGTATTGTGTTCTTTGAAGCAATAATGTGTAAGTACATGGATTCCTAAAGTATGCATGTCATATAGTGATTATTTTGGAGGATAGTTTTTCAATTCTACACTAACAAAAAATGCAAGCGATAATAAGTCCGTTAGTTATTTCTGTTTTCATCATTTTTAGATTACATTCAGAGATATGGCATGGAATAGTTATGACATATTCAAAGGAATTACGCTGGATATTGTAAGTGACAATAAGTTTTCTAATGAAATTCATGATGATTGTTATGATTCTTCCTCCTGATTCAGACAGTCTGATGAAGATGAAGCACTTCAGGTATAGTAAATTTGAATGATATTCCTGGCCCAGTTGAAGTACATTTTACTAGTTCCAGAAAGAGTGACATACAGGAAACTCTAGGTTTGAAAAGTCAACCAAAAAAAGAAAACCTTTGAACCGACCAACAAGATACAAAAATGTGCTTCCAAGTATACAAAAATTGCAGAAAATGACTATGCTTCAAATGAAAAATGGGAAGAAATGAAAACAAGTTTGAGGAATTACATGCCACTTGAGATTATGCAAAAAGTAGGATGTAATACTCTGCCACAGATGTTTTGCACCTTACCACAGTTGATAAAAAGCTTTTACCACTCCAAATGTTCCAGTTAATAAGTGGTTTGACATTAAATGGTCTGTAATTGCTTTAAGAAATAAAATTTAAATATAAAATACATGAAATTGACAGAAATGTATTTGTTCATTATTACAGTATGTTTTGATACCTTCAACACCCAGCGAGTCATGGACTGGGCTATTTTGGGACACTGAGTGAAAAAAAAAAGACAAACAAAATATATAGTTGACATACTGTATGCTGAACCAATACATTACATATGTCTTCTTTTAATTTTTGAAAAAAGAAATAAGTTGGGCATTAATGGGTTAATCAAGTTACAAAAGGACAAGATATAGTATGTTTTATAAAAATATTAAGGCTACAATGAATGCGTATCTAGAATGAATGGAGATAAATAGAATACCTTTAAGACTTTTAAAGCAAGGTTGCACTCAGCAAGAAAAAAGGAAGAGATGAGATGGATTGATGAAGTGGTAGACAATTTGAAGATTATGAAGGTGAAAGGATGGAAAGAAAAAAATAAAGATAGGAAAGCATGGAGTTATAAGTTGTTGTTGGAGTTATAAGTTATAAGAGATAAGTTGAGATAAGTTATCTCAACTACCTCTAAAGTGACCATCACCACTGCTGCTATTGCCATTACCACAATCACTACCATAACACCACCAACAGTGGCAGTGATAGGACGAGGATGAGTCTCTGTCACTAGGATCGAGTTGTATGAAGGGGAGTTTCTTTTAACCATAGATTTATATTCTAAATCTTGTTGCTTCACTGTTAATAGCATCAATTTCCTTAATTAATAGATTTATATTCCCAAGAAATGTTTATCTTTAGGACTCCTATTCATGTATGTGGCTTTCATGTAACTGTTTTCTTAACGGGCACCAGTTTTACAATGTGGCAGTTACATCACCCGACTTAAACCCCCATTTTGCAAGGAGGACCACACCTATCGTTGGTCAACGGGTCCATCGGACCTAGCCGGGAGGACTAAATAGGTAGTATTTAGATCCACCGACCTTCCCCTCATGTGCCTCTGAGGGACGCTGTTGTGCTGTGATTCGGTCGGATCCTCCAAGGAAAACCTTACTGGAGCTGGAGTTACGTGTTCACATTTTTCCTTTTATCATTCTGTTGGCAGAGACACAACAAATTATGATGGAGAAATAGAGGCTATACACATTGCTCTCCGACAATTATTATTAAATCTTCCCTTAAATAAATTTAACAAGGCAGTAATTCTTTCAGATTCTAAAGCTGCAATTCAGGGAATATGTTCAAATACTACAAAGAAGTCAACAAAAATTAGAGAATGCTACAAAATGTTAACACAACTCCAAAAAGTTAATAAGACTGTTCATCTCCAATGGATTCCAGCACACTGTGGAGTCATGGGGAACGAAGCTGCAGACTCACTTGCAAAGAAAGGCACAACAATAAAACAAAAGTCTAAATTCAATTTCTCATATTCTTCAATAAAACGCTTGATCATTAAACAATTTTCTCATTCATACCTACAAGAAAAATGCCAAAGATAAAAAATGGATTACACTACTTTCCAACCCAGATATAATCCCCCAGAGACCAAGGAAAACAGCGGTTGCAGCCTTCCGACTATTGACAAATCACAACTGCTTAGCAAGTCATCTCTACAGAATAGGTATCTCAGCCTCACCAATAACGATAACGATGTAACTGTGTAACGATCCAGCAGAAATGAACGAAGACCACTTGAAGACCTGTGAAGCATTAAGATCAGAAGAAACTACAGTTCAAAAGTATTGGAAAGCACGAATGCTAATGGCTTCATTGCCAGATGCAAGGCACTAGAAAACAACAACAACATATTCCCAAGAATTGCTATCAGCTTCTTTTAGCCTCCTTAAGGACATACTCGTTAGCATTTTGAATGGGAGCTTTCTAATGGAGCTGTCCCAATTTTTGAGTCTTTATGAATATTTGGTGGTGGTAGCAGTAGTGTCAACAAGGGCTATGGTACCATAGTGAATACTGTTCTCATTTTCATAATGTCTAATTTTAGTAATATCAGTTGCTGTACAACCCAAATTATTTGACTGTAACTAAATGATAAACAACTGTAACCATTCGTGTTTGTAAGTCTGCCTAATTTTGTGGGTTGTATGTGTTTCAGAAAGTCCTCAATAATTCGACTTCTTTACCGTTTCTTTGAGCCCCAGAGTGGACAGATTTTTATAGGTGATGAAAATATAAATACTGTTGAGTTGCAGAGCCTAAGAAAAGCAATTGCCATTGTTCCACAGGTATGTAATGATCTATATTGTATTTAACAAATAAATTTAATTGTAAAGTGAAATATTATTTACTGAAAATACAGGATACTTAAGAGTATACTGTGAGATTTTAACTTATTGTCTGATTGCCACAATTTATACAATCGATAAACAGGGCTGAGTGTTAATGTTGGACAGCAGTTCAATTTTGTGCTTTGTAGCAGAAAATCTTTCTTATTTATTGTCATATTGTATTGAAATAGGAATCAAGTTAAAGTATATTGAAAAGAGTATACAATGACTAAATAAAGCAAATGTACTTTTTGTTAAAAGCACATTGAAAAATGTTTAAATATTGGAAGGTGGAATCACAACTGAAAAATTTTGAAGTGTACATTTAATTTGTGTGTATTATCAGTGATTGGTCTGATATATAGAAACTATTGTTTAAATATTGATTTGTATCATGTGGATTTTTCAATCTAAATGACAAGCTAAAGAATTTGCTTCTTTCTATATGAATGTGGCTGGTTCCCCTTGACTCAGAAGTGTAATTACAGAAACAGTTTAGCAAAGATTTTTCTTCAGGGTCCCTGATCAGGTAGGATGTGATCATGAACAGTCAGTTATACTTCTCTGAAGAAGTAATCTTGCACAAAACATCTAGCTTGTTTTGAAATATAATCAAGAAATTTCACAGAACTGAAATTTTTAAAATTGTGCTTCACTAAAACATTATCTCTAACTGAATCAATAGATGATCTGTTGCTTTCATCTGTCCACTTTGCTCTTATTAGTGAAAATACTCTTTCAGTATTAGCATTGTGCTGCTTTGCCTCCACAGAATACCAATGTTTTGCTTTGGAGTGCAAATGCTGCATTGCCAACCTCTCGTTCAATGTTACTATGCGTGAATATACTCTTTGACTGTAGCCAGTGCAGCTCTGTTGCTATGGCGAGTTGCAGTTGCGGCTAATAAGCAATTATTCCTTTCTATTTTCACAGTTTACAGTTGTTTCTGAAAATATAAGACATTAGAGACTTTTCAAAAATTCCCCTTGCACACTGGACAAATGGTTAAAATGTATGACATGTCCGGGAATTTCCGGATAACCCTACATTAATGTGATATGTGCTAGTGGTCCCTTTCAGCAAATACTATCTTGTAACCACAGGTGAGCAAGCATCAGTTTTCCTTCCTTTGACTAAATACATGTTTAATTGTATTGTCTATCATGCTACCAAAATTAGGCCTCTCTTTGCCCATACAAACAACATTATGTTTCTTGTCTCAGGCTGGAAGACCAGATTCACACACGAGGGCTGTCCCTTAAGTACCCCACCTGACACATGAGTTGTTGTTTCAAACTAATGACTATGGTAGAAAGTACCAATCTTGTAAAGCATAAGTTTGAAGTTTGACCATGCTATGTTGTTTAGTATTTGTTTGGCAGTCATCAATAGTGAATGCTCTCAGCGAATTTGTAAACATGGATAAAACTGATCATCGTTATGTGACATAATACTTTAATTTGAAATATAATAATAACTGCTATTAAAGCATAGCTTGATTCTACTCTGGGGGAGTCTGCTCCTTCGTTTACAGTAGTAATATATTGGATGGTAGGATTTAAGTGAGGTCGTATGAGCTGCCAAGACAAACATTGCAGTGGTCAGCTAAATGAGATGACCATGCTAGAAACTGTAAAGAAAATCCACAAAATGGTATTGTATGACCATGGACTGAAAGTGCACGAGCTAGACATTGCAGGCATTTCAAAATGTGCATACAATGCATACTGACTGAAAATTTGCACATGAAAAAGCTGTGTGCAAGATGGATGCCAGGTTTGCTCACAATGGAACAAAAACAGTGCCACAAGAATGTTTCAGTCAAGAGTTTGGTGATGTTTTACTGTGCTAAATCTGAGTTTTTGCATCAATTTATAACCATGGATAAAACATGGGTCCACCACTTAACACCTGGGACAAAGGAACAGTCGAAACAGTAGATTGAAAGGGGAGAATCAGCTCCAAAGAAGGCAATGACAGTGCCAGCTGCAGTCAAGGTCATGGTGTCAGTTTTTTTTGGGGGTGCACAGGGGATAATTTTTATTGATTATTTCCAAAATGGAAAATCAATCAATGCCAAGTGTTATACAAACTTTTCGCAGCATTTGAATGATAAAATCAAGCAAAAACGTGAAAAAAAATGTTTTATTTCATTAAGACAATGCACCAGTTCACATATCCATTATTGCCATGGCCAAAATCAATGAGTTAAAGTTTGAGTTCTTCCTCATTTGCCAGATTTAACCCACTCTTATTACTTTCTGCTTCGAAACTTGAAGAAATGCTTTGGTGATAAAAGATTTGCCAACAATGAGGAGAGTTGGGGTGTGTACTTGATGGCTATTTTGCAGAGCTTGATAGTTCTCACTATAAGCAGTTACTATTGTGCATCTCTGGGAAAAGTATATCAAGCTGAAAGAAGACTATTTAGAGAAATAAAGATGTTTTTTCCAAAATTTTTGTGATTTTTTGTTAGGTCAGGTACTCCTGGAAAATTAAATTATTTTGTTGTTTAATGACGCAGTCTATTGCCAGGATCACATCAGTGTTGCTGGTGTGCCAGAATTTCATCCCACAGGAGTCCTTTTACATTCCAGTAAATCTACGGACATGGAGCTGTCGTTTTTAAGCACACTTAAAAACCATCGGTCTGGACCAGATTTGAACCCACAACTTTGCTATCAGTAGACCAGCCTCTAACCTACTGAGCCACTCAGACTGCTGGGATACTCGTAGGACAGTCCTAGTATCAACATGGCTGCTAGTATGCAGGTCACTACAAAAGTTTTGAGATGTGAAAAAATGAAAATTGACCCACTTGAATTGAGCATAGGATGGGGTAGCCCCATCCCTTGCATTGCACAAGTTCCCTGCAATGAAGCTTGAAAGAGAGCATTTTTGCTCAATGACATTGTACAATTTTAGAAGTGGGTTTAACCAGTGCCAAAGTGTTGAACATTTGCATTTTGGGGCTGTTGCTCCTTCCCATGTCACAGTTTCCTGGTGATTCCAGGAATTTAAAAGGTGCCAAACATCTTTAAAAAATGAGGAGAGAAGCGAATATGTGGCAACACTGATGAATGAGGAAAACATCACAGCCATTGAGAAGATGCTTTGCAAAAATAATCGCATAACATTTAAGGAAACTGAAACAGTGTTGCAGATTAGTTTACCAGCAGTTTTAAAAATCCTGCAGAAATTCCTTTGAGTGAAGAAGGTGAGGCGATATTTTTAGAAGAAGCCTCCTAAAATAGTTAAAATTTGTGTTCATAGTGGTGGCAGAAAAAGCCCCCTAAAATTGTGAATCATTGTCCTAGTGGGCAATGATAGAGATCTTCAATTGTCTGAGCTTGTTCATGTATTATTGGGATTGGCGTCATGTGGAAATCGCAAAGTCCGTGAATAATTTGAAAAGTTATCGACATATAGTGTTTATTGGAAGAACATTGTGTTTTAAAAGTTAACAGGAGTAAAAATGCAGAGAACTAATATATAATTAGTAAGGCTGCATCAAAAGATAGAAGAAGATTACGAACTCGCAAAATTACGTAGTCCGTGTTCGGGTTGTGTGAACCCCGCAGGGCTTGTGACAAAGGACGCCAATCCAGAATATTTGTATTATTGTTTGTGACGTGAAGGAACAATAAATAAGTATATTAAAAATATAAAAAGGAAATTTAATCATCCTTGTAAGACGTAGACCCGTACCACGCCCTGAGGTACATCGAGAAATTTGATGAAAAGCTTCAAGAGTCACATCGCTTAATTCACCGGTAAATTCTTCTGATCTTATTTGTTCCCGTCAACTTCCCCACTTTCACATATCTTTGAAGACGGAAAGAAAGAAGAGCAAATAACCGTTCCAAATGGCGCACCAACGTGTGGCTAGCAAGCATAAATAGTCCAAAGAACCGTTCCAAAGATATCATTCTTGTGGGTGCCTCACAATTTTACAGAAGAACAAAAACAAACCCATGTTGAATTGTGTGAGGAAATGTGGACAAGAGTCAAAAGAGGGAACTGTAGACAAGTTTCTGACATCGTCACAGGTCATGAAACCTGAATTTTATCAGTTTAATCCTCAGACCAAGCGGCACTCACAGTGTGGATCTATCCTGATGTGATGACAATCCACCGTCAAAAGTGAAGCATCCCTGAAACATCAACAAAAAAATGGGGGCCTTATTCTCCCCAAAGGGTCGTCTGGCAACCATTTCTTGCGGAAGAGTAACGCATGGTAATTGCTAATTGGTACACTACAGTTTGCATGCTAAAAGTTTTCATCAAACTTTAAGAATAACGCCAACTATGGGACTGTAAGGGATCCTTCTCCATCACGACAATGCATCTACACATCTGGCCAACATCACTGTTCAGTTCCTGGAGTCTACAGAGGTCAAACTTATGACTTGTCCACTGTGCTATCCCTACTTGGCTCCATGTAATTTTTTTCTGTTCCTGATGGTAAAAAAATTGCATGCATGCTAAGAGATTTTCACCTGAAGATGCTATTACCTGAAGGAGAAGAAAATATGTAGCAGGAGGGCTTCCATAAATGGTTTCAGCAAATGTAAAACAGAAATGTATACATAATGATGGAAGAAGTGCAACAATCAGAATAATTTAAAAAAAAAATATTTTGTGTATCTCAAAACTTCTGTAGTATGCAGCATGTACAGCTTAATTATTAGACCTGACTCTGCAGAAATGCAGAGGAGGAGAAGGTAGTCTAGGGTGGGGGACAGAGGCTGACTATTCTCCTTACCTACATTTGTTACCCTTATTGTTCACACACTCGCTATTCAGCTACTACTGACCCAAAACCCCTCCCGGAAGATAGTGGACTAACCAACTACTGTGCATACAGCTAAGCAGGGTCAGGTCTAAATAAGCAAGCTGTACCAGATGATCTGTTTATCCATTTTTTGATGCAACTATGGGGTGAACAATCCTTGGCAGGACCAGCTTTACAGTATGCGGACAACTGAGAGAATAAAATTGCAGAGGTTTGGATAAGAGGAATGAGAGGGCATTAATAGAGAAAGTGTAAAAAACAAACCCACTTACTTTAGATGAACTTAAAAAAAGTTAATCAAGAAAGTGCTCCCTTTTCTCAAAGAGAAGCGCAAAATATGATAGACGATTTCCTAAGCAGATACCAGATATGTTTGAATGAGGGGAACCAGTTTCAACACCACCTTGTTTATTACACATGAGTAATTTACTTTTCTTTTTAATCTTTATGTTATGTGTGGTAGAAATAACCTGCACAACAACCTGTACTGCAATTACTGCAGACTCTCTGTCACCTGCCCCCTGACATAGCAATTGGCTATGCATGCTGTGAAACTGGTCCTGCCAAGGATTGATATTTGATATTCCCAGGGAGAAGTGCAAATTTTTTGTCCAGTGTGCTTAGCTGACAGTAAAGCAAAAGCCACTGAGGATTTGTAAATTTATGTAATTGAATAATTTAATGATAGAATGACAAATCTCAGGAATGTCTCTGTGATGGGCAACAATATTTACTTGAGTTTGTTGACCATGAACAGCAGTTACTCAGTGTTGTGTGCATCTGTCTTTGTCTTACATATATCCTATCAGTCAGATCATAATTAGGCAGTTTCTGGATTGATATAGCTAGCATATTGCTTGGTATCATTTGTAATATTCCCAGCAAAGCAAAATGTCCATTAGTTAAAAAATGCAAAGAACTTACAGAGCTATTCTGGACAAACCACATTCAACATAATATTTGTTTTTCTTAAGTTACTTGTTTCTTTTGTATTAAATGTTTATTTTAGATTAATGATGTAAACCTATGAATATTTTACATTGAAAGCATTGCATCCTAAGTGTATAATAATCTTAGTTTTGTCATTGTATACCTACTACAGGACTACTGAAGGTAAGAGGTGGTTCTAGGAAGAAGATAGTATTCAGAAATAATAACTTCATTAATTACAATTAATAATATACCATGCACAAAACCACGTACAAGTATGCCATGTAATAAAAATTAAAGTTTGTGTAAAACCTGATGGTAATATACTAATCTTGTTCCAGGACTCTGTGTTGTTTCATGATACAATTTATCACAACTTACATTATGGTGATCTCTCAAAAAGTGAAGAGGAAGTGCACAATGCTGCTAGGACCGCAGATCTGCATGATTCTATAATGCAGTGGCCAGATGGCTATAATACTCAGGTAGGTATTGCTTAAAAATGGAAATTATATTTTGAAAGTGTATGGGCAGATGCAAAGTATCATAGGTTCAGTCACACATTCTTAATACTGCTTGTTCAGTACACAATGATCCCTAGGTTTTATACTGATATAGGTACCTTGGGATGTCACAGTTAATCTTGGCTTGGTGTGGGGTTTCCTTGATCAGACAATGTTTTAGGACTGCTGCTGTAAGGGCTTGTCCAATCATTCATTACAAGCATGGATACTTATGTAAAACAGGTTGAGTGCAAAATTTGTTCAAATAGTATAGGTACTAAAGGACTTTCTTATTTCAGTTGGTTATTTCTTTATAAAATATCAAGTATTACAACTGCATCATTGATGAATCACTTAACCCATTATGCAACAAAATGATAATGGGGACCTGAAATCAGTGCTTATCCCATTTTAACTTACTTCAGTCTTATAAACAAGCACCAGGAAGATATATTTAAACTACTGGTCTTATTTTCAATGTATGAAAGGAAGGGAGAAAGCCTTTGCATCAAAAATTTTGCAGAAAGTTTGCGGTCATAATAGAGGTCTTTTGAATACTGTATACCTAAATCAAATTGTGTCATTGAAGAAATGAAAAGAAGAAAAAGAAAAAAAGATTGCATTCCATCCAAAAATGTAATACTGTGAAAATGCACAGTTTGAAGTCTCCTGAATAAAAAGAAAGCCTTTTTAGAAAAAGGTCTGTGCGTGTGTGCCTGTGTGTGGACATGACTGCGTACAGAAATTCCATTCTCATAAGCATGAGAAAAAATAATTAATAGCAACTTATGATTTAAAAATGTAATATGTGAAAATTCAAACCAGAGAGAAAGGATATCTCAAAAATGTAAACGCCACAAAAAATTTTAACATAAATTGTGTACTTTTACAAGATCTAATTTCTTTTAATTTAAAAGGTGAGTTAATTAAATTAAATTAATTACAACAATACTGTTTTCAAACTTCTATGAAAGGAAGAAAATCTAATTTCTTGTTCAGTAATGTTTTGTCTATTTCTTATGGTTTAGCAGTTATACAAAAGTCATTCAGAATGAACAGGACTTTTTCACCTTCAAAAAGTCCTGCTCCTTCATCCAAATTTACAATATCTAGAAAATACTGGAAAGCAAGAAAGTTAATGCTTACATTGTCAAATGTTCAGCTTTATTAAATAATAATCAACAGTTTGCCTTAAAATAGAATCTATTTAACATGTTACAAAAAAAGTGGTCAGTGAAAAATGTCTGTGGAAGAAGTGGTCAACCTTCCTAGAACAGGTACACAAAGAGGGATGTAGAATGGTGGTGATGAAAGAACCGATTTATGAAAATTGAGGTCTGTAAAAAAGGTGCTCAACCTTCCTAGAACAGGTACATGAAGAAGGATGTAATCTCATTTACCTTACGGATAAGTTTGCCTTTCTACTTAACCTTTACAATTGCTAAAGTAAGGCAGAAGCCTAAATTCTACTGAAAAGTGCCTCAATTAAAAGTACTGATTCCATCACACTTTTTTCAGGCTTTGAACTGGCAAAATGATATATTATCATTTTGGTGTGTTTAAAATTACCTTAATAAGCTTTGTTATTTTTTGTTTAAATATTGTGTCGTAATTTCTTGGAACTGCCTCCTCCCTTAAATCTAAAGCCAGTCTCTCAGGTATAAAACAATCCTCTGACCACTTATTTCGCTGACCAGTTTTTTCATACATTGATTTAACATATGTGTGTAAGTAATGTAATTTATGTGGTGAATTTTCAGTGAATATCCTGTGTAGTCCTATTCATTAGGAGGGAATTTTATATATTTTTTACTTTGTCGAGTATAGTAGGAAGTTAACATTTTAATTTTACCAGGATTTGGAATAATTTCTCATGTAATTTCTCACGAAAGACTAAGTACTGTATTCTGCTCAAAAATTGGATGTCGAGATTTCACCGCAAATTTATGTTTTGAGGCCCCCTGAATCCAGAAAATTTTTTATTACTGATAAATCATAAGGGAGAGACAAAAATTTACTAAATGTACATCAACAGGTAGTAAAAATTTGAGAGGTAGAACTGGAACTTAAAAATTCAATGCCACAACTGGGATTTGTGGTTTACCAGGAGAAAATACGAACTGGTTTGAGAATTTAATGCCATTCTGGCAGTTTGTCACAATAGCTCAGTGGTTAGAGCATCCGCCCGGTAAGCGGAAGGTCTGTGGTTCAAATCCCAGTTGTGGCATTGAATTTTTAAGTTCCAGTTCTACCTCTCAAACTTTGCCCACACACGGCTTGTGTGTTTAAAAACACCAACAGTAAGTTTGTTGGCATAAATAAATAATAATTACCTTTCTGAAGGTAGTAAAAATTCTAATTTGTTTCAAACTTTTTCTTAAAGATTTGACAATTTCTTTCAGCTGTTGTATCTCTCCACTTACACCAAAATATGCAATGAAACCATTTATGCAAATTTATATTTTGATTAAGATGAAGTAGACAAAAAACAAAACTTTTTTAAGATTAGTTCATAGAAGAGATATAAAAATAAACAATTGCAGATAGAGAATGTCATGTAACTGAGCACACCAGATTTTTTTTTTATTCTTTTTATGAAATGATCACTTCAAATGCCTAACATGCTCTAAACTCCCATCATACAATATTTCAGTTTAGCCAACTTATTGTTGTAGTTTTTCTTTTAAAAGAATATACATTGCTATGGTTTTAGGTTGGAGAACGTGGTTTGAAGTTATCTGGTGGGGAAAAGCAAAGAGTGGCTATTGCTCGAGCCATTTTGAAAAATTCTCCTATTCTTGTGTTTGATGAAGCCACATCATCACTGGATTCTATTACGGAATGTGTAAGTATTAAATAGAAAGCAAGATTCTGATGCATTCCATTGTATATACTACTCACACACTTGAATGTTGAGCGCTTAGATGGCAATGTTGTCAAAGACCCCAACAGTCTTTTCATTTCTTTTACGCAATCTTACTTTTAAGATAAATCATACAACTCTATGAGTTATAGTTTCTGCTATTGTTTTTTCCAGGTTAGCCCAGGGCCAAAGTAAAAGCTACACAAAGACTTATTCTTTTACTGCTTACGGGAATTTGTGTTGAGCCGGACATGCGTTAGGCATTTAGTACTTAAAATTATGTGAGTTGGTTAAGCACAAGAGTAAAACACAAAAATAAACTGGTAATGCAAGAGAGCAGTAACAAAGGCATTGCAATATAGTGAAATGCTCAAGTGGTAATACTGGAGTACGGATGACGACCTCGGTTGTTACTTTGGCAAAGCATGAGCCTTCTTGACTTGGACTGTTCTTAGCACTAAATGCCAGGGCTCAAGATAAAGTGAGCAAGCAATACTTAGCAGTTATTTGTATAGTAAACAACAGAAAATAGAGGGCATCTGAATTAATTACATAGCCTAGTGAAATATTTTATTTTCTTGCAACATGGACATGAACAGTATGGGCATATATTGTAAACCAATTCAAGTTTGTTTTAGTACTTCCATAACCTTCCCTAGACTGCCTCCGTAGTGCAGTTGGTAGCATGCTTGTCTCTGGTGCGGAGGACCTGGGTTCAATCCCCGGTACCAGCTTGGGGATTTTTTCCCACTGGGAGATCTGGCATGGGGTGCACTCAGCCTTGTTAGGTCCCGGGGGAAGCAATTAAGGAGCTAGCTACTTGATGGAGAAACAGCGACCCTAGGTCATGAAGGCCGCATAACTGTCCGGGAGGGCTCGGGGCGCTGACCACGTCCCACCTTCCAGTACTGCACCCCACCAATGATGCCTTTAGTGGGTAGAGGTGGGGGATGCAGCAGCTGGGCAGCAAACCAAGGCTCTTCCTGGGCTGTAGCGCTAGGGATTTAGTTTTTTATAATCTTCCCTAATTCAAAAGTTTTTTTCAGAACAGGAAATAAATGAGGAATGACTACATTTATGTTCTTAATAATCAAATCATTTTTCCTCAAGTATTTCATTCAACTTAAGGCTTGTAGTCTCACTGAATTCTTGTTTCATAAGATAATACTTTAGTGTTTAAAAACCCATGAATGTTTTTATTCTGTTTAAGTTGTTAGCATTTTATGTTGTTAGTGGTTTAATCTCAATATGACTGTAAATGCACCAATTGTTTCATACTAATACTTGCAGGCACTTAGTATTTTGCCTAAAAATAAATGCATGAATATTTTTGCTCTGTTTAAATTGTTTATATTTTGTATTGCTAGTGCTTTACTTCCATATAAGGATTATACAGCTAGACAAGATAAAGAGCAACAGCCAGAGAGGAAGTTCAATTCTGAAAACATTTGAAGCATTCCCTGATACTGCATTCCCAACAGATGACTTAATACCACCCTGTGTTTATTTCAAAGCTATACAATATGTAGTAAGATGCCTTTCAGTTTGATTGTATGCATAATAAAAGAATGTTGAAACATATATCTCATAAACTAGTTAAATATATGGCAATGCTGTATGTTTTTCATGCATATGATATATACGAGGGCCGTCTCAAAAGTAACTTGCACTATATTTTTAAATCCGCGCGGTAGGCGGAAAAAGTCTGAAAGTGCCAGGGTATATAGGTATGGGTGTAGTAGCAGCACCGTAAAATTCCTAGGCCCCTAAGTTTATTGCTTGGACATTAGAACGGCAGTAACAATGGAGACTCCACTCATTCCTACTGCTGATTGCGAAGTTCGCGCTGTAATCCGTTTTCTGACGGGGAAAAAATAAATGTGCGACTGAAATTCATTGTGAGTTGTGCAGTGTTTATGGAAAAGACGTTTTGTCAAGACAAATGGTTTCTCGTTGGCCCCAATCGTTCATTGAAGGGAGAACAACATTACACAATGAGCAATGAAGCGGCCGACCCTCCACTTCCCTCGCTCCAGATATTGTTGACGAGGTTCGAGCAGTCGTGAACACCGATCAGCACCTTACACTTGATGCAGGTTTGTTTCAACTTCCTCCGTATATTGAAATAAGCCGTGCATCGCTTCACAGAATTGTTTCCGAGAATCTGTGTCTATGGAAAGTGTGTGCAAGTTGTGGAAACGAATGGATGAGGCAACCCCAAAAAAAGGCAAAAGTTGTTGCATCGGCTGTCAAGGTCATCACAACGATATTCTGGGATTCGAAGGGAGTACTGTTAATGGATTACCTGCTCCATGGGACCACGATGGCAGCTGCTCGCTATTGTGAGGTGCTGAGAAAACTCAAAAGAGCCATACAAAACAAAAGGAAGGGAAAGTTAAGCAAAACAGTTTTTCTGGTCCACGATAACACTCTCCCGCACGCTGCCCGTGAAACTCAAGCCAGTTTGAATAGTTTCGATGGGATGTTTTCGGTCATTCATCTAGTGCACCTGACCTTGCACCGAGTGATTACCATCTTTTTCCGGAGCTGCAGCAACATCTTGGGGGAAGGCACTTCGTAAATGATGAGGAACTGAAACAAGAAGTGGAAAGATGGCTATCCAGTTTGGCGGGAGAGTGTTTGACATTGGGTTAAAAAAACTGTTACCACGGTATCAAAAATGTATTTAGGTTCAAGGAAATTATGTGGAAAGATAGGTACTGAATGTAGCTTTCAAAATATACCCTTTTTAAAATATTTAAACATTTTGTTATTTTTTTAAAAAAATAGTGCAAGTTACTTTTGAGACGCCCCTCGTATTTCCACTGCCAAACATGCTATCCCTCAGTCATGTACCCAACCAAGAGGTTTACCAGTCCCTTGGTGAACTGACGATTGCCAGGTGACAGTCCATGCACAGAGAGCTGCACCTTGGGTGTTTTACTGCCACCCTACACTCAACAAAATGATCACTTTCAAGCAATTGCACACCGGAGCTCTCTGCATTCTACAGACCAGTAAGAGGACATCCTGGCTCTGTTTCGTGGAGTCCTTTAATCATTTCATGTAATCATCTCCTTGAGGACAAGGTTCGTCATGTGGCCAGCCAAGTTTCATAGTTTACTGTACCTGCTCTTAGGATTAATATCACCACCATTAATTGCCCTGCAGATGTTGCTGAGATTCTGGGCAACGCTTTTGCTGGTGTTTTCTATTCCTATACTCTTATACTCATTTTCAATCTTCTTTCCAGCAATTTCTGCACCTCTTATCTTGCATCAATCCTACCCCTTTCTTTTATCTCAGAAATCACTATGTTCATTCAGTCATTCATTCATACTTCATTACGTGTGTTCAGTATCCTGATATCACAAGTCCATTGCATGATTATACACTACACTATGTGTATAATTAGAATTATAGAATTGGGATATATTCTCCACCACTCTGTCCTCTATGTGATCTGCAAGAGGAAATGGATCGAGACCACCTTCAAATATGCCCGGCCACTTCTAATGCCCCATCCATCAGTGAAAAATATTGGAGAGCAAGAGGATTAATGACTTCATTGTCAGAAATCCAGCATTAGCTAACAACAACAACACTACACTATGGAACATGGTTTTAAATGCTAATAATAGGTTTCCACTGTCTTATGACACAAACTCATTGTGCATAAAATATATTGTAACACAGCTTCTTCCATTGATGGGATTGAATTTATAAGAATGTTTCTGTAGCAATTGTTGGAAGTACATTTCAGTAGAATATATTTGAGGTCCTAATCTTCATTTAGGCAGAGTGGATGCATAGGATATTCATTATGTTGAACCTTCTATCATCTTCCATTTTCGTCACTCTGCCTCTGATATCACGAATCTCCTTATAATTTCCTCCAATTTCTTTAATATTTCTTCTTCCTTGCTTCATTCCCACCATTCTCCATCCATCTCTTCTCTTGTAGCCAGAATTTCTTCTTAATCATTCAATTTTTCCATCACTTTGTCTGTTGTCATCTTGGTTGCCTTTGTCAGTTAGCTGCTCTTCTTCCTACCCTCCAGAGCAACACCACTACACATCTACTCCCTTACACTGCTTGCTTAATACTCCTGCTTGAAAGTATTTATTATCTCATCTTACTTTTTTGATAACACTGAAATTTTCTTTTTATAAGTCATAGTTGGGATGATCTATTGGTGTGTTTTTGTGACTATGTTTTGCTTTGATGGCCATAGTTTATTAATGTGTTTTCTGACTGCCTACAGAACATTCTAGGTGCTCTGGAAAAAGCTACAAAAGGACGCACATCTATAGTAATTGCACATCGCCTCTCAACCATTATGGACGCAGATGAAATTTTGGTACTGGATAAGGGCCGAGTGGTGGAGAAGGGAACACATTGTCAACTCCTTTCAAATCCATTTAGCATCTATGCAAAAATGTGGGACATTCAACAAAAAGCAGCAAGAGAACGGCCATCCTCTATAAATGTAACACAAGGAGCATAGGAAATTAAAAAATACTTAAGATAATATTGAATTGCTTAAAAGAAAAGAAGCAACAACAAACACAAAGAAAAAGGGTAATAAAAGATAAAGAAATGAAATATAGCATAACATCAGGTTCAATTAAAATGGCTCTTTACTATTTTTATTGTGTGTCAGTGAAGTGTAAATAGAAAGTATACTTAGGCTGTGATCTAGCAAAAAACGAAGTTCAACAATGAAGTACTATCATTGGAACGAAGAATAATCTTAATATACATCTATTAAAAGGTATGATATGTATGCTTATGTATCACAAAAATGGAAACCAAAACACCTTTGTAATGTAATTTTATGGGAATCTAAAAATATAAGCTATAATTTATCTTTTGTGGTTATGAATTCTTAACATACTTGCATGCTGTTTGAGACAAACATACTTGTCTGTTTCAAATAGGACTCCTTTTATCGTAAAATATTTTGAAATGCAGCATCAAATATGCAAATTAACTAAAGAACATTGTTTGTATACATGTTTCAATAGCTATGTTTATGTGGAAGCAACTATCATACATGCATAGGTATGATACCAAACAGTCTAGCTATCTTATGCTTACTGCTTGTTAAGAGTAAAATGAACGAATGCAAATAAAACCTGTTCACTTAACAGCTCTGATAATGGTAGTTGGGCCACAGAAACTAGCATTTGACTCAAAATTTGCAACTTAGAAAGAAATATATTTACTTCAGACACTAATACAATGGAAAAAGTATGAAAATGCATAAAACATGCCACTTAAGGCAATCGTGGCTAACAAGATAGACAGGCTACAGCCCAAATTGGAGTTGTGTAGGAATGGTAGTCTGATACATGGCTAACATTGTTTACCATCATGATAAAACTGTCTTTTGTATGAATTCAACAAGCAATTTTTTTTGGTTGTTTAGAATATGGATATATTAGGCGATTGTGGTTTTACTTCATTGTGCCATGTCTGGACTAAGAGAATTATGTCACTGCATTTTGCGCTGTAGTAACCTTAGCCATTTAAGTTAATGCAATTAGAAAATCTAAAACCTTATTTATCCATTTATTATTAATAAACAAAATATAACTATCAGAATACTCATCATATTATTTCATTATGACAAAGGCATTGCTATTACAATATACAAAATAATATTATGTGTAACATTATTATTACTATAATATAAACACAAAAACAATTATCATGTTACATAACTCTTAAAACTGTTATTGGACATATTTTTCTGAAGAATGAATTTTCTTCTGATGACAACTATATTTGAAATTTACATTGGCAAGCTTTGACATTTCAACTTTTAATTATGTTTTTTTCTGATGCCCATATTTTTCTCTATAAATTGCAAGTCCTGTGCCGTCGGCTAAGATACTTACTTTTCTTGCAATGCAGCAGTGAACACACTTGCATCTTGGCATCTTGAATCTCTCACAGAACTGCCAAAATAATAGACATCGCACTCCGACTGTCACAGAATGGAATCAAATTGTCGAAACAAAACCATGTCAGGGTGTGGCCGTTATTCATAACATAACTTTTGTTTTTAGCAATTATGGATGTAAGGATTTAAATATGTAGCATCACATAGAAAATAAAAAAAAAAAAATAAAAAAATGTGATTGCTATTTTCTAACAAAATGGCACAAGGAGGCATCCCGAGAAAATCTATCGAGACACCTGGACCACAGCTTATAAAACAGTACTGTCCCATTCAAAACAGGATGTCTGGTTACCTAATTTAGTGGAGAAGCTTGAAAACTCAAAATTTGCCCTGCTTGAAAGCTGGAACAGATATACAACTTTGATGAACACCTCAAACATTTTTTGTCTCCTGTGAAACAGGAATTAAGTTGAAAGTTTATGTGTGCAAAAACTGAGGCTTCAACACTCCAAAAGGAGGTTGATGATGCAAAGGTGATGGATGTTGACAATCTATGAAATTATAAAATATGATTTGAAGCTTTCCTGGCGATGAACATATTCAAGATGTTCTCGGGCTTCTAGCCAGGTGTAGTGATGCATAGCCATCGATGTTTCAGGAGTGTACATCTCTCCCATCATCAGGATGATGAATGATGAATCCCATCCTGATGATGGGAGAGATGTACACTCCCGAAACGTCGATGACTCTGCATCACTACACCTGGCTAGAAGCCCGAGAACATCTTGACTATGAAATTATGTTCAGGAGTTGTTGGAGAAGTGGAACAGAGCTATGATTTAATGCAAAGTTGCTGGATGAACAGCCTCAATTCTGCCATGAATACAGGAAGTATACAGAACTATTTATTGAATCTAAGTTAAGTACATTTTTGTCAACCTTTTGGTGCAGTGGTTGAGGATTAGCTTTCTGTAGTCAAAGTAGTGGGTTTAATCTTGTTCAAGAATAGCTTAAATATAAGAGTTTCATGTCGGCAGAATGTCTGGCATGCAAAGATCTCTTTTGGAATTAATAGTAATAATAACAATGGTGGTGATGATGCCAGGCTGTCCTAGCCTGTTTTAGTGTCAACCATAGATCTTCCAATGGCCGTGCCATGGCTTAAGCCATTTGCCTCTCACCAAAGTGACCTGGGTTGGATCCCAGGTGACCGCATGTGGTATTTGTGGTGGGCAAGGCAGCACAGGGGTGGGTTTCCTCCGGGTTCTCCAGTTTGCCCTGCTGTCTCATTCCACCAGCACTCCATCTTCATTCCACGAATCATCAGTGTCGCTGACTGCAGTGCCGCATGTAGTAAAAGCAGGCATTAAACACTACCAAAAGAAACAAAAAAGAGCCAGATCTTCCAGTTTCCTAACCAACTGAACTATCATAGCAACATGCCAACACAACATTTAATTCCCTAACTGACTTGCATTTTTCCAGTAAGTCACAAAGTGATCTTAAATTCACTTTGAGATGTCATACCCTAATGGCAACTTACAGTGTAGTATTTATTTTAAATCTTGGACTTTATAGTTTAATGAACATTAGATCAATTAGTGATAATTAATTGTCATTTGACAAAAGTGATGTGTAGAAAAAGGTTGCAAAGGTAAAATCAGACTGAAAAATTCAATGTCACAGTCGTGATTTGAACAAGGGATCTTACAGATTCCCTCCGGTTGCTCTAACGAACTGAATTACCATAAGAACATGCCAGTGCATCATTGAATTTCCCAAATGACATATGTTTTTTCTGGTAAAACACAATGAGATCTCAGATTCATTTGAGATGATATACACCAATAGTGACTAACAATTTTGTAAGTACTTTACGAACCAGACTTCATAGTTTAACTATTAGGTAAATCAATGGTAATTAATTTTTCTTTA
Source organism: Tenodera sinensis (assembly GCA_030765045.1). Lineage (NCBI taxonomy): Eukaryota > Metazoa > Arthropoda > Insecta > Mantodea > Mantidae > Tenodera > Tenodera sinensis. Next base: position 145,775,992 of record CM060965.1, on the reverse strand, counting down.
AACAAGTAGTGCGTTGGACAAAGTTGGAAAAGTAGAATCAGTTCAGTGAAAAGGTCAGTATCAACCAGTGTGGCGGTTTTGGAATAAAAGGCTGAGTTCGCTGTGCATTGTTTCTGTTGCACAGCATCTTAATTTTTTGAAATTGGTTGAAATTTTTTCATATTAGAGCAATGAGTTCTTTTTTATGTTTCCCACTTGCGTGGTACAGGAAAGGTAATTCTGAATAAAGTTCATGTTTTCATGTTTCATGTTTTCAATTTACTGTTTTATTTAAAATACTATAATTTGCCATTATAATTGTAATGTAAGATGGCTTAATGTATTCAAAACAAACTATATACAATCTCCTTGGCAAACTATCAGAAACATGTATAGTTATTATTCTCCCTGACTATTAACAAACAGCAATAATTTTTCTTTATTATCTATGACCACATATATTCTAACTTATTATTATTTTAATCTTACTGTTATCAAGCCAGTCATAGATGTACAAATTTAAGTGTATATCACTGATAACAAACATATGAAAATTACATTAATTAATGAAAATAAATAAGTAACATGTGCAATAACATGATGTTATTGGCTAATGCTGGATTTCTGATTGTAAAATCGTTAATCCTCTTTCTCTCCAGTATTTTTCACTCAAGGATGCCACATTGGTGATAGCTGTGCAGTACTGAAGATGATGTTGATCCATTTCCTCTTGAAGATCACATAAGGGGCAAAGTGGTGAAGAATAAATCCCTATCCTATGGGAGCTTTGCTAGGCAATCATAGCTTATCGTCTAAAGATTGCAACTGCACTTTTTCTTAAGTATACAGGGAGGTTTTGATTTGTGATAGATTCCTATCTTTTATCTTTTGAAATTTCAGAGTGATTGCATAATCATTTCTTGGGATTATAGGTTTATAATTCTTTTTATTGTGTGGAATGATAGTTGTATAACAGACTTTTGTGTGATACTGCATCCTTTTTTGGCTAAACAATTGGCGTTGTTGTCGCCAGACAGTCCACAATGTGCTGGTACCCACTGAAAAACTATTTGTTTCTTTAATTTAGCAAGATGAAATAGACTTGTCCAATGCTCGAGAATTCATTGATTTTTTGGTTTTCCTCTTATAACATATGCTGTTTGGCAAGTTCATTCTTACGTTAGCAATAAGCGTTATAGCAGCTTCACTGGAATTTGAACCATAAATGTATATCAATAATTTGTACACATGGAAATGATTACTTCAATTCATTTGGTTTATTATAATGCTTCCAAATCACTTGGTTTGTTAGTCACATGATCTTACTCTTCCATATCTTTTCCTATGGAGATACTTGAAAGACTGAGTATTCTTATGTATGGTGTACTTTCAAGAATTTAAATAAATCATTAATGACAAAGTTGCAACAATTGACAGCAACCTCTATGTATGTATGGCTAAGATAACTTCTAGGACCTTAAACATTTAGATGTCCCTATAAACTTTCTCAGAACACTGGGACAGTTCATGAAAAAGATATGCTGTCCCAGTAAAACCTGAGTCATCCTTAATTTTAACATAATAAATAAGCAGCTGCCAAGCACAAGTATGCATAATTTAATCAACCACCCTGTATTTACAAAAAAAGTGTAAATATGTAATTAATGTTTATCTTGATTAACAAGTGGACAGAAGAACAAGCTTTTGTAAGAATGCTTTTAGAAGAGTTCAAATAGAAAGTCATGTGAATGCAAAATATTCGATTTTCCAAAATTAATGTTAAGTATGAAATAAGGTTGAACTTTTTGTACTTCTTTGTTCCACCATTTTGTTGCCTTTACCCCTTCTCTCGCATTTTTCATCTGCATACTTCCTTATTAGTTGTCAGAATATCTTCCTTGAGGGATATCCATTTAGCCTTCACTGTATTCTCTGCACTCTCTGCAATACTTCTTTCCCTTATTTTTTGTTCTAGCTTGTTACAAAATTCTTCTGGATATGCTTATGTTTGTAATATGAATTAGTTACAATTAATCTGTTACCAAGGCATAAATCTATTATTCTATTTCCATTTCCATTTAATGTAGATTCTCCGCCACAAGGGCCAAGGACCTTTCTCCTATTCTTCCCGTCATTTCCTACCCTTCAACTTAAATCCCCCATTACAATTACTTTCCTCTTCTTTCTTCCTTGTTAATTAAATTTTGTAAATCTTCAAAAAATACTTTTCAGGATCTATAAATCTATTTCAGGATCCTCAGTGGGTACATATGCCTGAATGAAAGTAAGAGGGTTTCCAGTTCCATATCCATTGACATTAGTCTCGAGCTAAATGCTTCCCATGTCACTTTCTTGTCTAATTCTTTAGTTACAATTATTGCTACTCCCGCCTTTGCTCTTATTTCCCATGGGTCTCATACATGTCTCATTTCATAATTACCTTGTAGTGTTTGAGTTCCATGTCCCTTTTTACTTTCTCTACTGATAAGTAGGGGAAGTATTGTATTCCACCCAAAAATTCCATGTCGAGATTTCACCGGAAATATATGTTTTGAGATCCCCTGAATTCAGAAAAAGCATTTTTTGAAAAAGGTCTGTCTGTCTGTCTGCCTGTGTGTCTGTCAGTCTGTGTATCTGTCTGTCAGTCTGTGGACAGCATAACTCAAAAACGAAAGGTAGATTAAAAACCAAAGTTGGTATTTAAGTTTAATGTCTTTCAAGGATGCGACACAAAGATTTTGAAGAAAATAGCCCCACCCTAAACTACCCTTTACATGGAACATTTTTCGAAAATTTTTATTTTCTTGAAAATGCCTTTAAGGATTTTAATTAAAATGTCATGTTTGAGATATTTTTATGACAAATGAAATGTATATCTTGAATTTTCTGGCTATAGCCCCTGTAGTCGTATTTACTCTGGACGACTTTTGCATAAGTGGTAAACCGTTAAGAGATAGAGCTTCATACTATACAAAAAAGTAGATCTTGCTAAAATACACAATTTATGTCTGAATAAATTTTCTTGTAGGGTGAACCATTTCGGATATATTCCTTGTTATGTGTGTGAGTTTTAGAAAACTTAGAACTTTCGTGAAATGGAACATTGTTGTTAATTTTTACTTTCTCTACTGGTAAGTAGGGGAAGTATTGTATTCCACCCAAAAATTCAATGTCGAGATTTCACCGGAAACATATGTTTTGAGACCCCCTGAATCCAAAAAAAACCATTTTTAGAAAAAGGTCTGTGCGTGTCTCTGTGTGTCAGTCTGTATGTCAGTCTGTCGGTCTGTGGACAACATAGCTCAAAAACGAAAAGTCGGTTAAAATCCAAAGTTGGTATTTAAGTTTAATGTCTTTCAAGGATGCGACACGAAGATTTTGAAGAAAATATCCCCACCCTAAACTACCCTTTACATGGAAAATTTTTCGAAAAGGTTGATTTTCTTGAAAATGGCTCTAATGATTTTGATTAAAATATCATATATTTGAGATATTTTTATGACAAATGAAATGTATATCTTGAATTTTCTGGCTATAGCCCCTGTAGTCATATTTACTCTGGACGACTTTTGCATAAGTGGTAAACCGTTAGAGATAGACCAAATTATACTTTACAAAAAATGTAGATCTTGCTAAAATACACAATTTATGTCTGAATAAATTTTCTTGTAGGGTGAACCATTTCTGAGATATTCCTTGTTATGTGTGTGAGTTTCAGAAAACTTAGGTGAAATGGATCATCGTTGTTCATGTTAAGTGTGCAAAGACAACAGAATCTCAAACATTTGACTATCGCACAAAGCCTACTGTATTCTAACATTCCCCTTTCACCTACAAGGAAATAAGCAATAAGATAATTTCTGCAAATGTTTATCTGAACTAACATGAGGAAGATATAGGAATAAGAGTTTGTAAGAATGGTTAGTACAAGAGTAGAGAAAGTCATGTGAGTGCAACACATCAGATTTTTTTCTTACCTCACTAATCCCCTAATATTCCATTCTTGTGTTTCTTCATTTCCTCTATCATCTCTACTTCTTTTCCAGATAATTTTTTATACTCCATGTTCCAATTCTTAATCAATATTTCTCACACTGTCTTCGTGTATTTATCTGTCCCTTTCCAAGGCTCACATGTTCCTTGTGATAGAAAAGGTAGGGAATTAGCTCAACACTTAAGGTCTCTGTTTAATCCAAGGGTACTTGAGTAGATCCTCAATTTTGAAGGAGGGATAGGGCATTTCCTCCCAACCCTAAAAGGTTTTGGTTTTCCCGCCTATACTCAGGTGGTTGTTTGCAGTGGTTTCCCACTAGGTGATGGGGTTGCCACTTCCCTATGCCGAGTTTTTTGAGATGCATATGGGATCATTTTCATTGATTATCTCCAAGAAGGAAAAGCAATTAATAGTGAATATTATGTGAACTTTTTGCAGCATTTGAGTGATGAAATCAAGCAAAACTAGCTGCATTTAGTGAAAAAGAAAATTTTGCTTCAAGAGAATGCGTCAGTTCACATGTGCGTTACTGCCGTGGTGAAAATCAATGAACTAAAATTTCAAATGGCTTCTGCATGCACACTGCCAGATTTAGCCCCTTCAGATTATTTTCTATTTCCAAACTTGAAGAAATAGTTTACTGGTAAAAGATTTGTCAACAATGAAGAGGTTAAGTGTGTAGTTGATGGCTATTTTGAAGAGTTCGATGGTTCTCAGTATAAACAAGATATCAAAGCTATTGAGCACCTTTGGGAAAAGTGTATTGAGCTGAAAGGAAACTATGTTGAGAAATAAATATGTTTTTACCAAAAATTGTTGTGCCTTCTTTGTTAGGTTGGGTACTTTGGGACAGCCCTTGTAAACATTTAAAAACTCTTCCCTTAGATGTAATTATTTTATGTCAACCAGCGTACTTATTGTTTTCAAACACACAAACCGTGCGTGGACAAGGTTTAAGAGGACTGAATAATTCAATGCCATAGCCAGGATTTGAACCATGGATCTTCCGCTTCATTCATGGCTGCTCTAACCACTAAGCTATGATGGCAACTTGCCAGTATGACATAAAATTCCCCCACCAATTAGTATTTTCCTGGTAGACCACTAGGGAATATCACATCTGAGATAAGTACCCCAAGGGTGACTTACAATCCTAAGTACTTTATGTACTGGGTTTTATTAAATAACCTTTAGATGGTACCATCTATTTAATAAACTACTCTTTCAAGATACATGGCCTTTGAATGGGTTATGCAAGGATTTTCTGTCCACCAGATGTGGAAATTTTGTTTGTTAATGTATTTGTTTAAATGAAAATGTGCCTCTTCAAAGATTATTTTCTTTGCAAAATTGTTGTTTACATGTCTCTGCAAAATGATTTTTATTTTCAGTGAGCTGTCAACAAGGGCAGCACCGTGGCCAAGCGGTTAGACTGTTTGCCTACCATGTAGGCAGCCTGGGTTCAATCCCAGGGACCGGCTTGTGGTATTCATGGTGGATGAAGTGGCACCTGGCCAGGTTTTCTCCGGGTTCTCCAGTTTCCCCATGCCACTCATTCCACCAATTGCTCCATAATCACCTTTACATTCATCAATTTCACCTGCATTTCATATCCTCTCCTCACTCTCATACCAGGTGCTGGGCTGACCACCCACTTCCAGGTCTTCACTCTGTCCAGTTCATAGGTTTGCCTGCTCCCGGCAAGTGTCTGACCCTAGGTACTAGCTTGTAAGTCCTAGGGGTTGTAAGTCCTATATAAGGGGAGGGTAAACTAAAGAAGAAGAGGAATTGATGGCAGGGTGCAAAACAGATTTGTATCCATTCTTGGGTACTATTGTCCTCATTTCTGGAAAGTATTTTAAAAACTGTAATGTAGATTTAGGTAGAATTTGTACATTTCCAAAAGCCCATCAGTGATACTAACGCACTGACCGGTAGAGTAAGCAAAGTGGCATCTTAGACAGAATATCTCTGGCTGAAATAAATATTATTCATTGTTTTTAATCATTCAGGAAACATACTGACTGTATGTATATTTTAAACTTGTGTACCTCCTAAGAAGTATTTACATACCTCAGGTTGAATATGTCTGTAATTAACTATTTGGAACAAATAAAATTTTGTATTATATATCAAAAGTGATTAGTTAAAGATTTTAAAAATTAATGTTTACATTATGTGATATAACATACTAAAAGCTCCTATGCCACACTGGTTTTATTCTCTCAATACGTGGTAAACATTTCAAGTTGAAAGAGTGTGAGTGAGTGAAGCTTGAGGGGTTGACAACTAGGTCATCTGGGTCAACTTGAAATAAAATGTAAATTTTTAGTTTTTCACAGATAATTGTCTGTATGAACTAATCCGTTAAAATAATTGATCAGAGACAGCCGTCATGTTTGCACCGAGAAGCTAATGCCTAACATCCGAAATTACTCCCCATATTCCACATTGATAAAAGCTTGAGTTCCGTAAAGGGCTCTTAGTTTGATCATATTAGTTTAAGAAAACGAGCTTGATCACGATTATGAGAAGTTCTCTATGATCCGCCACTGCATCCTCCGCTCCTGTAGGAAACAGTTGCAATACGGAGCGTAAGTCGTTATCAGAGGAGAGTCGGCAGTAAGTTGTCAGTGACACCATCGTCCGCATATAAGTGTCCTAGCTGCAGTATACTGGTAAGTAGCACTGACGTTAGGTGTGATTTAACGAACCATATATTGCTTTCCTTGCTAATATACCAGATTAAAAACTCTGATACGATGTATTCATACAACTTTATCAATGATAAATTCACGTATATTCATTATATTTTATGTAGAAAAGCGATTCTTCTGTCCCTACCACGTTACGATATATTATTCCCTGGAATTGTTTCAAATTATCAATATGCGGAAACTATATTCAAATGTTTATCTGTGATAACGAGCTCTTTGGACGGGAATAAGAGAACGGGAGTGTAGAAGCAATCGCGGACTTAGCATTTCAGCTGACAAGAAAAGGGCTAAATTTGCAATACATATATTTTAAAAAATCGGATAACGCAAAGAAAAAAAAGAAAAAGAAAAAAGACCCTCGAAATAAATTACGTATTTTAATAATCGTGTATTTTCCTGTAGTAAGTATATCCATCTGTTAAAGATTTTCTTCTGATACAAAATCCCAAAATTCTATCAAATAAAGGAAAGTTAACAGAGTATTTCCAGAAAATTCGAGATACATATATCTAAAATTAGTTTCGTATGTCAATAAATTAAACATGTGGCATTTTCATCAAAGTGACACCCTTTTTAACAAAATATAATAGTATAATTTTTCCGGTAAAGGATGATATCAAATTTTCTTCAAAATCTTCATAACACATCCCCGGAAGATGTTGAACTGAAATACAACTTTTTATTTTTATTTTCTTTGCTACGTAGTTTTCTTACATAGTGAAGTGTTGCATTCCACACAAAAATTTCACTTTGAAATTTCACCCGAAATACATGTTTTGGTCCCCCCTGAATCTAAAACAAGCATCTTTAGAGAAATGTCCGCGCGCGCGCGTGTGTGTATAAACAGCATAACTCAAAAACCAAATTTCGGTTAAATACCAAACTTGGTATTTAAATTTAGCATCTTCCAAGGTTGCGACACAAAGATTTTCAATTATTTCCTCCCACCACAGACTACCTTTCATGTGTAAGATTTTTTGAAAAATATTTTATCAAAAATGCCTCTAACGATATTGATTAAAATGGCACATGTTTTACGATATTTTCATGACAAATGAAATGTGGATCTTGAACTTTCTGGGAATTTCCTCTGAAGTCCTCGTCATTATGAATGACTTTTGCATAACTGTAAAGCGTAAGAAACAGACAAAATCTTACTGCACAAAACACATAGATCTCTTAAAACACACAATTTATTACCAATACATTTTGTTTTTGTGGAGTGCACCTTTTCTGAGATATTCGTTATTAGTTGCCTGAATTTTCCAATACTTACACTTCTCTGAAATGAGAAGTCATTTTGTTTATCTCTTGGCTCGGTGTGGGTGGCTCAGTTGGTTAGACGCTGGCCTACTGATCCCAAGGTCGCGGGTTCAAATCCGGCCCAGACCGATGGTTTTTAAGTGTGCTTAAAAACGACAGCTCCATGTCAGTAGATTTACTGGCATGTAAAAAAAAAAAAAAACTCCTGCGGGACAAAATTCCGGCACACCGGCGACGCTGATGTGATCCTGGCAATTGACAGCGTCGTTAAACAACAAAATAATTGAATTGAATTTATCTCTTGGCCCTGCAGTGAGAATGGAATTTCAAAGTCATCAAATCGCAACCAGCTTTAAGCCTACTCTGTTACCAGTTTCCTCTTGCACCTACAAAAAAATTGGCAATAAGATAATTTCTGCAAATGTTTATCTCGATTATCATGAAGTAGTGGAATAAGCGTTTGTAAGAACAGAGTGAGGTGGCGCTGTGGTCGAGCGACTAGACCGTGAGCCTACTTCCTAGGCGCCCCTGGTTCGATCCCTGGGACCCGCATGCGGTATTCGTGGTGGACGAAGCGGCATTGGGCAGGTTTTCTCCGGGTTCTCCAGTTCGCCTCGCCACTCATTCCACCATCATCACCTTTCCATTCATCGATTTCGCCTGTGTTCCATATCACCCCTCTTGGCTGACCATCCGCTTCCAGGTCTTCACTCTGTCCGGTCCATAGATTCCTGTGCTCCCCGACAGGCGTCTCACCCTAGGCACTGGCTTGTAAGTCCTCCATAAGGGAAGGGTAATCAGGTAAAGAAAAAGAACAATAGAGTGTACAAGAGTAGAGAAAATCATGTGAGTGCAACCCACCAGATTTTTGGATGTATGTTGCTCATCTTTACTTTCTCTACTACTATAGTATGTAGGGAAAGTATCTATTGTATTCAATCCAAAATTTCCATGTTGAGATTTCACCGGAAATATATGTTTCGAGGCCCCCGGATTCAAAAAAATAAAAATAAAAAAGCATTTTTAGAAAAAGGTCCGTGTATGTCTGTCTGACTGAACAGCATAACTCAAAAACGAAAAGTGAATTAAAAACCAAGATTGGTATTTAAAGTTAAAGCTAAAAAGTACATTACGCAGGGGGACACCTCACTCACATCGACTTACACAGGTCTATTGTGGCTACCACCCCCAGGAGGCAGGGATGAATGAGAGAACCGAAGGGATGCTATCAGACTCGCAGCTAGACAGGCGAACCAGAGACGCATGGAAGTCCCTAACCAGTAAGGTCGGTATTTAAGTTTAAATGTTTCAAAGATGTGACAAGATTTTGCAGAAAATTCTTGCACCCTAAACTACCATTTACATACAAATTTTTTCGAACATTTTGACTTTCTCAGAAAAAAAAAACATCTATATATTTAAGATACTTTTTATGACAAATGAAAATGTGTATTTTGAATTTTACGGCTATAGCCCATGTAGTCCTCTTTACTCTTGATGACTTTTGCATAACTGGTAAACCGTACCAAATCCGACTATACAAAAAATGTAGATCTCGTTAAAACACACAAGTTATGTCCAAATGCATTTTTTTGTCGAGTGAACCATTCCGAAAATATTTCTTGTTATTTGTGTGAGTTTTGCCATATTGAAAACTTTTCTCAAATGGAAGGTCGTTATTCACTTGTTTATTTATTGGCCGTGCAAAGAGAACGGAAGTTCAAAGCCTCCTAATAGCGACCAGCTTTAAAAGATTTCACTGCCACTCAAAGCTTACATATTCCCCTTGCTCCTACAAGGAAATAAGCAGTAAGATAATTTCTGCAAATGCTTATCTCGACTAACATGAAGAGTAAAGAGGAATAAGAGTTTGTAAGAATAATTAGTACAAGAGTAGAGACAGTCACGTGAGTGCAACATATCAGATTTTTTAAAAATGCTTTTTCTCGGATGTGGTTCCAACATTTCTAATTCCGGTGATATCTGATTTTGAATTTTTAGGGTGGAATACGGTATTTCTACCTGCCATATTTAAACGATGGAGAAAGGAATTTCATTATGTTATGATATATTTTACTTTTCTTTCTTTCTTTCTTTCTTTCTTTCTTTCTTTCTTTCTTTCTTTCTTTCTTTCTTTCTTTCTTTCTTTCTTTCTTTCTTTCTTTCTTTCCTTCTTTCCTTCTTTCCTTCTTTCCTTCTTTCCTTCTTTCCTTCTTTCCTTCTTTCCTTCTTTCCCTCCTTTCCCTCCTTTCACTCCTTTCCCTCCTTTCCCTCCTTTCCCTCCTTTCCCTCCTTTCCCTCCTTTCCCTCCTTTCCCTCCTTTCCCTCCTTTCCCTCCTTTCCCTCCTTTCCCTCCTTTCCCTCCTTTCCCTCCTTTCCCTCCTTTCCCTCCTTTCCCTCCTTTCCCTCCTTTCCCTCCTTTCCCTCCTTTCCCTCCTTTCCCTCCTTTCCCTCCTTTCCCTCCTTTCCCTCCTTTCCCTCCTTTTGTCGATATACTATCCTTAGGTATTCACGTTGAACTGAGTTGCGTGTTTGCAGGTATTTCAAATAGCGTTTATTTTTTACAGGATTTTGTAGCACTTTACTCAAGATTTGATTTTCTGAAGCATACATACTTTGAACCGTTATGTATTACATTGTCAGGATGACCATTCATGTCTATAAAACTGGTTTTTATTTTTAAGTGTATCACTTTTGACATGGTAACGTAAGTCTAAAAGTAAGAAAGACTATATTTTATTGGTACATTCAAAACATGTATCCATCTTAATATTTAATTTCACTTATTCAGATGCTATTAAATTGTCAAAGAGCCTTATTGCTTTAGACAGGTTTTACGTTTGGGTATATACCGAATTTCAAACGGGTTAGATTCCTTTTAAAGATTCCTTTTCAAGAAAGAACCAACCATTTACGTGGAAAATGTTTCGTTACTCATTATTTGCTTTTAGTTTTTTTCTACTACTTACCTATAAAAATACCTATAAAAATACCTATAAAAATTTTACACCCAAAATTTGGATAGTAAGATTTTATCTGAACTTATACGTTTTGAGGTGTCCTGACCAAAAAGGGTATTTTATAAAAAAAAAAAAAAAGGAGTTGTGTGTATATTCTTGAGGACAGAATGGTTCAAAAACAAAAAGTCGGTAAATACCAAACTATACCCCTATAGGACAAAAATATGTTACGAAAACAACAAACAAACCACCCAAAATTACGCCCACCACTGTAGCGTGGTGGTAGCGTGTCTGCTCACGTCTAAGAGGTCGCGAGTTCGAATCGATGAGTTATCCGGATAAGGTTTTTCCGAGGTTTTCCCTTGTTCTGAGATGAAGAATGTTGGATAGCTTAAACCTCTATGGACCTCTGGCTCATTTGAGCATCGTTTCACCAATTTCATTCATTCACCGTCTGATATGACACTACGTTGGAGGACGTTAATAACTACGAAACTACGCTTTGCATGAAATAGTTTTTGTTGAGTTGTGTTTTCTCAAAAATGGTTCTGAAGCTTTTGGTTAAAATAGCAATGCTTAAGAATCACGTTTAAATTGTAAGAGATAGCTAAAAACTTTCTGCATGAAAATTTAGATTTTGTTAAAACACACAATTCATTTCAAATATATGCTGTGGCATTTACCATTTCCGAGATATTCTTTGTTGTTGATTTCAGATTTTAAATACTTTTGTTTTCAAACGATAAGTGTTTTCTTTTTGTCACCCTTGCTTTTCGTTGTGGTGCAAAGAGCGTGAGATTTCAAGCTGATCGAATAGCCATCCGCTTATTAAAACTCTGGCAACAGATTTACCTCACTGTATCTTTTTTTACCTACAAGGAGTAGTGCGTAGCGTTTAAGGGCCCGTCGACAGCTAGGTCATTTGGGCCACCTACAAGGAGGTGTGTGAGTATGAAATGAAAGTTTATCTCGATTATCAACAAGTCGATAGAGGAATAGTTTAAGAGTGAGTCATGTGAATGCAACATATCACATCATTTTATTCCTGTATCACGTACGGTAGACAAACAAAGTGTGGCACTCCACCCAAAAATTCGTATCTGTATTACATGAAAATCTATACGAATCCTCCAGAATAATTCAAAAACATAGAAAAATGATCGTGTGTGCGTTTTGTCTGTGGACAGCATAAATCGAAAACAAAATGTCGGATAAATATCACATATGGTATTTAGACAGTATCTTCCAAGGATGAAACAAGAAGATTTCCAAGAAAATCTCTCACACCAAACTATCCTTTTCATGAAAAAATAGTTAATTTTATTTTGGCTCTGAGCGATCTTTTAAAGCTTTGAAATTCCGTTCTCTGACACGGCTAAGATATAAAAAAATGAATAAGATCTATTTGACGAAAGTATAAGTAAACTCACACAAATAAAATGAATATCTCCGAAATGTTTGACTCCGCAAAAGAATGAATTTGAACTTACTGCATGTTTTAACCTACATTTTTTGTACAGTAAGATTTGGTCTATCTCTTATGGTTTACCAGGTATGAAAAAGTCATCAAGAGTCAACACGACTACGTGGGCTGTAGCCAGAAATCTCAAAATATACATTTCATTTGCTATACAAATACCTTAAACATATGGCGTTTTAATCAAAATCGTTAGAGTCATTTTCGAAACAATCAACATTTTCGAAAAATTTTCCAGGTAAAGGGTAGCTTAGGGTGGAGGAATTTTCTTCAAAATCTTCGTGTCACATTCTTGAAAGATATCAAACTTAAATACCTACCAACTTTGGTTTTTAATCGATCTTTCGTTTTGAGTTACGCTGTTCACAGTTAGATAGACACACATATGGATCTTTTTCTAAAAATGCTTTTCTTTTTTATTCAGGGGGCCTCAAAACACACACACACATTTATTTGGGTCAATTTAACATGCATTTATAAATCACTTCACTTTTTAACATGTCCTTGAATCACTTCCCGAAAATATTCAGGTTATTGCCATGGCAAAGTATTCTTTTATAATTGTTTCTTTTACAAAGCCTTCAATCATTTTTATGACAAGCTTTGCTTTTTCTTTTATTAACTCATATTTATATCTCGACATTGAATTTTTGGGTGGAATGCCATGCTTCCTCTACTTTACTATACGTAGTAGAGGAAGTAAACATACAGTGGATAAAGAGAGTTATACAAATGTAACAAATTCTCGTCGTTGTCGTCATCATAATCGTCATCGTCGTCGTCATCATCATCATCATCGTCATCGTCATCATCATCCCCACCACCTTCTTCATCTTCTTTCATTTGTATAGCAATTTTAACTTCTGTTATTATATCGGTGGCTTTGGCTTTGAAATAGGTTTTCATTGTTGGCTTTTACTTATTTTCATTAGGAAACACACTTGCATTCACTCCCTTACTTCTAATTACACAGTCAGTAGAGAGTAGGAAATTATATCTAATCAATTAAATAACAAACTCCGCCGGCGCTAAGAATCCAACCAGGGACTTCTGGGTTAATCCATATTATTTGCGATAACTTCTAGGCAAAAATTAATCTTCAGAGAGGAGCTTTAGGTGCGTAGTGTTTTTATTAAGGTAAATTAAAGCTCTTCGGAAAGATACCATAGTCTGAATTTTGCCTCTAGTTTTAAAAATACCCATTTTATGCCCCTTTTTTCGCTTTTGGGACTTTGTCCCTTTTTTCGTCCAATCATGTCCATAATCCCCCGTTCTCTTTTACTTTAGTTTACCTTTATTCAGTCTTATAGAGTGCATTTTATCATTTATAGAACAAATATTGTGAGTTTAATTCAATATAAAATATTTAACTTTCAATTAACGTCTCAGTTTGCAGTGAACATGCGAACTTATCTACTTTCGATAAATACACCTGAGAATACACCTGCAGCAATTGAAAATAATTGTGTGAACGGCAAAATCACTTTACCGCTACAAAAAGCTTACGGTAATGCAAATGACAATGAGTGTATTTCATTCTATCCTTTTAATTTCACCAGAATCAGCAACCTGGTGTTCGTGAATGTAAGTTTGTTATTAAACGAGTGTATTACTAGATTTTACCTTGCCAAAGGTGTCCAGTGCCCGATTTTTTTGTTTTGGCTGAGGAATTCAAAGATCTCATAGAAACTGATACGATGCACTGTTTGCATTCATAAATTTTGTTGGTAAAAAACACCAGTGGGATCGCATCAAAAATACATTTCCAGCTCTAAGCATCAAAAGAAGAGAACTCTAAACAAATAAATCACAACCTTAATTTAGAAATGTATTTGAATAGTTGTTCAAAACGTCCAAATTTGAAAGAATTCAGCTTTGATTTGTGTGCAGCTCTTACACAAACGGAAATTTCACTAAATAAGGTGAACCGTCCAGCCTTTGGGGGATTTGTAGAAATATATACAAAGATGTCAATGCCCGATGAGAGTACTTTTAGGAAAAACTACATGGAGTCTGTTTATCATACAAAGAACCAGGGAGAAAATGTCGGTAACCATAACGGCAACGGTAAGCAAGGGAGCGCTCAATATTTTCATTCACAACAGCCCGGCAATGAGAACGGCAAGATACGCCATCGATCGGCTTATCGATAGAAAGTGCAGGTCGATATTGCGCATTGGCAATTCATTTGTTTCTAACTGACCAATCATAATTTTTCTAGCTCTGCGGCTAGAGAGAGCTCTAGCAGGTGTTTCATGGCACGGCCGGCCTGAATAATTTCTACAGCGAAAAGCATAATACGCACAATATGAATCTAACATGCCGTGCCCGGTAACGCGAACAGAAAGTTAAAACTTGTCCACGTCTTCTTTCCCGTCTGGAAAACTTTCTGTCAGTTGTGAACACTCCCATTTGAATATATGTATTTCAACTTTTTCGATCTAGCTATCCTTTAACCGGGCTACCTATTGTGATGGGCCTAGCAGGTGGCATGTTAACATTAGTTCTTAAAATAACATATTTTTTCCTTTCTTTTGCAGGTCAGCTTGAAATGAAATCCTATGATGGTAAGTGAAAGAAAAAAACACTGATGTGTTACATTCACATGGCTTTCTATACCCATTCTTCAACAAACTATTCTTATTAAAGCTTATTTCTCTATCTTTTTCTTATTAATCTTGATAAAAAAAATTGTAGAAATGGTTTTATAGATCACATTTCCTTGTAGGTGCAATGGGAATAGGGAATAC
This sequence comes from Tenodera sinensis, assembly GCA_030765045.1. Lineage (NCBI taxonomy): Eukaryota > Metazoa > Arthropoda > Insecta > Mantodea > Mantidae > Tenodera > Tenodera sinensis. Next base: position 145,760,852 of record CM060965.1, on the reverse strand, counting down.
AGCAAGCTTAAGCAACAATCACATCTTTTAAGACTGGTCGCTATGTGGTGGCTTTGAAATTCCCTTCACTTTTGCAAGACATGGGGAAAAAAGGAAAGCAAAAGAAAAAAATATCGATCTCCCATTTGAGAAAAGTATAAGTAGAGGAAAATCTCAACCAATAACAAGGAGTATCTGAAAGTGATTTACTTAAGAACATAAGTCAGATATAAATTATGTGCTTTAACGAGATCTAAATTTCTTTCTGCAGTGAGATTTTGTCTATCTCTTATAGTTCACCAGTTATATTAATGTCATCCGCAATAAAGAGAACATCAGATTCTATTCTCAGAAAATTGGAATATAAATTTCATTTGTAATGGAAATATCTTAAACATAAAGTACTTTAATCCAAATTATTAGAATCATTTTTAAAGAAAAGCTACATTTTCAAAAAACTTTCTATGCAAAAGATATTTGGGGTAGGAGATTTTCTTGAAAATCTTGGAAGACGCTTAACTTAAATGCTAAGTTTGGCATTTAACCGACTATTTGCTTTGGAATTATGCTGTTCACAGACACATGTACACACACAAACATACGGACACACACAGACACCCCGACACACAGAAATACGGACACCCACAAATAGGGAAATACACACAGACACCCGGACACACCAGACACCCGGACACACAGAAACACTGACACCCACACATAGGGAAATACACACAGACACATAGACACACCAGACACCCGGACACACAGAAACACGGACACCCACAGATAGGGAAATACACACAGACACATGGACACACAGAAATACGGACACCTACAGATAGGGAAATACACACAGCCACATGGACACACAGAAATACGGACACCTACAGATAGGGAAATACACTCAGACACATAGACACACCAGACACCCGGACACACAGAAACACGGACACCCACAGATAGGGAAATACACACAGACACATGGACACACAGAAATACGGACACCTACAGATAGGGAAATACACACAGACACATGAACACACAGAAATACGGACACCTACAGATAAGGAAATACACACAGACACATAGACACACCAGACACCCGGACACACAGAAACACGGACACCCACAGATAGGGAAATACACACAGACACATAGACACACCAGACACCCGGACACACAGAAACACGGACACCCACAGATAGGCAAATACACACAGACACATGGACACACAGAAATACGGACACCTACAGATAGGGAAATACACACAGACACATGGACACACAGAAATACGGACACCTACAGATAGGGAAATACACACAGACACATGGACACACAGAAATACGGACACCTACAGATAGGGAAATACACACAGACACATGGACACACCAGACACATAGACACACCAGACACCCGGACACATAGAAATACGGACACCCACAGATAGGGAAATACACACAGACACATAGACACACCAGACACCCGGACACACAGAAATACGGACACCCACAGATAGGGAAATACACACAGACACATGGACACACAGAAATACGGACACCCACAGATAGGGAAATACACACAGACACATAGACACGCCAGACACATGGACACACAGAAATACGGACACCCACAGATAGGGAAATACACACAGACACATAGACACACCAGACACATGGACACACAGAAATACGGACACCCACAGATAGGGAAATACACACAGACACATAGACACACCAGACACATGGACACACAGAAACACGGACACCCGCAGATAGGGAAATACACACAGACACATGGACACACAGAAATACGGACACCTACAGATAGGGAAATACACACAGACACATAGACACACCAGACACCCGGACACACAGAAATACGGACACCCACAGATAGGGAAATACACACAGACACATGGACACACAGAAATACGGACACCTACAGATAGGGAAATACACACAGACACATAGACACACCAGACACCCGGACACACAGAAATACGGACACCTACAGATAGGGAAATACACACAGACACATGGACACACAGAAATACGGACACCTACAGATAGGGAAATACACACAGACACATGGACACACAGAAATACGGACACCTACAGATAGGCAAATACACACAGACACATGCACACACAGAAACACGGACACCCACAGATAGAGAAATACATACAGACTCATGGACACACAGAAATACGGACACCCACAGATAGGGAAATACACACAAACACATAGACACACCAGACACCCGGACACATAGAAATACGGACACCCACAGATAGGGAAATACACACAGACACATAGACACACCAGACACCCGGACACACAGAAATACGGACACCCACAGATAGGGAAATACACACAGACACATGGACACACAGAAATACGGACACCCACAGATAGGGAAATACACACAGACACATAGACACACCAGACACATGGACACACAGAAATACGGACACCCACAGATAGGGAAATACACACAGACACATAGACACACCAGACACATGGACACACAGAAATACGGACACCCACAGATAGGGAAATACACACAGACACATAGACACACCAGACACATGGACACACAGAAATACGGACACCCACAGATAGGGAAATACACACAGACACATAGACACACCAGACACATGGACACACAGAAATACGGACACCCACAGATAGGAAAATACACACAGACACATGGACACACAGAAATACGGACACCCACACATAGGGAAATACACACAGACACATAGACACACCATGCACCCGGACACACAGAAATACGGACACCCACAGATAGGGAAACACACACAGACACATAGACACACCAGACACATGGACACACAGAAATACGGACACCCACAGATAGGGAAATACACACAGACACATGGACACACAGAAACACGGACACCCACAGATAGGGAAATACACACAGACACATGGACACATAGAATCACGGACACCCACAGATAGGGAAATACACACAGACACATGGACACACAGAAACACGGACACCCACAGATAGGGAAATACACACAGACACCCGGACACACAGAAATACGGACACCCACAGATAGGGAAATACACACAGACACCCGGACACACAGAAACACGGACACCCACAGATAGGGAAATACACACAGACACCCGGACACACAGAAATACGGACACTCACAGATAGGGAAATACACACAGACACCCGGACACACCAGACATCCGGACACAAACAGACTTTCGGGCATACACATACATACGGATACACAACACACACACACATACACATACACACGGACACGCTCACGGACACACACAACACACACAGACTTACAGGCATACACATACACACGGACACACACAGACTTTCGAGCATACACATACACACCGTCACACAAAACACACACACAGACTTACAGGCATACACATACATACCGTCACACACAACACACACACAGACTTACAGGCATACACATACACACGGATACACACAGACGTTCGGGCATGCACATACACACCGTCACACACAACACACACAGAGACTTACAGGCATACACATACATACCGTCACACACAACACACACACAGACTTACAGGCATACTCATACATATGGACACACACAACACACACACAGACTTACAGGCATACACATACACACAGACACACACAACACACACACAGACTTACAGGCCTACACATACACACGGACACACACAACACACACACACAGACTTACAGGCATACACATACACACGGATACAAACAGACTTTCGGGCATACACATACACACCGTCACACACAACACACACAGACTTACAGGCATACACATACATACCGTCACACACAACACACACAGAGACTTACAGGCATACACATACACACCGTCACACACAACACACACACAGACTTACAGGCATACGCATACACACGGATACACATAGGATTTTGGGCATACACATACACACCGTCACACACAACACACACACACAGACTTACAGGCATACACATATATACGGATACACAACACACACACAGACTTACAGGTATACGGATACACAACACACACACCCATAGACTTACGGGCATACACATACACACCGTCACACACAACGCACACACAGACTTACAGGCATACACATACATACGGATACACAACACACACACACACATCAACTTACGGGCATACACATACACACGGACACACACAACACACACAGACTTACGGGCATACACATACATACGGATACACAACACACACACATAGACTTACGGGCATACGCATACGCACGGACACACACAACACACACACAGACTTACAGGCATACACATACATACGGATACACAACACACACAGACTTACAGGCATACACATACATACAGATACACAACACACACACATAGACTTACGGGCATACACATACACACCGTCACACACAACACACACACAGACTTACAGGCATACACATACATACGGATACACAACACACACACATAGACTTACGGGCATACACATACCCACGGACACACACAACACACACACTGACTTACAGGCCTACACATACACACGGACACACACAACACACACAGACTTACAGGCCTACACATACACACGGACATACACAACACACACAGACTTACAGGCCTACACATACACACGGACACACACAACACACACAGACTTACAGTCATACCCATACACACGGACACACACAGACTTTCGGGCGTACACATACACAGGGATACACACAGACTTTCGGGCATGCACATACACACCGTCACACACAACAACACACACAGACTTACAGGCATACACATACATACCGTCACACACAACACACACACACAGACTTACAGGCATACACATACACACGGATACACACAGACGTTCGGGCATGCACATACACACCGTCACACACAACACACACAGAGACTTACAGACATACACATACACACCGTCACACACAACACACACAGACTTACAGGCATACGCATACACACGGATACATACAGACTTTCGGGCATACACATACACACCGTCACACACAACACACACAGACTTACAGGCATACACATACATACGGATACACAACACACACACATCGACTTACGGGTATACACATACACACGGACACACATAACACACACACTGACTTACAGGCCTACACATACACACGGACACACACAACACACACACACACAGACTTACAGGCCTACACATACACACGGACACACACAACACACACACAGACTTACAGGCCTACACATACACACGGACACACACAGACTTTCGGGCATGCACATACACACCGTCACACACAACACACACAGAGACTTACAGGCATACACATACATACCGTCACACACAACACACACACAGACTTACAGGCATACACATACATATGGACACACACAACACACACACAGACTTACAGGCATACACATACACACGGACACACACAACAACACAACACACACACAGACTGACAGGTCTACACATACACACGGACACACACAACACACACACAGACTTACAGGCATACACATACACACGGACACACAGAGACTTTCGAGCGTACACATACACACGGATACACACAGACTTTCGGGCATACACATACACACGGACACACACAACACACACAGAGACTTACAGGCATACACATACACACGGATACACACAGACTTTCGGGCATACACATACTCACCGTCACACACAACACACACACAGACTTACAGGCATACACATACATACTGTCACACACAACACACACAGAGACTTACAGGCATACACATACACACCGTCACACACAACACACACACAGACTTACAGGCATACGCATACACACGGATACACATAGACTTTCGGGCATACACATACACACCGTCACACACAACACACACACAGACTTACAGGCATACACATACATACGGATACACACAGACTTTCGGGCATACACATACACACGGACACACACAACACACACAGAGACTTACAGGCATACAAATACACACGGATACACACAGACTTTCGGGCATACACATACACAACATCACACACAACACACACACAGACTTACAGGCATACACATACATACCGTCACACACAACACACACAGAAACTTACAGGCATACACATACACACCGTCACACACAACACACACACAGACTTACAGGCATACGCATACACACGGATACATACAGACTTTCGGGCATACACATACACACCGTCACACACAACACACACACAGACTTACAGGCATACACATACACACGGATACACACAGACTTTCGGGCATAGACATACACACCGTCACACACAACACACACACAGACTTACAGGCATACGCATACACACGGATACACATAGACTTTCGGGCATACACATACACACCGTCACACACAACACACACACAGACTTACAGGCATACACATACACACGGATACACACAGACTTTCGGGCATAGACATACACACCGTCACACACAACACACACAGAAACTTACAGGCATACACATACACACCGTCACACACAACACACACACAGACTTACAGGCATACGCATACACACGGATACACATAGACTTTCGGGCATACACATACACACCGTCACACACAACACACACACAGACTTACAGGCATACACATACATACAGATACTCAACACACACACACATAGACTTACGGGCATACACATACACACCGTCACACACAACACACACACAGACTTACAGGCATACACATACATACAGATACTCAACACACACACACATAGACTTACGGGCATACACATACACACGGACACACACAACACACACACTGACTTACAGGCCTACACATACACACGGACACACACAACACACACACACACAGACTTACAGGCCTACACATACACACGGACACACACAACACACACAGACTTACAGGCCTACACATACACACGGACACACACAGACTTTCGGGCATGCACATACACACCGTCACACACAACACACACAGAGACTTACAGGCATACACATACATACCGTCACACACAACACACACACAGACTTACAGGCATACACATACATATGGACACACACAACACACACACAGTCTTACAGGCATACACATACACACGGACACACACAACAACACAACACACACACACAGACTTACAGGCCTACACATACACACGGACACACACAACACACACAGACTTACAGGCATACACATACACACGGACACACACAGACTTTCGGGCGTACACATACACACGGATACACACAGACTTTCGGGCATACACATACACACGGACACACACAACACACACAGAGACTTACAGGCATACACATACACACGGATACACACAGACTTTCGGGCATACACATACACACCGTCACACACAACACACACACAGACTTACAGGCATACACATACATACCGTCACACACAACACACACAGAGACTTACAGGCATACACATACACACCGTCACACACAACACACACACAGACTTACAGGCATACGCATACACACGGATACACATAGACTTTCGGGCATACACATACACACCGTCACACACAACACACACACAGACTTACAGGCATACACATACACACGGATACACACAGACTTTCGGGCATAGACATACACACCGTCACACACAACACACACACAGACTTACAGGCATACACATACATACGGATACACAACACACACACACACACACACACACACACACACACACACACACACAGACTTACAGGCATACACATACACACGGACACACACAACACACACACAAACTTACAGGCATACACATGCACACGGGCACACACAACACACACCGAGACTTACACGTATGCACATACTCACGTACACACAGACGTACGGACATACACACGGACACTCACAACACACACAGACTTCCAGGCATATACATACACACGGACACACAGACATGCGGGCACACTCACAGATATACATACTTAGACACGCGTACATTCACACAGACATATGTACACATTGCGGGCCTTTTCCTAAAAATTATTTTTTATTCAGGTAGTAATATTATGGGTAATATCTTTATGGAATTTTTCGGTGGAATGTACTTTGTTCTCTGCCTACTGTACGTGGCAGAAAAATTAAAAAATGCAGTTATAATTGTACTATTCTCTTTAGTATAAACATCATTATTGTTGTGTAATTTGATGTGAAAGTATAAAATAAACTGCCTCTGTGGTCTGGTGATTATCCAGAGAGCCCGAGTTTGATTTTCTGCTGGAGCGCGGGAAATCTGCTCTAGCCGGGATTATTCCCTGTCCTCCCGAATCTGAAGGTATGCATGTAAGTATGATTGTATGTGTGCATGTGCGTGTATGAGTGAGTGGGTGAGTGAGTGAGTGAGTGAGTGAGTGAGTGAGTGAGTGAGTGAGTGAGTTGGGTTTAAGGACCCGTCGACAACTAGGTCATTAGGGCCCGAAGTCCGAAAATAAAAACAACCAAATTAGTAAATGCTCACCCCTAAAAGGTTAAAACGTCAAAGTTAAAATAACTAAAACGGAAAGTTAAAAGTACTAAAACGTCATTTAAAACGGCTAAAAGTTATAACTGGTAAAAACTGAACTTGTAAGACTTAAGAAGCTAAAACCACGCTAAAATCCTAATTCCGCCAGGATAAAAGACACCTTACACTTGCTTGCCAAAACCAATCTTGGCAACAAACCGCGGTACTGCACCTACAGCTACTGGGTCATTGCTTAAAACAGAGCACAGTGCAAGGCCCAGGCCAACGGACTGGCGCTCACGAGTGTATTGCGCACAATCAAGAAGGACATGTGCGACGGAGAGTGGAACATTGCACGTCGCACAGACAGGCCCCGGATCACCGCGCAAAAGGTGTGCATGCGTGGCTCGATGTACGTGTATGTGTGTGAATTAATATCAAAGATTAACTTAACTGTAAGCCAGTGACATCATTTACAATCAGCAAATGCTCTTAAGTTAAAAAGTTACCGATATGACGAGGTGTTAAAGGTAGAATGTAAGCTGAGAAAAAGAAAAATTATACAGCATATGAGAGTATGAAGGAAGTGTCAGTTGGATGTAATCCTTTACTGGAAAGAGTATATCTATTTGCTCTAGAACTTAGATGATATGGAGTTGAACTGTGAATACTTGGTGAAGGTTAGAAATCAGCTGTAATAAATAACCCAATTCGACAACCAAATAATTTCTTCATAAATTATTTCAGACTTTATCATAGAATCAGCTGGAAGTGGTTGACATATCTAGAAGATAACTGTGCGACATCAGGGAAATAAAGATCTCTTTTTTGAATAAGAATTGAATAAAAATAACTTAATGCAGCGGTACTTTAAAATAATATTTAACATTTCGTATTTGCAACTCTAAGATGAAATTAAATATCTGTATCCTTTATTTGTACTTGGTGGTGGAAGGTAAAAAGGTTTAACAGTATAGGAGAAAGAGGGGCCCTCTGTGTCTCTCTCTTTCACATACACTCATTCTGCATTTAATCATTAGACCAAAATGCTCCACTAACATACTATTATTAATAAGCTCTATTCGGAGAATAACAATTGATGCAAACATTAATTAAAATGGGTAAATGAAAGGCCGAATTAAAACAGCACCTACTGTTCGTATCAACAAAAGAGTGCCTTGCTTTTTCCCCACTTCAAGGGGGCCCAAATAACCTAGTTGTCGGCGGGCCCTTAAACACCACTCACTCACTTACTCACTCTCACTCACTCACTCCTCGCCTCAATTCCTCTAACGGAAACCTTTAGGGTAAATATTTCCAATTATTTTCATTTTTACTGTAAAGTTTTTCCTGTTTCTCTCCTGTCCTCTGCCTTAGAATTATTCCTTATCAATCGCTTGCAAAAGCCGGAAACTGACAACAGCTTTTGAAGAGTTAGCTTGGTGCTCCTTTGTTGATCCCTTATCTAATCGCCTTTTACATTTATGAGTTCCTCTTCGGCAGGATTTTATAGTTCAGGAACGAAGTAGGTATAAGTCATAATTGTAGGCTGTGTATCACGTAATTATAGGTAATTCTGTAGCGCAGTTTCTAGCGCGGAGCCGGGTGCGATCCCCGGTACTAGCATGGGGATTTTTCCCCGCTGGTAGGTCTGGGACGGGCTGCACTCAGCCTCGTTAGGTCCCGGGGAGCCATTTGAACAGCTACTTGAAGAAGCAGCGGCTCCAGGTCAAGAAGGCCACATAACTGGCCGGGAGAGCTCGGGGCGCTAACCACTTTTCACTCTCTAGTAGTGCACCCCACCAATGGCGCCTGTAATGGGCAGAGGTAGGGGACGCAGCTGGGCCCTTCGTGTGCTGTTGAGATGGGGTTTACTTTACTTTTTTACAACGGGCGGCCCCATCGCATACCGCAGCCTATATACCGGGAGATAAAATAATTTCCGAACGGCTGCGCGGTGTTTTGCCTGTCCGCGTTCTCAGCACTCGTTGCGATCTGTCGCTGTCATAGAAAGGCGCGGATGAAACCATACAACATTTCTAGAACTACTTTTAAAGGCTTTACTTACCAACTTTATGAAAGGAGATGCTAAAACTGGCCACTGTCGCTGTCCATAGATTTTTGGCCCCTCTTTAGGAAACTATCCATCACTCGTACTTCATGTTGAGAAATACTGGAAATTTCCTGACGGATATTTTGTTTTAATCCTTCTAGGCTGTGTGGGCTTGTCTTGTGCACTTTATGTTTTAAGTTATCCAGAGACACATCGCTTATTGGATTTCTGAGAAACCTTTCTCCGCTAATGGCGCACCATACACCAATCTTTTCGTCACGAAGAGGTTTTATAAACAACATTAGGTTCTAAGTTATAGGGCCAATTTTTTTTTCTAGTCGACAGTTGATGCCCATACGTATGTGAATACAATTTTGCCCCCCTTTGTTTAGAGAATTAACCGACAGGGAGCGTGATATTCCCTTTCTTCAACAGGACTCTGCAACAGCTCATACAGCCAATCTTTCGATGACAATTGATAGTCTGTTTCAGGACAGAATTATTAGTAGAGATTTGTGCCCCTTCGGCCCCCAACTTAACCCGCTGCAATTTCTACCTCAGGGTAACTTAAAACATAAAGAGCACAAAACAAACCTATACACCCTGGAAGAATTAGAACAAAATATCCGCCAGGAAATTTCCAGCATTTCTCAACGTGAACTACGGCGAGTGACGGATAGTTTCCTAAAGAGGTGCCAAAAATATACGGTCAAGGACAGTGGTCAGTTTCAGCATCTCCTTTCATAAAATTGGTAAGTAAAAACTTTAACAGTAGTTTTAAAAATATATGGTTTCATCCGCCATTTTCTGTGATAACGGCAGACGGCAACGAGCGCCGAGGACGCCGACAGGCAAAACACTGCGCAGTCCGTTCGGAAGTTTTTTGCTCTCCCGGCATATCTGTTGTGGCTACCAACCCCCAGAAGGAATGGATGAGTGAAGGGATAGAGAAGCTGCAGTGCGAAGGGCTACAGAGACGCTCAGAAATCCCTAACATGTCCTTGCTCAAAGCCCTAAACCATTTCTGGAGCTGCTCAGGAATGAACAGTTCTTGAAACCAGGTAGCTCTCTTTGTGTTCGCAGGGGCATCTGCCCGGTAATACCTCACACTACGAAATGTGAAACCACATCTGAAACTTCAGAAGTAAACGCAATGAGAGGGGAATGAGATAACGAATATCGTTGTAGAAGATAAATCACATCAGCATTTGCCTACCGACCAAGGAAAATCACAAAAAACAAGATCAAAGTGGGCGGTCGATGGGGAATTGAACCCAGGACCTCTCGAAATACGAGTCTCATATGCTACTGCAGAGGTAACTTGCTGCTTATGTGATTAATTACTAAGCATCCAAAACAACAAATTTGTGATAACTCCCGCTGCAGGTTCACACGGTACAGATTTCAGCAAAACAATCGCCAGTCTCCCAAAGAATAGGACGGTAGGACGAAATCTTTTTGCTCAAATAAAGGAAAGGTATTTATTCCTTACAGTACCAGGTTTGGTCATTAACTTCAGATTATCATAATGACAATATGTGGGGTCTTTCAAAAGTAACTCCAAACATTAAACCACTACAAATATATTTGAGGTAGAACTCTCTCTGTCTCTCTCCCCCCTGTCTCTCTCTCTCACACACACTCAGTCATTCACTCACTCACTCTCTCTCACTCACTCACATGCACGCGCGCGCGCGCGCACACACACACACACACACCACCACCACCATCACCATCACCACCACCACTACCACAGCGTTGGGTAAACAATGGAGTTTACAAAACATTGGGAAGTTGTCCTCGCAGCATTCTATCTGCGACACCATGCATAGCATTTTGTAGATGTCTTGGAATATTGACATCTTCTTGCCAAATGCCATCGTTCAGTTGCATTGGGGTTGTTTGATGTGTCAGAAAAAATTTGTTCTTTACGTAATCCCACAATCAAAAGACGACCGAATTAAAATATGGATATCTCTGTTTGGGAAGTGCCTACCGATGAAGTTATCGGTATGGCATATGCCATATTTCATGGACCTATAATCAGACTTTAATTCAATAGTATCTTCATGATTTAAAAGTTACTGCATGCTGTGGCTTCACTTCACAATTATTCATCATTGGGCCATGTTATTTCGAAGACATTAATGGAACGAGACAAACTGTTACATTAAACGGGGAACACTACCAAAGCAACTTACAGAATTTCATCATTCCAAGATTGAGGAATCACTCTATGGAAAACGTAATTTTAATGCTAGATGCGTCCACCCCACATCTACACTCCTGCAAGGCAATTAATTACGCAGATGTTTGGAGATCATGTCATCACTATGTGTACGATCAGGAACCTCGGTCCCAGAACTAATCCTTCACCAGTAGCAGATATCCTGATTGAAGAACTTCCCACGTTGGCCACTAAAGTACTGCTCCACTTCTCCTGCAACCCCATTGTCAGTCTGGAAATGCCTGCCAAGCCGCGGGTTCTTCATGAGGGGAAAGAGAAAGACATCACTGGAGGCCATATGCGATGAATATCCCATAGCAGCCGCATCCGCCACTGTCAGATGCGAAAGATGTGCAGCAAATGAACTCCTTTGAAGAGATTCCCATGTCGTTTATTTCTTGGTGGATTCTAATAATATTTTCCAGTAATTTATTGGTCCTTAGAGGCACAATGGCAATCACCACTCAATATGACTCCTCCGATTACGTTTGTGTGTTTGCATTCGTTTTGGCGGTGGCGATACCGATGTTTTCACTGCATGCTCTGATGCTCGTTCTCGAGGTCGTAATGGTACACCAAACACTCATTTATGATCAATTGGTGCTCAAACAACTCTCTGGCAAAACCCCACGCTACCATTTAAGCATCGCTTCGTAGCCACTGAATGGAGTCCTTTCACACATGCAAAAGGTTAGAATGGGTTTAATACTGAGCCATTAATAATGTGCAATTTCTACATTATTAACTTCTCAACAGTCTTCAAACACCAAGGCTTCCATTTGTATGTCAATTCCCAGTTCCTCGTTGAGAAATGGTCAGCTACTTCTGGGCGCATGTTCCAGGATCGTTTGTCCACACTGGAATCACCTGTGCCATTTACGAGTAGTGTAATACTTTTGGGGCGTTGCCTTCATACATGGTAACCATCTCAGCATGAATTTCCTTGGCATTTTTTTTCTTTGAAAAACAGGAAGCTGCTGGAACTTCAACATTCTCACAGAGTACACCATTTTGGGCTTCGCAAAGAAATAGGGCAGCATTCCAGAAACTTTTGGTTGTATAATTCAGTGGGTTTAGTCATTCTTCACTGTTGCAATCAATAATATGGTCGTAGGTTACTGTGTTGATCAAAGTAGGGCGTAAAAAATTGAGGTCCAAAGTAAATGAAATGTTAGTATAACAATAACCAAAAATTCTGATCCCTTGCATTCATATTCTCTACCAACTACCGATTATTTTTATATCTCTGCTTTGAAGTGCTCTTACGAAAGCTTATTTTTCTACCTGCTGAATGTTAACCACGAAAATATTTGCAGAAATGATTTCACTACACATTTCGTTGTAGGTACTTGCGGAATGCAAGAGGCTGAGGTAGGTACCTTGTCATATTTTAAAAAACAAACAAAAAGCAAACTAAATGGTAACTTTGAAATTATGGTGCATACTATTTATATAACATCACGGAAAACAAATGAATGAAGTGTGGATCATAATCTACACATTTACGAAACAGAAGTCGTTTCATTAATACTCTTCACAAAATTACGTATTCAAGATGTACTATGTGACTGTTTCTCTTTCTCTCTCGTCAGCGCCACGAACGGGAGACAATTTTGGGAGCGCGAACCTTAGATATTACCCGGACTACAGAGTGCCGAATTGAAGGTTGGCTCGGTGTGTCAGGGTCTCTGGTTGGAAGCCTGTCGAACTCTCCGAAGTTCGCCTCTCGGCGCAGCTTCCATTTGAGCTTGTTTCCTTGTTTCCTTCGTCGTTTTTTAAAACGTTTCCTGCACCTGTTATTTAGACATACCTCCATAAAGGGAAGGATTCGTAAAAATGCCAACATTTTACTTACTTTAACCGAACTAGATGGCCCCAAAGAGCGCAATAAAAATAAAAATAAAAATAATAATAATTAATAATAATAATAATAATAATAATAATAATAATAATAATAATAATAATAATAATAATAATAATAATAATAATAATAATAATAATAATAATAATAATAATAATAATAATAATAATAATAATAATAATAATAATAATAATAATAATAATAATAATAATAATAATAATAATAATAATAATAATAATAATAATAATAATAATAATAATAATAATAATAATAATAATAATAATAATAATAATAATAATAATAATAATAATAATAATAATAATAATAATAATAATAATAATAATAATAATAATAATAATAATAATAATAATAATAATAATAATAATAATAATAATAATAATAATAATAATAATAATAATAATAATAATAATAATAATAATAATAATAATAATAATAATAATAATAATAATAATAATAATAATAATAATAATAATAATAATAATAATAATAATAATAATAATAATAATAATAATAATAATAATAATAATAATAATAATAATAATAATAATAATAATAATAATAATAATAATAATAATAATAATAATAATAATAATAATAATAATAATAATAATAATAATAATAATAATAATAATAATAATAATAATAATAATAATAATAATAATAATAATAATAATAATAATAATAATAATAATAATAATAATAATAATAATAATATATGAGGCTCATATTCGGGAGTTCCCGGTTTGATTACCGTTGACCGCCCACTCTTACCTTGAGTTTTTCGTATTTTTTTTCTGACGGTAGGCGAATGCTGGGTGTTTTTAATCTAGCACGATTATTTCCTTTTTCTTCTTTTTCCATTAGTTTCCTTTCCGTCTTTTTCCGTCTTTATCCGTAATTTTCCTTTCATTCTTTTACTTATCTTTCAGATATGCTTTAGGTTTCGTGGTGTATGGTGGTGTAGAAGAGATGATGCGGATGTTTGACCGAAGGAAAGAATACTCCCCATGGATATTACAGAGTTCATTGGCCGACGGTTTGTTCATCACCCTCTCAAGACAGTTTCAGTTGTGAGATGTGTTTTCTAGGCAGAAACTGTTCTGTCTGTGGTCTGTGTGAATGTAGCCGGTAGCCTCCTGTGGTTCCTTCACTTCATCCCTATATTGTTAGCCAGGATATATCCTTGTAGGCCGCAGTGCATGAACTGTTCTGCTTTGTATAAAATACAACCTAAGTATATTGTTACTGTCATACCATACACGGTAGAATTACATCAGCGATTGTAAAGTGACGAAAGCTAATCCAGATCAAGTATCCATTACATCAGAATGCTGACAAAGCAGGCAGGGGCTTTATTAACGCGTGCAATTTACACCCCCTTGTCTCTGAAAACTGATCAGTTCACGCCTTCAGTTGATTGTCTTGGTCGTCTCAATTAGCACACTGAAATGTATGCATGTTAAGGTACTAATTATCTAAATATCTACACGTATACCCCTAACAACCTGTGCGTATGTATGCAGAGTATATTGTCTCATAGTATATATGGAGGCACCTATAGAATAACGTTAATTAATTGATATATAAATATGAATTACCTTTAATAAGATTTGCTTAGAATTTATTGCAAGACTGTGTAAAGAATTTATTCGTATTGTATACGACTTCACGTATATTACGAATTTATTTATTAAAGGGTAGATACATCAAATCATTAATCTTTTGTATATGTTATCTATATTTTCACGAAATACGACTTCCTTTCTTCACTATAAAATGCAAAATGTTGCATTTTCAAATATACAATGTGATTTTGTATGCTAGGCACTAGTTATTTTAGTTAATTTATAAATATTGACATTGCATTAAGCAGGAAAGAGTATGACTGGAGTTTCAATCATTCTGATTGCAGGAATCGTGATACTTGTATTGTTAGCGTTATGTGGAGCAGATCGCCAATATAACGCCGGTATCGCTTTGAGGAGCCTTGGAGATGTCGTTATCACCGGCGACTACTCTTCTTTGGCCGTGGTCTGCAGCATCCAAGAGCTTGAGGTTCTGGTGGATAAATGTAACTATGCCTTCCGGTTCATCAAAGACAAATTTCAGGAGAAAGAATCCACGTTAAGCGAAAAGGTTTGTGTTTTCTAGTTATTTTTTTTCCACTCATAATACAATGTACCTCTTCTTCGCGTGTTGACATTTTTCTTTAAACTCACATGGTATACGTAGTAGATGTAGCAATTCTTAAGAAGGAAGTCAAAACCGTACAAAACTTGGGTTACTGTAACTTAGACTTGTTGTAAACTATGCCATAAAATTAATGGAATTAATAAAAGAGCCATTAATGTGAGAAACAAAACATGAATAAGAAAAAGGCCATATGATTGTATATTTGCCATAAAAACAACAAATCGAAGTCAAAGAGAGTTCTACTTACTAAAATACTCGCAATTGCTTGCTTATACTGACCGCGACAAAACCTTTGAGGAAGTTTACAGAAACATTTGGAAAATACGAGAATATTATCTCAATGAGTAGCGTGCGTAAACACAATACTACACAGATAACAACTCATCGCTATAAAAATGGCAGAAATAAATGTGGAAATTTAACTATGTCTTCCATAAAGACACTTTTGGATTTTCATAACACTATATCTTTTTAAAATATTAATAGATCTCACAATATCCTGCACTAATTACATTCCCCTTTGATTTGTTGATGACTAAGTAGCCATTAGCCAATGCGATATTTAAAAGCAAATTCTAAAGCTATCAATTTTAATATTAAAATATTTGGAAGCAAAACCAACTGCACAGATTCTTTAGATCTGAACTAGTTAAAGTGAAAATTAATATAGGTACCAGGTGAGTCAGCCGCGCCTTATTCTTTTGGAAGGTAGGCCACCCATCTAACGACATGTGCGCCTTAGTCCAGTTTTGCGCTTACTAAAATGTATTGCTTGACGCTCTTAAAGAGAGGAATGCGCAAAATTGAGAGCAACAGTGGTTTAAGGGACAGAACGTACTCCTCGGTAAAGTACACCTCAAAAACATACGACTCGTTTACTGAGAGCGAATTCCGGTTTCCAACCGATTTTACAAACTTTTTATTAGAGTATACATAGCAACGTAATTCAGTAAACGCCTCGGAAAAAATGGACCTGTCATATGAGTACACTAAAAACGTCAGCTAAAAAGAAAATGGTGGATTCTTGTACTTAGAGCAGGGGTTGGCTGCTAAAAATTAGGAAAAATTTAGACACGCCTCATCCATCATGGATCCGTACAATCAAAACAACAGTTTATTTACATTTTTGCGTGAACTACGCCTCGTGCATCTCAGTTAATATGCGTAACAGCTTTTGCCATTTAAGTAATAATATTAAAACACCCAGCAAATGATTAAAACTGTCTTAAAAGGCTAAATCAAGCCCGAAAACTCGCGAGGTGGCAATGGCATAGCGCCACACATGCAAGTCCTACTATTGAAAGCGGTAGGTGCTTTCGGTTAAGTCTCGAAATAGCTGAATAGGATTGTGACGGGTCCTCTAAACTAAGCTCTAATGCCATAGGTTCGAGTCTCAGTATTGTAAAAATTTTTTTTATGTTCATCAAAATTTGGAAACCGAATTCACAATAATCTAATTATAAAGTCCCTGAGCGTTTAGGGCATTATAATTTAAATCGTTTTTGGTTCTCTGCATTTTGTAATTGAACAGATATAATGACTTCTGCCCCATTGGACTGGCATGATGTAGTGTCTTGCGAATGCCGACCCCTGCGTTCTCCACACGTATGCTGTCGCACGGTATTTTGCGCCAATCTTTCATTATATATTTGACAGACGAGTACGTAGATATGCTTTTGACCTACGGAGAAGCAAGAACAAATGCACCAGCGGCTCAGCATCTATATCGGGAGAGATATCCGAACAGACGACAACCAACAGCAAACACCTTCCGGAATGTTGAAAGGCGTCTGCGTGTAACAGCGTCACTTGCAAGAATTCCTCCTCATAGGCACGCACCAGCAACATCTGGTGTTAATGCAGAAGCAGTTTTGAACGCCACCCAGAACAATCCGCATACTAGTACACGGTCAGTTGCTCAGAAAGTGAACATCAGCCAGTCTTCTGTAGGGCGAATATTGAACACTAATAAGTTCCATCCTTATCGTTTGCACCTACACCAAGCACTTCACGGGAGAGATTTCGAAGCTCGAGTAACCTTTTGTGAATGGTTGCTGGAGCGAGTAGCAAGTGATGTGGGATTCGCATCCAGGATATTGTTTTCTGACGAATCAAGATTCCACAACAATGGAACTGAAAATCGTCACAATAAACGCTATAGGAGTGTTGATAATCCTCATTGGATAAGGGAGGCAGCATTCCAAGAGCAGTGGGGTATAAATGTCTGGTGTGGAATCTTGGGATACCACCTTGTTGGACCATTATTCTTCGAGGGGCATCTAACAGGAGCATGCTACTGGAATTCCTCCGTAGCTCAGCCCTTATTATTAGGGAATTTGCCACTGCAGGAGCGAATTACGATGTGGTTTCAACACAACGGCGCTCCTCCGTATCGGTCGAGGATCGTCTGCAATAATTTGAATGCTGCACTTCCTGGTCTTTGGATAGGAAGACAAGGACCAGCTTCCTGGCCTGCCAGATCATCAGATCTGACACCCCTTGACTTCTTTCTCTGGGATTATTTAAAAGAACGCATTTATGCAGAGGAGCTGGGCAATCTAGAAACCCTTCGTCAGAGTATTACAGTGGCTTGTACAAATGCTCAACCCGCCATGCTACACCAAGTCAGGGACTCCATACAACACCGTGCCCAGGCGTGCATTACCCAAGAAGGCCACCAGTTCGAGTACTTGCTTCGTTAGAAGATGCGTGTGCCAGGAATAGAAAAAGGGTCATTCCAGCGCCGCAAAACATATCATTATGAAAAATTTTTAATAGCACAATAATTCATTGTCTGCAAAATTGAGTTTAACTTCCATGTTAAACTCTGACAATGAAATTTCCTTGCTCTCTGTGCTCAAATGTGTATAAATGATCATTATTTTAATTGCACCTACCTATAGGTGTGTTTAAACCACCACATAATTGTAGTTCACCAATAAAGAAACATCAAACAATGCCATAAAACATATAAATCAATAAAAATTAATATAATAACAGTTTTCAGAATAATAATTTGTAAATTGTGAGGATTGCACGGTAAAAAATTTTAGTACATGCAGGTGATTCGAACCACCTTCACAGCAGACAGATTACTTTGGAGTCTTGCGCTCGTCCCAACTGAGCTACCCAGTAACGTGTAAGCTAAACATTCCGTTTAAGATTTAATATTCGCTGGTTTCAGTGAACATTTGCAGAAGTGCAAACGTCAGCTGTCTAATTACGAATATATTAAAAAGCGATGTGATAACATGTATATTAGTTTGAGAGGTAGAACTGGAGCTTAAAAATTCAATGCCACAGCTGGGATTTGAACCACGACCTTCCGCTTACCAGGCGGGTGTTCCAGTTCTACCTCTCAAGCATTGCCCACACACGGCTTGTGTGTTTAAAAACACCAACATCAAGTTTGTTGACATAAATAACTAATAATCTATATTAGTACTAATTTCATCGAGTGTTTAACATCCATGTTAAATACGCGGCTAGAACCTAGTAATGGGGTCGATGTTTTCATGTTGGACTATAAAATGCGGATTTCATAAAACTCGAGAATAAGGGGCAGCTGACTCACCTGGTATACATATCTAGTCCTCTACTAATATATAGACAGACCACGCGCATGTATGTTGATAATTATTTCACCATGAAAAGTAATATTTCCCCCTAGAGGCATAAGCTCTAAGACACCATTTATTTTTAATTCCTAGATGACTGAAACATTAAATGGAATTTGCAAATACTCTATATTAAAATGCACACACTTTGGGATCATAAAAGACCATGCATATGGAGAAGGCTTTCACTTTCCATTGAGAATGTCAGAAAGTATAAAATAGTTGCTTTTCATTTATTAAGAATGCCATGGAGTAGAAAACGAGACAAATAAAATGTGTATATTTAATTTATGGAAATAACTCATGAAAATCTCTTCATTTGGAAGGAACTTTATATTATTTTGTTTAACTGTAAACAATAAGAGAAAAACCAATTATTACTACACAAAGATGTAGCTCTCTGTAAAGTAACAGTTTATTTTAAGGTAAGATTTGAAGCTTTCATGGCGATGGAGAGCTCTCGGGTTACCAGCAGTAAGATGTTAATAAAGTACGGCCATATTTGACCTTCTTCAGGAAGTGATCAAGTGATCAACTTTATTAACATCTCACGACTAATTTATTTTAAATAACTTATTTTGTCACGTGAAACATTTCCGATATTTCTGTTAATACTGGTTTGAAGTTGTCACTATTCAGATGTCTCTCACGATGTCACGGGAAAGTATTTTTAGGCCAGCATATAGCGACCTATTTTTAAATATTTGAATATCGCAAATCTTCGGCACCTACTAGGAAATGTGTAAATAAATCATTTCTGCAAACGTTTACCTCAATTATTATAAAGGCAGGAAAATAAGCTCTTGTGAGATTGCGTTGTAGAAGATATATGAAGTAATGGAAAATAACTAGAGAAAATCGCGTGAATATAATGCACCAGAATTTTTAATGTGAAATGAACTTGCTTAAAATACATGCAATGTTCTCCGACCGAGAACCATTTCCAATCCTGAGATTTGATGGGCTCATCAGTCATCAAACTTTGAGGACAGAGTAGTCTGTTGCCTTGTTTAATCCTAAGCAGGGTTGCCAACTTTTAAAAGTAAAATTATCGTACCGGCCACTCAAAATTATAGATTTGGATTCAAAATTATCGTACATCATAAACCAAATGCTACAGGAATGAAAATATCAGCGCAACACTTATGAAAATGTAATAGTATTGATGTTTATGGTATCCACTTACAAGATGATGACCTCAACCTGTATTACAACTTTAGCACTTATGTTTCTCACCGTATACGTCTGAAAGTTCATCTTCCTCAACTGTTGCAGCATTATACAAATTTGTTGCTGAGATAAACTTTAACATCTTCTCGGTAACTTGCAGATTTTCGAACCCACCACATTCTTTCATAAGCTGAGACGACATAATAAATCCATTTACTGTATCTAGTGCCAATCTGTTTCTAATTTTGGCTTTCATTAAGCCCAGTTTAGAAAAAAGTCTTCCACAAGAAGCGTTTCTGTGGGACAACGAAATCACTGACAATGCAAACTCCATCAGTTCTTTGAAATCAGTATTTCCACCTAGGCAATAATGTGTTTAACAGCACTCCAGAAACTATCAGGTTCAAGCATGTTCTTTATTTCACACGGAATATCACTTATTCCTAGTTTTCTCCATTGATCATCAATTTTCTGAACAGTGCCTTCTTCATTGAGATCACCAGATCTGGGCACACTGGCTATAAGACGATAAAGGGTAGAAGGATTAGTACGATATGGAATCGTTGTCTTAGAGAGGTGGAGATAGGCCATGGGGACAAAAGTGATGTCGCTATTTGTAATTAATTTAATTTCGCTGGTGTGACAAACCGGTGAAAATGATATTTCGCCGGTATCGAACTATCAACATTCAAATTATCGTACACCCATAATTATCGTACGGGTTGGTTACCATGAGTACAAGCATTAAAATTATACTATGCCCCTCATAATTATCGTACGGGTTGGTTACCTGTACAAGCATTAAAATTATACTATGCCCCCCATAATTATCGTACGGGTTGGCAACCCTGATCCTAAGATTGAGGTAAATTGAAACTAAGCACGCACATCAGCGGTCAGGGCTCTAATTGATTGCGCGCGTAAAAGTAGTTCCTGCACATACAATTTATAGCAGTTAAATTAATACCTACAGGATGCATACTAGCATAATATTAACGAGTAAAATCAGTTCGTGTGGTTTTCCAACGGCAGCATAACTGAATTAAAATTGTGTTCCTTATTTCAGAGCAAAGAAACTTATATTATCAGCATATAATAATGAAATTAAAAATATTGGTGGGAGAAAATACTACTAAAGCATAATCACTGTTGAACTCACTTTACAGCCCACTATACTCTGACTGTATTATTGAGTTTTTATCAGTTTTTTGTTTGTTGAAGAAACACCAAGATGTTTCATCTTTAGGATATGTGTCATGTTGAGGGTTGCTGTCAGTTGACATGCAGTGACTTAGGTTGGCAAACATTTCCTTTTAAAAGAACACTCCGTGGAATTTAAAACTGGTGGAGCAATAATGTTGTTTTGTGATAAAGCAGGAACTCAACTTTTTTCCAATAAAAATTTATTTCTAAGCCCAGGTACTTAAAATTTCAGTCACAGCTATCCTTAAGTCCCAGTTCTATGGAGTACTACTTCTAATGACATCTCACTATGAATCAGCTGTTTTCTGAATTATGTCAAACAGATTGCGCATTCACTTTTAGTAAGCCATCGTAAGTACTGATATTCTTTGAGAAGGTTTTCAATACCTAGGCCTTAAATTTTATGACGTTTGAATGGGAAATATCAACTTCCTTTATCACTGCTCCAAAGTGGAAATTCATTCTGCACTATTAGAACGTGATTAAAAAAAAAAAGATGCTACAGGAAATGTGCGGCTTCCTGGCTGAAGATCGTCATCAGTCATTATTGCCTTAAATAAACTAAGCATCAAGTTTATATTTCAGTGTGTAGACACTTCAAAAGGACGTTTTCTTAACCAACTCATCAACAAATATGAATCATTCGAAATACCTCAAAACCTCCAACTTGCTCATTGTCGTCGTCATCATCATCATCATCATCATCATCATGTATAACAATTTCTAAGCGTAATGCCGGAATTACGATGAACTTAACGTAACGGGAAGGTCTAACACGTGATATTAAATGGAGCTATTTATGGTCGACTTAACGTGACGTAACTTAAGAGTTTGGCAATGTCAAACTTTATCTTTCACGTTAAGTACTATGGATTAATAAATCGTCTTTCTTTATAACCCGACCAAGGCCAGTGCAGTCCTGCTTCGGAGGGCACCACTTGTACGCGTAATGGCTAGCACATCCTCCTGTACAGTCCGGTTGGCAAAAGGTGAACAATAACAGATCTCATGTTGACATTTTCTCTGTGTGTAAGTGAGTGAGTGAGTAGGGTTTAAGGGCCCATCGACAGCTAGTTCATTAGAGCCCCGTCTGTGTGTATCACTGTATTATATGTAATGTATTGTATGTATATTCATGATTCACAAGTACTTTAAAATACGGTACATTTGAGCATTTCTCTGAAACCTATATTATTCCGCGATGTCTCCCTCACTTACTGTGTCGGTCTCGGATCCGGTGGTCATTTCTTCTCCAGACTCGTCACTGCTGTCCGGTCCTAGATTTATTATTATCCTTTATATTTCTTCTTCCATAAGCGCGTCTCTTTTCCAATACGTTTCTTGAATATCTTCACCTTCTGAACAGAGGTTTTCCAGCCATTTGCTGTTATTGCTCCAGTAGCATCATGTGTTAAAGTCTTTAGTGTTGAAAGAGAAACAAGGTCCACATTATTGTCGGCAACTTTTCTTTTATTAAATTCTAGACTAGTTCGACGGGTTCAAGTCCGGATGATAAGCTGGTAATCTAAGTGCTGTAAAGCCAGCATCTGCGAATAATTTGTCAGTGGAGCGTGTTTTCTTTGGTTTGTGCTGTTTTGCCTGAATGACAAGTTCGGCTTTAGTTATTTCCGTGTTAAATGGTATATTGTTGTTCCATTCAACTACCATTCTTGTAGTTTTGACTTTACATTGTTGCTTGAGGGTATGTTATTGTCTTCTTCATTGTGATAAGGAGCATTGTCAACCACAACAATGCTGTTTTGCGGTAATCCAGGTGTCAGTTGGTTTTGCACTCACTTGGATTAGTTTTTGTAGTTCATTTCGTTAAGCTAATCTGGTATCTTGGATTTGGAATCGTAAAAGAGGCAAGTACCTGGAATAAGTCCCATTTGTCAGCCAGCATGCACGATAAAGACGCTGTCCAGCATACACTTCTGAAACGTCGTCACTCTGCCAACACTTGTAATGCATGTGAATCCAGGTTTCATCCATGTATATCACTGGCTTATTTTCCCCGCTTTCATTTCTTTTAAATGTTCAAGAAATTATGCTCTTTAAGCACTATATCAGGACGTTCGCTCAGTACACTCCTTTTATTTTTACACCTTTTAAATCGAAATCCGCTATTTTTCTAATTTCTGTTTTAACCTCGTTATAATCCTGATACTTTCTTCCAATGACGCACTTGTCCATTTCGTCCAAAATTATTTTATTTACAGGAGGTTTACCAATCTTACGAGGTGATTTAATTTTGCTCGCCTCACTTTCTTCAAGTCGGTCCTCTTTCCTAATCTTGCACATCGTTGTCTTACTGCAGCCAGTAGAAGCGACAACTCGTTCAGTAGCATTTGTAATAGCTATTTTTTGACCTTTTTCTTCTCTATGTCACAAAACTTCACATTATAAATAACACGCCGAGCCTGCTCGTGAAGAATTTTATTTCCTTTACGTTCC
The DNA here is from genome assembly GCA_030765045.1 of Tenodera sinensis. Classification (NCBI taxonomy): domain Eukaryota; kingdom Metazoa; phylum Arthropoda; class Insecta; order Mantodea; family Mantidae; genus Tenodera; species Tenodera sinensis. The sequence continues at coordinate 145,735,583 of CM060965.1, read as the reverse complement.
GTCATTGGCATAATCACTGTGAACACTACGCTGCACGTTAGTAAATCAGACTGTACATCATTTCGTGACGTATTCGTGTCGTCACCGCGTTAGTTCGCCAGTTTGCCGCTTCCCATGCAGGACTGCACTCGCCTTGGTCGGGTTATACATAACTATTTGCATCAGCACTCTTTTTCCGTTTTGTTTCACGCGGTAAACAGATTCAACTCGTAAACAAGAGCACGTGTCTGTTTATAGGTTAAGTAGTTTAATATAATATAATATAATATAATATAATATAATATAATATAATATAATATAATATAATATAATATAATATAATATAATATAATATAATATAATATAATATAATATAATATAATATAATATAATATAATATAATATAATATAATATAATATAATATAATATAATATAATATAATATAATATAATATAATATAATATAATATAATATAATATAATATAATATAATATAATATAATATAATATAATATAATATAATATAATATAATATAATATAATATAATATAATATAATATAATATAATATAATATAATATAATATAATATAATATAATATAATATAATATAATATAATATAATATAATATAATATAATATAATATAATATAATATAATATAATATAATATAATATAATATAATATAATATAATATAATATAATATAATATAATATAATATAATATAATATAATATAATATAATATAATATAATATAATATAATATAATATAATATAATATAATATAATATAATATAATATAATATAATATAATATAATATAATATAATATAATATAATATAATATAATATAATATAATATAATATAATATAATATAATATAATATAATATAATATAATATAATATAATATAATATAATATAATATAATATAATATAATATAATATAATATAATATAATATAATATAATATAATATAATATAATATATAATACAATACAATACAATACAATACAATACAATACAATATAATATAATGGTTGATAGCAGTTTAATAGAAGCTGTGAGGGCTGGAACCGAAGTATATGACAAGAGTAATGCGGCTTTTAAAGCCCCAACTTTAAAGCAAAGGGTATGGGAAGTTCTTGCAGAAACAATAAATAGTAAGTATGCTTGATAATACACTCGAGAAAAGCAAACTTGCTCATTTTCATCAAGAATATTTTAAATTAAACTGAGCTTCGTGTTTTCTTTCTTTTCATTTTTAGATAAACATAACTACAAAATAGAAAATTACAGTTACTTTGTATATTCACCATGTCTACTGAGTTGGTCAATGGTGCATTATGTTACCAAGATATCTTCTGCTTCTTCTTCTTCTTCTTCTTCTTCTTCTTCTTCTTCTTCTTCTTCTTCTAATGACCCTTCCTTCTGAGTTTAATAACCAATCAGAATCATTCTCCTTACGTTAAGTGTATCCTAATAGCCCTGCTTAATGTCTTACTTAACGTGATGTCAGTTCACGTCAAGTAAAGCTCACCGTAATCCCGGCATAAGCCAGGACGGAAGGGAATAAGTTCACCTTAGGCAGAGGTGTCGCAGGTAGCAAACCGCCCTCTCATCTATAGTACAATGTTAGTTAGTTAGTTACTTAGTTAGTTAGTTATTAGAAAAGTGTTGGCCTGGTGCCGATACAATGGGCCCGGCTTACAGGCTATATTTAACATTTTTTTACATTTGGCTTTGTTTATATATACACTTTTTCCGTGTCTATAAAAAACGCATACGGTGACCATCTGTAGGTCACGAAGAATAGTTTTCTTTTGTCTCTTGTCTGTTTCGTCTTTGGGTTATATATACATATGTACATATTTACAAATTATATACAGACACATACACGCACGCATTCACCCACACACACACTCGTACACACATACACACATCTTCACTGGGCACACCAGAAATATGCGTCCCAGCGCACTACACTATTTACAGTTTTGACACTATATACACTGTCCCGCGGTGGCAGCTGCTGAATATTTTCCGAGGCGAGGGCCTCTGCCGGAACATGTATGTGGCTTAGGGACGAGGTTGCGTGGACGTGGACGCGCATTAGTCGGCGAGCCGAGCCGCTTCTAGAACATTTTTATCCTAGTATGCTTGCGGTGCTTCGGCTCGCCTTTGCCGATGTTAGCGATCACGTCATTTTCGTGGTTCCTAATGCGCGTCCATGCCGCCATTGCTCTTTTGTCTATTGCCTCCGGGATGAACGGGATATGAGTTTCGAGGTGAAGAGTTTGGGTGGTGGTGAGGAGTGGAGCAGAGAGGATTTTTCTGAGGGAGAGGTTTTGGAGGGTTTGGAGTTGTTTGAGGGCAGTTTTGGAGGCATTAGCCCAGGCCACAATGTTCGGCGTTTGCAGATAGCACTCATAAGATTGTGTTTACCTGCCGCCAATGACCCTTGGCCGCTATTGCTTACATTATTTATATTGTGTAACGAGAATAAGGTAAGGAAGACATTTTTTCTTCTCTCGACACTCGTTTACTGTCATAATGGAGCTATCGATTGAACAAGTAATGGTATTTTGATTAAATTGCCATGTTTAAGATATTGGCATAAATTAAATGCATATTTTGAGTTTACTGGGAATAGCTTGTAAAGTCCTCTAATTTGTTCTCCTTCCTTCTTTCTTTGTCCTTTTCTTTCTTTTTTTCTTTTTCGTGTTGATTCAAATGCCACGCAATTTCAAAGTATTCGCATCGTGGGCCTGCATTAAAATATTTTACTATCACTTTAGTACATTGCATTCTTCTAATCTCTACAATGAAATATGTATAATGTTTAATGAAGGTTTATGTATCTATATTAGCGCGAAGTAGAAGAATAAGGGATTATACGAACTGTTTGTACAGGAGCGAGTAAACAAAGTCCGGAGAGTGTGCTTTATTTGAATTCTAAGTATTGAAAAATAAATCTGCGTTTTCCTTTGTAATTTACTTGAGATATCTTTATATTTTTATAATTTAAAGTGTAATTATACTTTTTGTCGAACATTTCAGCATAAACCCATCCTCCCCTTTTCAGCTTTTCTCTTCATCTTTGTACATGAAAACTGTAGCTTAATATTGTCTAACATCCAGTATATGTTCCTCCTCGAAACTCGCCGATGACCCTTGCCTTGCTTACATTCACATACACACAGGCACCAAATACCAATATATTTGGTGAATTTATGATTGCCAAAGGTATATGTAGAAGCTCCTGTGCTTTGTCTTACCATTTATTGTTGGGGTAGCAGCTATAGTTCACTTCCTTTTTCTTCACCACACAGGATCACACACACAGAATGCATTTCAAGCAATCTGAATGACATGGAGAGAGGGTAAACACTAATAAACACTCTTTCAATGGAGATGCTGAAGGAGCAGAGAGATGAGAAAAACGAAGCTCAGGGCCACAATATGCAATTCTGTTGGCCAAAGGAAATAGACGCCATTCCTCTACTCTTGAACTCCTAAATGTATGCTACTAATATACAGGTAGCCCATGTAAAGTGTTACATATGAAAATCTCTTAAAAGAACAGAACAAAATCAAATTTCAAGAATTCCAAATTTTATAAGAGCAAGAGCCTTACAAATTGTGATATGGAAAATATTTTCATGGTGGCTAGTGGGGCCCGACCTTGGAATTTGAAACCATGGTAATTTTTTGTATATTCTGGTTTCTTACAATAAACTAATTAACTTTTATTTGAACATTCTTTTTTTTTCTAAAATGAATAGTTGAGCTGCTGTAAGATGTTTCATTGAAAATATCTCCCTTATGAACTAGGGGAGGAAATGAAAGAACAAGTCAGTAGACTTAATATGCATTATTAGGCATCTGAAAACCCCAAATCGATGAGAACTGAGCCTTTTCAGCAGCGCTTGTCATTAAATGTGTGGTGTGGAATTGTTAATAATCCTGTCATGGGCGCTTACTTCTTTGAAGGCCTAAACATGACTTTCTGTTTTATGTATCCTCATAAAAGGTAGTCCAAGAGTGTTATGTGGTTGAGCGAGGAGGCCAGATAATAGATTCTGCACGACCTATCCACCTATCACAAAATTTCTCATTTAGAAGTTGACGTGTGCATATTGCAAAATGTGGTGGTGGACCATCCTGCTGATACCACATTTTTGCTCTCACGCTAAAAGAAACGTTTTCCAATAAGAGAGATAATTCATGGTTGAGAAAATGGCAACATGATTCACCAATAATTGAGCTTTCAAAGAAGTAAGGGGCCATGACAAGGTTATCAACAATTCCACGCCAAACATGTAACGACCAACGATACTGAAAAGGCTCAATTCTCATCCATTTGGGGTTTTCAGATGTCCAATAATGCATATTATGTCTAATAACTTGTTCCTTCATTTAATAATTTATTTTCTCCCCTAGTTCACGAGGAAGATGTTTTCAATGAACACATCCTACAACAGCTTTGCAGTTAATTTTAGAAAAATAAGTTTTAATAAAAGTTGCTTAGCTTATGGTGGGGAACCAGGGTATTCAAAAAAGTTGTCATGGTTTCATTTAAAATGCTGAGGTTGGTCCTCGTGGGGCCCACAAGGGGCCCAAAGAAAATATTTCCCACATCACAATTTGGAAGGCCCCTTGCACCTATAGGACTTGGAATTCTTTGAATCTTTTTTTTCTGTTCGTTTTTGAGATATTCATCTGTAACACTATGTGGGCCACCCAGTATGTTTAATGACAGGGAAGCAAATCTGTTCTCATTACGTGAAAGAGTAGTATTTCGTTAATTTTGCATATATTAAATATATATGTAATGTAGATATGCAATATATGACTAGGTTTGCGCGCTTTTATGACCCATAATGATATAGTGGAAAGGTGCGCAATTTTGCATTGCTTGATTTATGCAACGTTAGCAGCTTCTTGCTATAAGTATAACCTTTACGAAGATATAGGACAAGAACACTCAGTCATGCATGCTATGATGCTTTTGTTAGATTTCATCATACAGGAGTTTTCTATGTTTAATTTTAGAGAATACTGCACTTTAACGTTTTGGTCCATTTTCCACAATCTGTAAATTGTCGCGTGTCGATCTGCCTCATGCGGTATTCGCCTTGTATTTAAGAGATTCAATTTGTTTCGGAATAGCGTTTACTCTGCCTAGCACTTCTTAGGAATTCTGCGACTTCTTCTGTTTAGAGCTACTGAAATTCATTTGTCTGTTGAATCAATACAGCTTATTCTAAAGACTGTAGCACACCGATGTTCAATGTTTGGATTTACCTCCTTCCACTTTATGCGGAAAGTGCCACTCTTCTAAAACTTAATTGTGTTGCAGTGGCGGTTTGGCTATATGTGTGATTAATTTACGAAAGCAGCTTCAAATCTTATGCAATAAACACACGTTCATTCGAGATTTCTTTGGTACTGCTTACGTTTAAGAACCATATCAGTATTGGCGACAAAGTTGAAGTGCATAACCTTAGAAAATTCACCAAGTGATCGTCGCGTAACCTATTGCGATACAGACAATATATAATACAGTTCAATTTGGAGAAACTCTGTTCGTAAATATATGTAGAGCTATACTCACTCTTATACACACTATTCTTGCAAATGCCTATTTCCCTATGTACTACATTTTAATCGGCATAAGAATATTCAGAAACTATCTCGTTGCTAATTTTCTTGTAGGTGCAAAGGGAATATGGGAATACAGTAGGCTTTAATATATAATAAAATGTTTTAAGAGTTGGTTGTTATGTGACGACTTTGAAATTCCGTTATCTTTGCGGGCCAAGAGACAAAAAACGAATAACTCATCCCTGTTTGAGAAAGGTATAAGTATTGGAAAATTCAAACAAATAATAAAGAATATCTCGGAAATGTCAAAAGAAAAAAGAAGTATTTTACATAAATTGTGTGCTTTAACGAACTCCACATTTTTATTTGATAAGCCTTCGTTTTTCTCTTACTATTTACCATTTATGCAAAACTCATCCAGAATGAAGAGATCTTCTGGGGAAATTCCCAGAAAATTCAAGTTATAACTTAGAAACTGCCATGGAATCGCTTGTTTGTGTCCGTCACTGGATACTGACTGTGAGTCAGTCTACACGCCACAGGCAAGAGCTGATTCATCCTCTGACTGAAGGAGTGGGGCGAGGAATATCAGCTAATTATGTAGGCGTCTCCAAGGAGACAAGGTTGGACATTGCTGTTGCAGCACATAATGCTTTGCTAATAAAGCATTCCCCTGCGCAATGCTTTTCAGAGCTCAAGAGTTGGCAATTTTTATATTGATTTGAGTTACTTCTTACGTAGGCGAGAAGAAAACATCTCTTATGTTAATTTATGTAGTTCTCGCTAGCTTTTTCATTTATATTTATTTCTTTACCTGAAGCTATCCTTTAAAAAAAATCTTATTATATACCTATTTCACATTGATCTAGGTGTTTGCAGAAAGAGTTTTATTGCTAATTTCATTATAGGTTCAACAAGGATTACAGCAGCCTAAATAGTAGTGAGATCTTTCATTGCTGATTACTACATGCTGGCTTTCAAACTTCCTTCTACTCTATGCATGACATTACGAGAAATAAAATGTAAATGTAAAAGTTTTGGACAATACAAATCAATATCTCGGAAACTGTTAATGTATTTAGAATAAATAAGCTACTTGACATAACTTGCACGTTTCAACGAGATCCACATTTTACATGCAGCAAGGTTTTGTCTCTTTGGCTTATTAACTATGCAAGTATATTATGACGTGAAGATAGGCAGTTATTTTTGTGCCATCGAGGAAAAGAAGCAAAACAAAGTTTCTTCATTTACATGTGTTTATATCAAATAACGCAACGTAATCTGCTTGTATGTAACTGTTTTTGTTGCTGTAAATCCTTAGTTAATCCCTTTCCTTAATGACCTTTTATGAACTTAATGAATGCTACCTTAACGATAAAACTAAGTTCTGCCGTGTTTAAAAGCAACTATTAACCAGTATCTTTATGTTTGCAGGTGACCAGTCTGGAGCTTCAAGTTTCAATAATGAACAGTAGGCTGAACAAACTAACACGGATGTTTAGGGAGGAAGGTCTTAACACGAGGGAGCTGAAGATCTTGTATGGAGAGTCTGTAGAAAAGGCACAGTTAATGAACAAAAAATTAGAGGAAGAATTGCCAGAATCACCTATAAACAGAAAACTGCCTATACTAAACCAGCCAGATCTCAGTGGTATTTGGGGTGCCATGGAGCGGTTACTTCATGAACTGGAAACGAACATCTGGTCCACAAGAGATACTCTACTCGACGAAATTGCTTACTTCGACGAGAGTTTTAGAAACATACACTCTTATAGCAGGCCAGTTTGGGAAGAACGCAGTAATGACTCTGTAGTGCTCAAAGCCACTGTTGATGCTCTGAAGTACTTGAAGCAGAATCATACCAAGGACATGTTGAGAACATGCGAGCTTCTGCGCAGCCTTCATTATGGCTTCGAAGTTGACATTTCTCTTAGTACTCATCTTTCCTTTTTTGATTCCATTCTGCAGTATTTGAATGAGAAAATATGGCTTTTACAGGAAGGACTAGATTCCATGCTGGCCTCAGGACGGCTAAACTCACAGCTGGTGCCACCTAAAAATCTTACTCTGGCAATCAGAGACTCCTATCGTGACTTTCCAAAAAGCTTCAAGCCTTTGTTTGACTTAAACTATAATTATGATGGCGAAGCTCATCACTATTATTCATTTGCCGTGATCACTGCGGTAGTTCTGTTCAACAACAGCATTAGGATCTTCGTAGAGCTTCCCATGAGAGCCGAAAACCGCTTCTTTCACCTGTACGAAGCCCGCAGCCTCCCGGTGTATTCTAGTGTCTATGGGGGCTTCCTTCAAGTTACTCCTCCTTCGGATCTTCTCCTAGTGAACAAAATGAAGGACAAAGCTGCCTGGTTGAAACCCTTCACACTGTTAAACGAATGCAAGAACTCCGAAGGAGGGTTCGTGTGCCCGGTTATTTCGGCCCTAGAAACGGTAGACAGCAGTTGCATACTTAACATGCTCCTGATGAAGGTAAAAGCTGTGTCAAGACTATGTAAGGTTCAGGCAATGTCCGAAAACATCCCGTCTACATGGATTCGAGACAAGAACGGTTGGATTTACAGCGTTACCAGAAGCACACGGCTAGAAAGAGTAAAAGAGGACTCTCGCACTCCGGAGACCTTTTCAGTATCTGGCACGGGGTAAGTAAAACATTCAGTGTGTCTGTCAAATGAATTTGAATATGTTTATGTTGAAAATTGCTGAAGCTAAAATAAGTCAAAAACTAAAAAATACGCTTTAATAACAAACCGAGCTAAAAAGTGGAAAATAACTTTTTAGTATGAAGAGTTTGTTCGACATAAAGTTATGAGTTATGTTAAAATAATAAATTTTATTGTAAAAGCGTGGGATGCTTTTTCGATATTTTTATATCTTTACTTTTATAAATACTTACCAATGAATTATTTATAACATTTGATATCAGGCACCCTACTTTTCTGCAATAAAATTTATTATTTTGTTAATATAACTTTTTAATTTAATTTTTTAAATAATAATGAACCAGTGCATTTTATGTCGCTATTGAACAAACTCTTCATACCAAAAAGATATTTTCCACATTTTAGTTCTGTTTGTTATTAAAGCGTATTTGTTTTAGTTTTTGAACTCTAATTTATTTTAATACTTTTGTCTAAAATTTTTCAATTCATTCTTTCAAAATACTTAAGTTGAAATCTTCATAAAATTTTTGAATTTGATTTTTCCCCCTTTTTTTTAATTTTCCAACTCAATCTTTTGGAACAGTATTATATTAAAATTAATTTTTTAACCACATTATCAGCTGTTGTGGATTTCCTGGCCTTGCGTGAACTCCGTTCGCAATCCTTTCCGCGGGTCTCGTGTTCCTCGTAGGTCTTCTCTCTGGGCACCTCTGTCTTTCAATATTTTTAAGCGACTTAATCCTTTTGTCCAGTGTAACTTGTGTAGATTTCTAAACTACCAGCTGTTGTGGGTGTCTTGGTCCTGTGTGAACTCCGGTGAGCTATTCTTCTCCTGCGTCTCCTGTTCCTCTCAGCTCCTCTCTACGGGCACCTACGTCATCCAATATGTATCCAACATATATTTAATTAAAGCGATTTTCAAGGTGTATGCAGAAAAGTGCTTTAGCAACATTTATGATATCATAATTGTATTATTTTCTATACATTTAGTTTAGTCATTTTTAACCCTAATGATTCAAATATCAAACTGGTTTTAGAAAAGGAAAGTCTACAATAGATCAAATATATACAGCACTGGAAAAATTCTGGGAATGTAAAATTGATTGATATAAATCAATTGTTTATTGACTTCCAACAGGCATACGAGGACAATATTGATAGGAAAAAAGTATACAAAATTATGGATTTTGGGATCCCCAAAAATTAATAAAGCTAACAAAATTAACCATGGAGGATTCCAAGCTCAAATTAGAATTAATACAGTAGAAGAATCATTTCTTGTTAACAAAGGCTTGAAACAAGGGGATGGGCTGGACCCACTTTTGTTTAACATTGTCCTAGAATATATAATTAGAAAATTAAATGTAGACACAAGAGGTACATTGATATATAAATCCATACAGATAGTCGCCTATGCTGATTATGTCAATGTTCTGGCAAGATCTCGTCAAGACTTAATACAGACAGTCAATCTACTTAAACAAGCAGCAAAAGAAGTTGGTATTCAAGTAAACAGCTCTAAAACAAAAATGTTTACACAATGGACAGAAATTAATAGAGAACAGCAATTTAAAGCAGACACTAATAATTTTGAAGTAGTGAAGAAATTTTCATATTTCGGTACAATCATAACCAATCATAACTATGAAATACAAGAAATTCGAAACAGAATTTACAGAGCAAACAAGGCATATTGTGGTCTTTTACCAATTCTGAAATCTAAATTTATACATATAAAAGCAGAAATATGACTATACAAAACATACATACGACCCATAGTTATTCACGGATGTGAAGCTTGGACCATGGCCGAAAACATGATTGACATATTTGAAAGAAAAATCTTAAGAAGAATTTATGGACCTATAAAAGATAATAGAATATGGAGAATGAGATACAAGGAAATGTATGACCTCTTCAAAGAATCGGAACTGTCAAGTCTGGCCAAATTAAAAAGGCTACAGTGGGCAGGGCATGTACAAAGAATGGATGAAGGACAGATACCTAACAAGTGATGACAGGAGTGATGTTTGGAAAGCAACTGATGGGTAAACCAAGGAAAAGGTGGATGGATTCAGTGAAAGAGTACAGCTCCTAAAATTAAAAAATTTGAAACAGATAGCTCTGGATAGAGATGATTGGAGATCTCTGATGAAGAAGGCCTAGGCCCGCTTTGGACTGTAGCGCCATTGGAAGAAGAAGAAGAAGAAGAAGAAGAAGAAGAAGAAGAAGAGGAAGAGAAGAAGGAGGAAGAAGAAGAAGAAGATCCTGTTCAGGACATTAGGACAAAGTCATAATATTGTTGTGCTGACATCGTTTCTTGGCACGTGTGCACATTTTGAAGTCAATCAGACGACTTTAAGTTGGTGTAAATTACGTCGAAGAATTCTGTTACATAGATAAATTTAGCTTAGTCATTTTTTATCCTGATTATCCTGGTCAGGACATTAGGACAAAGTCGTGATAATATGGCATTGTCATCAATCCTTTTCACGTGTGCAAACTTTGAAACCAATCACACCACTGTAAGTTGGTGAAAATTACGTCTAAAGATTTGTTACATTGATAAATTTAGTAGTCTTTTTTTCAACCTGATGATCCTGGTCAGTACATTAGAACAAAGATGATATTATTGTACTGTCGTCGATACTAGACACGTGTGAAAATTTTCGAGTCAATCAGACAGCTCTAAGTGAAGTGGTGAAAATTACGTCGAAAGTTTCCGTTAGATACGTATAAGTAAAGCTAATGTAAAGCGAGTTAAAAAAGAAAAATTGTATAGTTACAAAGGGTGAGGACACAAACAAGGGTAATGGGGTAATTTATTCGAATATTTAATTTATAAATTCTAATTAAATCTAGTTTACCAACAGTAATGATCATTTCTAGTATCTCCCCTGGATGAGAAAATATTACGTTTAGGGGAGGGATTCCTCACAAGAAGACGTAAATAGCAAATAAAAGATAATGTGATTGAACAATAAATAACTAAATTACTATTCGGGATGACGAAAGGAATAAACTGCAATGTTTACTTTTTTCATGTTATTCACAAACCTATTGATTATAATAAATAAATAATTTTAACACAATCAATTTAAAACATTTAAAATTATTTTGTTTGGAAGCTCTTTCTTGATGTATTTTTAGATTTCAAAATGCTATAATGGTGAAAATATGGAAAGTATTTTTATTATTACGTTGTATAACCAACCAATATTTCAGCTGTGCTGCAGTTGTTAAAATCTAGGTAAAGAGATGATCTTCTGTCTCACAGTTATTGCTGTTCACTACAATATCTAAACATCCTTGCATTTTGTTTGATTTTAGAACAAAGATAAGACATATGCCTTTACCAATCTACTTAGCTTAAGCGGGTATTAGTTCTAAACTGATACATCAAATCCAAAATAAAAGCGACTTGTGACTTTCTTATGTTTACAGTCTTTCTCGAATCATCGAAGAAAAGAGGTCCTTTATGTTGTCGAACAGGTCGTGTCTTGGGCAATGGTTTCTTCCTGTATATCTAATTTTGGATACAGGAAGGGGGCAGGAATAGGTGTTGGGGTAAGTATGTGTTAGATGATGGCAGTGGCATTACCATTATCCAAGGACGTCCTTGGGTAGGTGGTAACTTTTCCTTCTACGAGGTGCTCTGTGGTCGTATTGACCTAGTGCCCGTACCAGCTGATTGGTGTGGGAACTCAGTTTGGAGTGCATGGTTCGGGATCGCTCCCTTACCAAGTTCATGATGTAGGGTAGTCCGGAGTGGTTGTGAAGGATGTAAGACGGGAATCTACGCCCGGTATCATATGTATATAGTTCTTAACGCCCTATTCTGCACTGTCTGCAGTTTGCGTATGGTAGAGGGTGCCGCTGATCCCCTGGCTTCGCAGCCGTATAAGATCAATGGCGGAATGATTGTCCGGTAAATGCGTAGTTTTAGGTGATTGGACATGGTGGATCGGAGGATAGGGTAGAGCTGTCTGAGCGCAGCGTGACCAAGTCTGGCCTTTGCGCTGACGTGTGGAGCGTATGTTAGCCCGCGGTCGAGGAGAACGCCTAAATATTTGGCGGAGGTTACCCATGGGATATTTCTCCACCTGGCCGCCAATGGCGAACCTTACCAAGGAGGAGAGTGGAGCTTTTCCCCGGACTAATACCCATTCTCCACTTCTCACTCCAACGGCCGACGGCGTCGAGTTGTCGTTGAAGGGGAGGGAGGCACTATCTCACATTCTTGTTTTGTGCCATGATGAGGACGTCGTCCCCATACTGGTATGTCGCAGTGTGTTGTTCCGTGGGGAAATCGTACATGTATGCTGCGAAGAGTAGCGGGGAGAGTACACTGCCCTCTGGGACTCCTGCCGCTATGTCTCTTAGTGTGGACAGTTTTCCTTCCACTTTCACTCTGAAAGTGCGGTCCTGAAGGAAGCTGCTAATTATTGTGAGATGTGGGGGAGGGATGTTTGCCTGCTTTAATTTGTACAGTAGGCCTTGGTGCCAAGTTGTGGCGAATGCCTTTTCCACGTCCAGCAGAATTGCTATGGTCTTGATGTTTTCCTGGAAGCCCAGGGAAACCATCTCGGCCACACGCAGCAACTGATTGGTCGTGGAATGACCCCGACGAAAACCAAACTGGTGATCCGGTAGGAGTTGCCTGTCCTCAAAAAGAGTCGTTAGGCGGGTAAGGAGCAACCGCTCAAAAACTTTTGAGACGGTTGGGAGAATGCTGATGGAGCGGTAGTTGTTAGGAAAGACTGGGTTCTTGCCCGGTTTCAAGATACACACCACCCTCGCCTCCTTCCAGGAAGCTGGAAAGTGGCAGAGACGTAAGCATGCATTGAAAATCCGGGTCAAGCGGACGACAGCCTTTTTGGGTAAGTGCTGGAGCATGAGCACGTGACGCCGTCATGTCCAGGGGATTTTTTGGGTTTAGACTTTGGATTTCGGAGATCACCGCTTTCGGGGTGATTATAGGAAGTTGAATCTCCTCGTGTAGCCACCGTGGTCCCTCATAGAGGTAATCCACGGTTGCTTCCACAAGTTCAGTAAAGTCTTCGTCTTGTGGGTCCTCCCGGGATTCGAACTGTAGCTCAAGGTGGTCCGCGAACACAGTGGCTTTCTCGTCTGGCTCGAAGGTGAGCCGCCCACGAGTGCCATGCAAGGGATGCTGGTATTGGGCCTTGTCATTCCTCAAGGCCCTTATAATCCGCCATGATTTCCTTTCCGGAAGGTTTACATTCTGAAGAGTGTTTTCCCAGCCTGTTGTTCTGTGCGCACGGAGCAGTCACCTTACCAGGGTTTTGAACCTCTGGTATACTGCTCCTATCCTGGGATGGCGGAAACGCTGCCATAGTTTCCGAACAGTTGCATTGGCTTTTATCAACTGTCGGAGTTCTATAGGTAAGGTTCTAGGGTCTGAGGTGTTGGTGGGAATGCGGTGAGTGTGCGCGTACCGCATTTAGGATCTGGTGGGAAAAATCCGTCGCTGCCGCTTCCAACGCTTCGATATCATTGATGCGTGGTCGACGGAACGGTTGAGTTCTAGGACTGCTGCATCCCAGAAGTTTCCAGAGCTCATTTGTCCCACCTGCCGTGCTGCTGCCGCGACGCGCGCCAACGCTTACTACCCTGAAAGAAATCTAACGGGAAGAAGGGTGAAAGAAATGATTAACGTAACGAAATGGAGGGACAGGAAATTCGGAGGATATGGAGCGTTTGCCTCACTATCCAGGGAAACTTACGGGAAAAAAAAACATGGTCAGAAAGGTCAGCCCCGGGGATTGAACCCGTGACATTCTGAATGCGGGCCACACATGTTCGGTAACTTCGTACCAAAGAAGGCGCTAATAAAAAGTATGTTAAGCATATTCTTATAATTCAATAAATATTATAAGGCCCCAGGAAATCAATTAAGTGTGGCTAGTATTTCCCAGTGATTAATAGTACGTAAGTTGTGTTTATTTTCATTTGCCATACCAGATTACAGTTTCATTTACAGATAATATTTTTTCTTTTTCTTTTTTTATTTGTTACTGCAGGTTCCTAATGGACCAGAGGCACACCTATACCAAGACTGATGATGGATTCATGTTGTATCCTTCCCTTAACAACATGAATGAAGAAGTGTTAGTGCCGAACATAGACCTAACGTCCTTGGAAGAACTACAAATAGTAAAGACATCACAAGAAGTTCCGGGCAACGGAACAGGAATAACTGCTTTCGGAACTTCTCTGCACGAACCCCAACGAAGGAAAGAGAGTTTGCTGGAGAAAGATGTTAGTGTTGGTTGTGACACTACACCTCTTTGGGTGGCTGTAATCATCAATTTCCTTCTTTTGGCGTCTCTTTCAGTGTGGGTTTACACTCTTCGGAGACCAATCTCTCACAGCAAAGCTATCACATATATACCTTCTAGTGAAGAAGAGGTGAAGGTGAACGGCGTTGATGTAGTCGATCATTAATTTAGGTTCCGACAAGTATACTTTTATAAGAGTTGGTCTGATCTACGCAGGGCAGTAGACGGATCAACATTTTAATCACGCAGACCTAACTCTGGTTAAGGCACATACAGCTTTTAATGATATCACCAACAGGCAATCAGCAGTAATGTAATAATGCAAGTCAATCATATGTTTCTGCTCAAAGGAAGATCCTAAACTACAAATTCAGCTTTCTCTGTTTTTCCTTACTTTCTACTTTTCTTGTCGTCTTTGCATATGGAGCTTTTATCTAATATTAATATATCTTCTGATTTCCTCTTCCGCTCCAGCTCCCCCCTCCCCCCCACCCACATAATTTCTTTCGGCGTGCTTCTTATAAGCAGTTTTTACTTCGCCAATTGCCCCACCTAATGTCCTTTTCTGTTCCTAACCAGTTTCAACGATGTTCTTCCTTCGTCCAATATTTCTAAACCTGTAAAAATCAAATATAGAACCTTTTGTTATTTACAGAAAGCTGTGAAGTTGTCCCTTTCAGAATACCTTCATATACACAATATAATAAAAAAGGTCCAATATTTGTGATTATTATTTATTATTCTATTTCAAAAGGATAAGATAAAACAATAAAACGTATTTTTAATATCTTCCCATATAACATTAGTAGTTTATTGGGATTGGTGGATTATACGAAGGGCGTTCAGAAATTATTTACAATAATAGTTTTTATACCTTATTTATTAATAAAAGTGATTCAGTGTACATTGGTCGTTTTAATATACTCCCCATCAACGCCAATGCATGCTGCCACCTTCCTGGAACTTCATGATTGCACCAGGAACCATTGTCTCGGAGTACTATGCACCCACTCGTGGACACCTGCCTGCAATTCCTTATTGTTGCCGAAATTGTACCTTGCAGCGCATCCTTCATATTATCGAAGAAAGCCTTTCATTATAATCTATTTGTTGTTAGAATAAAGTAAACTATTCCTCCACGCCTCACACTACCTTAGATTAGATTGGATTGCGTTCAGCGAGTTCACAAGTAACCATAGAGGCCGGTGAACATTCAACATGTCAATAATGCACAGAATAGCATATAAAAGACACATTTACAGTCACAAAAAGGAAAACAAAACAAGAACACTTAAGTTATGTATATTTAAGCTATGAATAGAGATTTGTTTTAAATTTGGCTAGGCTTTTCCTGCCACGTCCTACTGTTTAGTTATAATATAATTGGCAATGAATGTCATCTTTTGTCAGATTATCCTATACATATCTATTCAGGCAAGCTTTCACATAGGTATCAAATGTAATTAACAATGATTTGTCACTAAAGAAGTTAGAGATTACTTACAAGGCTGTATAAGCATTAACAGAATAATTTGTCCTTCAGATTAGGTTATACATAATAAAATGAGCTGAAAACTACTTAAAATTATATAAGCATTAATCAGGAGAATTTGTCATTCAAATTATTATTTTATATAGAATAAAATGAGCTAAAAACTATTTTCAAAGCTATATAAGCATTATCAGGATAATTTGTCATTCAGATTATTATTTTATAAAGAATAAAATGAGCTAGAAAAAGCTACTTACAAAGCCATATAAACAGTAACAGGGTAATTTGTCATTCATATAATGTTATACAGAATAAAATGAGCTAGAAACTTCTTACAAAGCTACTTAAGAATTAACAGGATAATTTGTCATTTAGACTGTCTTATATGGAATAAAATGAGCTAGAGACTATTTACAAAGCTACATAAGCATTAATACGATAATTTGACATTCAAATAATCTTGTACAGAATAAAATGATTTTGAACATAGGTACTCTTTAGCAGCAATTTTAAAAGCATTGAAATTGTCAACTTTTTCCTTAAGATTGTTAGGTAGAGCACGAAATACTTTGATGCTTTCATAATATGCACCTTTCTGGAAGCAAGAAAGTTTTACACTAGGTTGATGGATGTTGCTCTTTTGTCTAGTGTTCATCTCATGAATTTCATTGTTTGTTGTAAATGTGGATCGATTGCACATGAAGAATTTTAGGATCGAGAATATATACATGCAAGGTAAGGTTAATATTTTCAGTCTTCTAGAAAGATCTTTACATGAATGTCTGCTATGGGTGTCGGAAATAATTCTTATAACCTTCATTTGTATGAGGAATTTCCACCCAAAAATTCCATGTCAAGATTTCACCGGAAATACATGTTTTGAGGCCCCCTGAATAAAAAAAAAGCATTTTTAGAAAAAGATCCGTGTGTGTGTGTGTGTGTGTCTGTGTCTGTCAGTCTGTCAGTCTGTGGACAGCATAACTCAAAAACGAAAAGTCGGTTAAAAACCAAAGTTTGTATTTCAGTTTAATGTCTTTCAAGAATGTGACACGAAGATTTTGAAGAAAATAGCCCCAACCTAAACTACCCTTTACATGGAACATTTTTCGAAAATTTTGATTTTCTTGAAAATGGCTCTAACGATTTTGATTAAAATGTCATATGTTTGAGATATTTTGATGACAAATGAAATGTTTATCTTGAATTTTCTGGCTATAGCCCCTGTAGTCGTATTTACTCTGGACGACTTTTGCATAACTGGTAAACCGTTAGAGCTAGACCAAATCATACTATACAACAAATGTAGATCTTGCTAAAATACACAATTTATGTCTCAATAAATTTTCTTGTAGGGTGAACCATTTCGGAGATATTCCTTGTTATGTGTGTGAGTTTCGGAAAACTTAGAACTTTCGTGAAATGGATCATCGTTGTTCATTTTTTGTATGTTAAGTGCGCAAAGACAACAGAATCTCAAAGCTTTAAAAGATTTGACTATCAAACAAACCCTACTGCATTCTAACATTCCCCTTGCACCTACAAGGAAATAAGCAATGAGATAAGTTGTACAAATGTTTATCTTAACTAACACGAAGAAGATATAGGAATAAAGTTTGTGAGAATGGTTAGTACAAGAGTAGAGAAAGTCATGTGAGTGCAACACATTAGATTTTTTACTTTTGCTTCCCATACCATGAACCTATAGTAGGTTAGATGTTAAAATATCCCATTCAAAAATTCGGCATTGAAATTTTGCCGGAAATACACGTTTTGAGCTATCCTAAACTCCCTCATGCAAAAATTTAGCAGAAACTCCGCCTGCGCCTGCGTGTTTCTGTTTGTGAACAGCACTACACAAAAACGAAAAAATTTTTAATTACCAAACTTGCGACACGAAAATGTTTAAGATAATTCCGAACCCCAAACGACCCTTACATGGAATTATTGCCTTTATTTTTTATTTACTTTAAAGCAGCTCTTTAACGCTGTATGTTAAAATATCATGTTTAATATATGTATTGACATCAGGAATAAAATGGGAAAACTATGAATTTTCCTTAATTTTATTGAATTTTATATAACTTTATATAATAATAAAATCTTAAAGTAGGCCAAGTGTAGTACTGGAAAAACGTAGCACCCATTAAAATGACAATCTGTACCACATACATTTTTTTCGCAGCGCTAGCTATTTTCGAATTTTTCCGTGCTGCAAGTTTAGACTTTTCCTAAGTGTCAACAAACGGAAATAATTGACAGCTTACGATTCTTGCTTTCTCCTTTTTTCTTTTCAGTCCAAGAGGTAAACATTTAGGACTAAACGTTTAAATATAGTTTCCGCATGCTGTAAGCTTATTTAATCGAAGCGATTCCAATACATTGTAACTTAGCAAATAAGATTAATTATTTGTATATGGATATTATAATCTATAGTTTTATGAGAGGGAGAGAGACTTTATGTGTATGAATATAGTATGTGTATGTAAAATCACTCAATCCATATTGATGGTGCTTTCACCACTGAAAAAAGGACCCTGTTCTTTCCTATAAAACTCTATTTTCAATTTATAAAGTGCTAAGAGATTAGAAGTAGTTTATACAATATATGTACAAGAATATCAACACATTGGAATTATGAAACAACATCCTTGCGAAGTGGTATTTTTTGTAACTATATCTCGTGGAGTAGAACATGTTATTCCACAAAATGTGCATGCAAAACAAGACAAATTCCGTGAGCGTTTAATTCCAAGCAAGGCATATCAAGCTGTAATCAAGTTTATCAGCACGGTATGTTAAATACTTGTTTAAACAGTGAAAATTGTGTTCAGCTAACTTTAGAAATCACTCAACTGATAGTTTAGAAGTAATAATTGAGAAGATTATGCTTCTCGATGGTCGTAGATGTGTGTCATTTACAAAACTTGGTGGCCTGGGAGTGAGGGATCTTCACGTTCACCAGCTTCACCTCTATGTCGTTGTAAACGTTAGGGTTTATGTGAAAACTATGAAGCCTTTACGTTATTAAATAACTATGGAACCAAATAAAAAGTACACATGTTTAAAATTGCACCTGTTATGCTTATCTAAGAACGTACTCGGCCATTCCGACCGATGATTGTTCCACCATCAAAGGTGACAGAATCTTCAGAACCTGGAGCACGTCAAGGGGGTGTTAAGGAAGTCAGACGTTCTGCCGATGGTTCACATCGTTTTTAGGGATTTTTCTTCCGTTATTACGAGTAGTTGGGGTTGTCGGTAACTACAATTATAAGATGAAAAGGGGAGGATCAACCAAAAAAGTTCTGTCATTATAGAATAATTTTCTAAAGAATTTAGATATAAATTAAAATAATCGTCATTCGGTTCAAAAATCCACCCATGCAACGTACGGCAGCCAGCTATGTAATGAAGATATGTGAATTTGTAATTTGTAAAGAAAATCGTGTGAGTGTATGGCACCAGAGTTTTGAAAACAATTATGTCATTGTGAATAACAAATAAACAAAACACTTAATCCACTGATTATCTTTTTACACGCTATCCATCTCAAATGCTTTTACGGGGGTGGATATAATTATTAGTCATATCTTTATTGTTTTGGTAAATACCTAATAAAAACAGAAGTGTATCGGAATTTAACAAAACTATGTACCTATCTTGGAAAATATTAATGTTATTACGAGTACTACAGCCCGGATTTTTCAAAAATGCATATGAAGACCACATGGAAAGAACATTCTAAGTCACAAAAAGTTACTTATGAGATATTTGTTTTCCATAGTTTATAAGAAAATTACAGTTCACATGTTGAATATAATATCAATGGAGTTAAAACTAAAGCTTAAAGTATGAGTTTCAAATTGAAATATGCGTGGCAACAGAATACTATTTTAATATAACAATGCATGCATTTTATTCTTCTTGTGCACTCTTTTTACTTTGATTATAGTACTTGTCCATAATGACATAGTCCACTTTATAGTTTGTGCTACACACGGGGAAGGTTTGAAAAGAAGCTTTGAGTTTTAGGTGCACAAAATCTCTTGAGAAGCTGCAAATCTTCATACCTGGTAGCAGTTACTGGTAAAAGTGATGATGCAAACTGTTCTGAAGTATCTTGCGTCACTTTGAGTAAGAAGGGGCGACATTATAGTATTCTCGAGACTGGAACTTACGAGAAGTGAACTATATCATCTCCTTAATAAATCTGGTTTCAAACTGAGTCTTTGTTTATATCCAATATACACATTTTAATGACATATTATTGCTTCATAAGCAACGCCATCTATAACAACATAGTTCGTTTTAAACTGTTCATCTGAAGTTGAAATGTTTTTTCACTTGTGAAACTGAGATGGAATGCTCTTACCATAGCGGATAGAAGAGAAAGTGTGAGCTCTCCCGCTAGTTCACTGCATGATCCGTGGTCCCATGGCAACTGACCGAAACTGTGGCGTGGCGATCGCAGTCGCCTCAAAATGCGGCCGAACTGCCTGGTATGTGATTAGCAAGTACAGACATAATTTTATACGTATGCGTTGTGTGTTGTGAGTAATTAGGTACATAACTTGTGAAATTGCTTCTAAGTTTGTGCATAAATGTGTGTGTTCTTCAAAACGTAAGTTTCAAGCAACATCAATAATTGATTAAAAATGCCAACTTGTTTTGTACCCGGGTATCGTTCAGGATACAGAAACTGCTCAGAAGCTAGACATTTTTTTACTCCTCCTAAAGATAAAAATATGTTTTACAAATGGGAAAAGTCTATTCCTAGGAAAGACACTAAATTATCTGTTAAATCTAGTATTTGTGACAAACATTTTCCAGAGGACTTTTTAGTGAAAGTTGATTCATTCGCTGTGCATGGAAAACTAGTTGAAATCCCTAGAATCAAATGGCGGTTAAAGCCAGGTGCAATTCCCTGTATATTTCCTAATTTACCCAGGTACTTAACTACAGTGCATAAATCCAAAAAATCTCCACAAAACAGAGACAAAAAATTACTGAAAAAGCAATATTCAACAATCAGTAAATTACCAGATGCAGGATCCAGTCAACCAGTTTTTATTTCAAACGCGCCGTCCTTCAACAATGAGGAATTCACAAAAAACAGTTCTAATTCCTCCAAGGTCACATACAAACACAAGTGTCAATAATGAAATTGCTACACTGAAGAAAAGAATTAGAAACCTCAATAGAAATTTAGTTAGAACTAAAATCCTGCTATCTAAAGAGAGGGCTAAATTAAAAATAGTAGAAAAGAAATTCGCTACTATTGTTGCTAACATAAACGCAATTTAAATTATTTAAGTAAAAAACAAAAGCTGGTTCTAGATACAATGCTTAAAAAATACATAATTTGCATTATGGTTTAATTTTTCACCGTAAAATCATGTAAGCAGATATTTCCCACTGTTCTTCGTTAATTATAATACCCATTATTGTAAAATACCATCCTATATTATGTGTCAAGGAAAGACGATGTTTCAAAACAGTATTTCCAATATTCCTGCTTACGATTTTAGGTATTTAAAATGCTAACTGATAATATGAAACCCATTTTCACCATGCATTCGTGAACTAAAGTAAAGCGACCGCGACACCAGTGCTATCTTGCGAGCGAACCATAGTAACTCCCGAAGAGCTCACACTATCTCTTCTATCCGCTATGGGGATGCGTTACACCAATGAATTTCTATTAGAAAGCTTGCTATTTAAAATTAAAAGTCCTAAAGGTTATAGACATTGCTTAACACATGAATTGCTGCCCCTGCCTTCCGAAGCCCATTTAAGGAAATTATCTAAAGGGATAAAGTGCACATATGGTATAAATAGTAATGCTCTAAATGCTATTTCTACTACATTCAGTCAAGAAGAAGATGAAAACAAGCGTCTTGGAGTTGTAATATTTGATGAAGTCAAATTAAGAGAAGTTAGGTTCAGTGCTAGCTCACTAAAAGTGGACGGATTCGTGAATCTAGGTGAACACACTCCTGACAATCAGAAAAATTCTATGGCTAACCATGCTTTAGTTTTTACGTTTGTTCCCTTACTACATAATTGGAGCCAACCAGTAGCGATTTACGCAAGTAGAAATGCTACACCCGGTGATATACTAGCTAAGCTCCTTATAGAAGTAATTATGCAGTTAGAAAACTCAGGGACAAGAATTGTTGGTTTCACTAGTGATGGACGTCAATCAAACAAAAAAGTATGGAAAAATTTAGGAATAGGAGCAACATGTGAAAATGTACAATGCAGTATCCAGCACCCACTTGATGACAAAAGAAGAATATGGGCTTTTTTTCAGATTGCGTTTACATACTAAAATGCATGAGAAATTATTTTCATGATAAGGTGGATGTCTTATACAGAAATAAAAGCATCCCATATAATTTTTATAGATATATTTATGAATCTGACACTTCTAAATTTGCTGGTCTTAGAGTTTGCCCGAAATTGACCTCATCCCACAACGACCCCACCTCTATTCAGAGAATGAATGTGAGACTGTTTTCAATTGTTCAGTAACAGCACTGCAAATGGCATTGAGTTCTTCAGAAAAATTAATTTTGAAAAATTTAAGGGAAGCGAAAATACTGAACTATTCACGAGAGATGTAAATAATCTTGTAGATGCATTAAACTCCACAGTTCCAATTAAAGCACTCTACAAAAATTCGCAATCTCACAGAGTACTAAAAGATTTCTTTCGCATAATAACGTCTGAAAATAACACATTCTGCTCAACTAGAACAATTGAATCTCTTAGAGTCACCTTAAAAAGTACTTTGGAAGTGTCCGAGTATTTATGGAATATAGGATTTGCATACGTCTTAACAGCAAACTTCAATCAAGACCCCCTTGAACGGCACTTTGGAATTATGCGTTCTTTAAGCTGTGATGACCATCCTTCCACAGTTGACTTTTTACATTTACATATGCTACAGGCTGTGTATGTCCCTGTAAAACTTGCACTGTCAAATGCTGCTAATTGTGAGAATAAAGTGGAGCCACCATTTACATCTTTTATGAATCAAATTCGTATATTGGCAAAACAAACTGAGCAAAAAAAACCGTGAGCTGTTGGATTTTGTTGGAAACAAAATAAAGAACAAAACTAAAATACTTGACTGGGAAAGTGAAGTTCCCGAACTCTATAACTCTACAAGGACAATATTTCTAAAAGATGCTTAGTACACAACTTAGGGGGTTATATAGTAAAAAAGATGCTGGAAAAACTTAGTTGTGAAACCTGTGCCTCTACTCTGTCCACCGATCTACCCTCTGACACATTAGCTTCCACTTTCACTACAATAAAAGACTATGGCACCCTAAAAAATTGTCGGTATTTAACCTACCCCTCTGAATGTGTGGTTAATATTCTTTTGGAAGTCGAGGCTATTTTGGAGAAGCAAATATGCTCGTGTTAAAGTTTGTGGGGTGATATATTTTACGAGTGCTTAGATAACATAGACGAAATCATATTAGGACCCAGTGGAATAGGATGTTGCGTGGAACACAAACTGGATTTAGTTGGAAACTTAACACTACATTACGCCCGCCTCGATAGCGTGATGGTTAGCGTATCTGCCTCACGTTCAAGAGGTCGCGAGTTCGAATCTCGCTTAGGGTAAGTTATCCGGGTAAGGTTTTTTCCGAGGTTTTCCCTTATCCTGAGAAGACGAATGTCGGGTAACTTAAAGCTCCATGGACCTCGGGCTGATTTGAGCATCATTTCACCCGTTTCATTCACTCACCGTCCGATATGACGCAATGTTGGAGGACGTTAATTTTATTTAAAAAAAAAAAAAAAAAAAAAAAAAAAAAAAAAAAAAAATAATAATAAAATAAAAAAAATAAAATAAAAAAAACCCCACTACATTACATGAAGTGTCGCTTCTTTTTTCGTACCAAGGAAATCATTAGAGAAATGACGTCATCGAAGTTAGCAAAATCAACACGTAAACTCTCCAAGGTCTCCAACATCTAATTCCACGGTGAGTTTCGATATTTTATATACATAACATACATAATTTGCATTATGGTTTAATTTTTCAGCGTAAATTAATGTAAGCCGATATTTCCCATTGTTCTTCATTAATTATAATACCCATTATTGTAAAATACCATCCTATATTATGTGTCAAGGAAAGACGATGTTTCAAAACAGTATTTCAAATATTCGTGCTTACGATTTTAGGTATTTAAAGTGCTAATTTATAATATGAAACCCATTTTCACCATGCATTCGTGAACTAAAGTGAAGCGACCGCGACACCAGTGCCATCTTGTGAGCGAACCATAGTAACTCCCGAAGAGCTCACACTATCTCTTCTATCCGCTATGCTCTTACTAAGCATGTCATATTCCCAACGTAAATTCCATGACTTAATGTGGTCTTTTTGTGCATTTTATTCATTAAAAATGAAGTTCAGCTGCAACACCACTAGATGGCATGCATATCTTATTTTCTTCAAACTATGACTTTCTATGTGTTCTTCATATGCGAATATGCAAATGCATATTTTCAGGGTTCGTGTACATATTTAAGGATATATGCACATTTCAGCATTTATTTGCCTTATGTATGATCGATTATCTTATATTTCTAAACAAACTGAAAAGTCTAATAAATCTATGTATTGGGCATTCTTTGCCACCATAATAGCCTTCCTACTTCAGGTCATCAAATTTGTACTGTATGCGTGCGTGAAGTAAAGTACACATTTTTGAATGTGGAAGTGTGTATCAAGATAGGTATTCATATACATTATTCCTTGATCTTAGTGACTCAGCTGGAAGTCGTTGATCTACTGATCCCAAAGTCACGGGTTCATACCCGGCCCAGTCCGATGGTTTTTAACTGTGCTTAAAAGTGACGTCCCCACATCAGTAGATTTACTGGCATGTAAAAGAACTCCTGTACTGATATGATACTGGTAATTGATAGCGTCATTAGGAAGCAAAATATTTATTTATGTGCATTATTTGTCACTTTCAAAAGCTATTAGCAGTCTACAAACGCGCGGTGGGTCGCTGCACGAGTCCCTTCAGTTCTTTGACAACACAATTTCTTCTCTAAAAGCCATCCCTGGGAAAACTGAGAAACAATTAAAATTAAACTGATACCGAAATTTAGATTTCCAATCGAATGGGCTTGATAAAGACACGTTTTAATTTAATTGCCGGATATGAGATTTGCGATAAGTGTTAAGTAATAACATAAATAGATAATAGAGCAGGAAGTGTTGTAAGGTGAGCAAGATATGAGTAAATAATAGTCGTTAAATTTGTAGGATAAACACATTATTGGTTTGAAATTAGCGAGTCATGACGTCATACTACATAGTTTAAATACACGTTCGAAAGTCAGGTCTACCAACCTTAATAGTCGCGCGATATATTTAATAAAATATAAAGTAAACATCGTTTAATCCTAAAAAGGTAATTATATATTCGAAATTCATAAAAGAACATGTTATAATAGAAAGGGACATTTCTAAATTGCGGGAAAAGGAAATAGCATTTTGGATACGAGGCTTTCTTGGATGACGTCATGACATTCAAATTGGGAGAGAACGGTTTTCCTAGCTTGGGGACGCCAGAAAGCGTCACTACTCAGCCCAGACCAGTACGGCAGGTTGTGCTGTGCGGACGTGAGTGCGATTCCTCTACATATACAATCGGCATAGCTCCCGAAAGTATCTAAGATGCAATAAACAATATATAAAGGTTTTCTTGGGTAGTCTATTCGATAACACCTGCGCGTACCCGAGATAAATAAAGAGATCTCAAGCTGAGCTAGCGGGAAAGAACCAAATCAACGGGCGACCACGAGACCAACGACATTTAAGCATCAATGGCGATACATCGAGAAGCGAAGAACGACTTATTAGCTTCAAATGGCGTCCCAACGTGTGGCGTCGAAAGAATGGACCAACCCCAAGACGACCAGGCCAGCATCGAGCCAGCAGACAAGAAGGTGCCCAGCGTGTGAACATCTGTGAAACGTGTAGTGAACAAGTTTAAGTGCAGTTAAAAAAAAAAAGTGAAATATTGGTGAGTAGAAAAACACGTGTAAATAGTTTAGAAATGGAAGACAGTGATAGCGATTTTCTAGGTTTTGAGAGTCCGGAAATTGAGAAAAGTGTAGTTAGGATGGAAGAATATAATCAGAATGTAATTGGTAGCAGAATATGCCAAGAAGTAGAAGATCAGAACGTTAGAGAAACACCTAGAGGTAGTTCAGAAATGTTTAGTAGTAATTCAGAAAGGCCAGCAATTATGTCAGAAATAGAGAATATGTTTCAAAAGATAATGAAAAAGATGAGTACAGAGTTAAGTCAAAAGATAGATGAAAATAGTAAAGAATTAAGAACAGTGAAAAAGATGAGTACAGAGTTAAGTCAAAAGATGAGTACAGAGTTAAGTCAAAAGATAGATGAAACTAGTATAGAGTTAGGACAGAAATTAGAGAAGGGACAACAGGAATTGGGAATGCAATTGGAGAATCAGAAGAGAGCTTTAGAAACCTTTAGGGAAGAAGTTAGGGAGGAAATTAATAAAGTCAGTAGTGAAGTAAAAGAAAATAGAGAACAGGTTAAGGGAGAATTAGAGACAATAAGGCAAGAAGTAAAGAATTCTGAAAAGAAATTAGGTCAACAAGTGAGTGAAAAATTAGATAAAGAAAGGGAAAAAGTAACATATAGATTAGACAAACAAAGGGAAGAAATTAGAGAAGAGTTACAGGGGTGTAAAGTTAGAATAGAAAGATCTGATGTAGAAAGTGAAAGGCAGGCTAGAAATTTGGAGGATGTTACAGACCAAATAAAAGGAGTAGTAACAGAAATTACTCAGGTAAAAGAGGCCTTAGAAAATTTGAAATTAAATGAAAATGCATGTAATCACAACAATCTTAGTAATGAAGTTGCAAGAAACGAGGCAATACCAGGTGTATCAGCTGACATTTCGATGCAAAATAGGGGTAACAGTAATTCCCATTCTGATCTCGGAAATAGCTCAGGGATAGGTGACAATTCAAATTTACATTGGCCTAACCATGTCTTAAATGAAATGACACCTCCAGTTTTTGAAAATGAAGATTCAGATGATCCTAAAGCCTTTTTAGAAGGGTTACAAGAGTACTTCACGGTGAAACGTATACCAGAGGAGTACAAGATGGTGATAGTAAGAAAATGCCTAAAGGGTAATGCTGCTAATTGGCTAGGCCTTTCTATGGGTAACAATAATGATTACAGGACCTTTAGGAACATCTTTTTAACCAGATATTGGGGAGCTAGTAGGCAGGCTAATATTAGAGTCGAATTAAGCAATGGAAAGTTTAATCCTAGATCGGAGGAATCGATGGTAAACTATTTTATGAGAATAGCGAGAAAATCGAAGATGTTGGATCCTCCCTTAGATGAAAAAAGATCTAATAAATATAGTTACTCCACATTTTCCGGAAACGCTTCAACACTACCTAATCATAGCCCGACCCGATAGCATTGCAGCTATGATCGAATTATTATCAGCCTTAGAAGTCAATAAGCCAAAACATGCATTTGGAAATAAATATGAAGAAAAAGAAACTGTAAATTCTTTCGGGCAAGGGGCACAGTATTATCAGAATAGAAGTGAGATTAGGGAAAGATATAAAGGACCAGTACCAAGGATGGAATCATTCCGGTGGGAAAATCAAGGTAGATATAACCAGGAAGGGCATCACCAAAATAGAAATGGTAATCAAAGGGGAAGAAATATAAGGGTGAATTATATGAATACAAATAGATTTGATCGAGGTAGACGGGGACGTTATTTTGGACATAGTAGAAATTCAAATGATGGGTATTGGACAAACGGAGATAATGAGTTTAGACCGAGGTCACCAAGACAGGGAGAAAGGTATTCTAATGGACGAAATTCCCCCGAAAATGCGGAAATGGTTGAGGCCATTAACACGGTCAAAAACATGGTAGGAAGTAACCCCGATTTAATGCAGGAAAACAGAAGTAACAATTCGGGAAATAGTACAGGAGCAATACCTAAAAATCAGGGAAACGCCAGACCCGGTCAAACGCGCCTTCAGTGAGAACTGGGTATCCTAGTAATGATTGTGATAAGTACTCGGAAATAAATAGTCCTGGAAGGCAAATGATGATACAAAAGAAAAGAGAATGTAAAAATAGAATCGACGAAAACGAAAAAGTAGGAGATCCACCTAAAATCAAAATTGGAGTAAATGGAAAACAATACAATGCAATTATAGATACGGGATCAAATAGCACAGTATGCTCACAAAATTTTTATGATAATTTACAAAGTAGTGGTTTTAAAGTAATGTCTTTACCAGTTAATGGGATATATTGCTCGCTAGCTGTGGGAAAACGAAAAGAGAGAGTAAAATTTCAAGCAATGATAAATATTGAAATAAATGGGAGAATACTAGGAATTTTATTTCTGATTGTAGGAAGACTTGTGACAGATATTATAATAGGTTGTGATTGTCTTTATGCCTGGGAAGCTGTGGTGAATTTTAAAAACATGATTCTAGAAATGAAAGTTGAAGATGAGACCATTATAGTGCCTTTTGTGGAAGATAGTAGTTCAGAAACTATTGTAAGAGAAAAAGAGGAAGAAGAAATCCAAGGGGATACATTCTTTGTAGAATATGTTAAAGTAGGAGCTATGGAATTAACTGAAGTAAATGTCAAAGAGTACAATGTCGATAATAAAGAAAATGTAGAATGGGATAAAAATGATTTCATAGACAATTTGAGGTTTTCTGACGCAACTAGGTACTATGATAGGGAGAGTAGTGAAGACTTAGAAGAATTGTTGAGGGAAAAGGTAACTCAGGCTGATCAACTAAATGAACAACAGAGGGATAAACTGTTTGAAATATTAATCCGAAATAAAGAAGTATTCTCTGAGAAACCTGGTAAATGTAATATTTATACTCATTCGTTTGAGATGATACCCATCAAACCTTTACACATAAAGCGAGAGCTATCCCTAGTACAATAAGAGAAGAGGTAGATGCAGTTATAAAGTCAATGTTAGAAGATGAGGTTATTGAGATTTCGAATTCAGAATTTGTGAATCCCCTATGTATTGTAAATAAGGCCAATGGAAGATTAGGGTGACATTAGACGCGAGAAAACTAAATTATTGTTCCTCATACTTTCCATCAGGGAATCCAACAGAACGTGTCCTCCGAGATATAGGAATTTATTTACGTGTACTTACACATCATAATCACAAGGATTGGGTGAAATATTGTCCATTGATAGAAAAGATTATCAATCACACCATTAATGTAACTACTGGGTTTGCCCCAATAAAATTAATGTTAGGAATTGAACCATAACCAATATTGATCGGGTTACCAAAAACACTGAAAATTAATGACATTCAGTTAAGTGAAGAAGAAAGAGCGAAAATTGCTTTTGAACGAATCAAGAAAAAGGCAGAGAAGCGAAAATTAAAGAAAAAGAGTAGAAAACATAAATGGGAACCTAAGATAGGCGATTGGGTACTAGTTAAAGACCATAAGTTATCAAGTGCCTTGAGAGGTAGGAACAAAAGGATGGAATTGTTATATAAAGGTCCTGCAGAAATTATATCAAAATTTGGTTATCATACCTATGAATTAAAAGATGTTAAAAATGAAAAATGTCTGGGAAGATGGCATAAACAACTCCTTCGACCATACAAGAAACCGTGTGGTACCTTGGAACTTTGATTTAATGTTAAAAAAAAAAAAAAAAAAAAAAAAAAAAAAAAAAAAAAAAAAAAAAAAAAAAAATCGAAGTGTCATTTGTATATTGGCGCCCAATCAGCTTTGAGATAAAATTTAAATGTTAGCTTACTTGAAAACTATATATTGGTCAGGTACTTACATATTCATGAAAAATGCAGAATGTGAATTGCTATATACTACAAAGAGCTTAAGAATATATTGTATAGAGCTCACAATAACAGCTTCAGAAAGATTGTTAAAATGTTCATCTCCGCATAGAGAGAAAACAGAATATTTACTTTGTAAACATTTGTTAAAATATTTAGATGTATAGATAGTTATCACAGCAAGACAAAGAAAGAACTTGTCTGAAGAGTGTAATGGATTTATATAAATATATGTACATTTTAGTGCTTAAAGGATATAGTACAGATATGTGTTACAATAACAAAAGTGAAAAATCACAGTGCAAGTGATAGTGAGAGTGAAGTGAGCAAACATGAACTAAAAGAAGGAAGTATAAAGAAAGACTCTTGAAATTTAACCTTTATATAAAAGCTTCACAGAAGAAACCATAACATATTGTAATTAGTATTTAAGGATTAATGTTTAGTCAAGTGTACAATTGTTTGTCATGTTAAAAAGATTAATGAGAAAATGTGTTAATAACCAATTTCAAAAACAGTGTAATTGAAAATTGTATATAATGGGAGTGTTGCCGATTATTCAAAATACAGGAGTAATTTTTAATTTTTCTTTCGGGCAAGACATTTACATTATTTTATTATGAAATAATAAAATAACATAAATGGGGGCATTTGATACCGAAATTTAGATTTCCAATCGAATGGGCTTGATAAAGACACGTTTTAATTTAATTGCCGGATATGAGATTTGCGATAAGTGTTAAGTAATAACATAAATAGATAATAGAGCAGGAAGTGTTGTAAGGTGAGCAAGATATGAGTAAATAATAGTCGTTAAATTTGTAGGATAAACACATTATTGGTTTGAAATTAGCGAGTCATGACGTCATACTACATAGTTTAAATACACGTTCGAAAGTCAGGTCTACCAACCTTAAAAGTCGCGCGATATATTTAATAAAATATAAAGTAAACATCGTTTAATCCTAAAAAGGTAATTATATATTCGAAATTCATAAAAGAACATGTTATAATAGAAAGGGACATTTCTAAATTGCGGGAAAAGGAAATAGCATTTTGGATACGAGGCTTTCTTGGATGACGTCATGACATTCAAATTGGGAGAGAACGGTTTTCCTAGCTTGGGGACGCCAGAAAGCGTCACTACTCAGCCCAGACCAGTACGGCAGGTTGTGCTGTGCGGACGTGAGTGCGATTCCTCTACATATACAATCGGCATAGCTCCCGAAAGTATCTAAGATGCAATAAACAATATATAAAGGTTTTCTTGGGTAGTCTATTCGATAACACCTGCGCGTACCCGAGATAAATAAAGAGATCTCAAGCTGAGCTAGCGGGAAAGAACCAAATCAACGGGCGACCACGAGACCAACGACATTTAAGCATCAATGGCGATACATCGAGAAGCGAAGAACGACTTATTAGCTTCAAAACTCAAAGCAGTGCTGTACTCACACCTACGATTGAAGAAAAATCAGTTAACAAGTATTATCTTTCACAAAAGTAAATACCCACCTTCAGCTAAACCTGCGCGAAGGGTCACCTAAACCTCAGGCGTGCTTGCATAAATGGTATGAGAATTAAATTTGTCATGTGCTTCCCTTGCTGTTGGGGGGACGTGGCAGCCATGTCTCCTCTTAGCTCACTCACCTCACACTTTTAAAAAGCAATATTTCAGCAAACATTGTTACATTAATGGGCAAACATTGCAAATTTAACTTCAGTGCATCTGCAGGAAAGGTGTTCTTAAGGTGTTTTATTACATTGTGGACTAGAACTAAACTGATTCCAGTATTGGGTGCTAATCTTAGAGACGTGAGTTTAATCAGCGAGGTCAAGGTCGTGTGCCCCCTATAGCGCAGCTGGCCAGGGCGTGTTCGTTTAAATCTGCAGTGGTGGGCTAACATTAGTTCGAATCCCACTCAATACTCTTTTATTTTTTTCCATTTTCCTTGCTTCTTTCTTAACGGGAACATCATTATTTATATGATCCGTGTGAAATATAACATTGTACGAACTAATGAAATCTATTTCTTTGCACATTTTTATTCCGCATGCGTTGTAATTTTTCCAATGAATGCTGCAGTACGATTGCAATTATTTTAAAACTGAATGCTTCATAAGATATTAATTGCAATTTATGACAATAAAGCAGGGAACACGCCTACCTCAACTGTCAATTATGCCTCCCGAAATTAATATTTCCCTTTAAATATTCACATTCAAAGGCATGTAACGAACTGTCCGCCTTGCAGTGAGATTAACTGCCAAGTTAGTGGCAACAACGTTAATAGCATATGATACAGCAAGAATGCCCAAATGAGGAATGGCCGAGAGGTCTAGGCTCTGACCGTGGAATGCAGAACTTCTAGCTGCCGCGAGTTCGATCCCCGCCTTTCGCATGTTTATTTTCTGAAATACAAAATTAACAAACGTTGTTAATTCTCTACAGCTTTTCATCAGGAATGGAGAATCAGTGAAGGCACACTGCTAGAAATTGAGTTTATTTGATGGGAACATGGCAACATTGTGCAGTGCTTGGAAATAAACGGCTGACTTGGCTGACCACGCACTTCCTGGTCTTCATTCTGTCCGGTTTATAGGTTCTTGTGCTCCCCGACAGGCGTCTGACCCTAGGCACTGGCTTGTAAGTCCTAGGGGTGTAACTCCTACATAAGGGGAGGGTAATCTGAAGAAGAAGGTAGTCTACGAAATTTATAGAGATGTCTTTGAATGTGAATATTTAAAGGAAAATATTGATTTCGGGAGGCATGATTGACAGTCGAGGAAGGCGTGTTCCCTGCTTTATTTTCAGCAATTACAATTAATATCTTATAAAATATTAAGTTTTAAATAATTGCAATCGTACTGCAGCATTCATAGGACGGCGGGAAAGTTACAACACTATGCGGAATAAAAATATGTACATAAATAGATTTCATTAGTTTGTATAATGTTATATTTCACACGGGTTATATAAATAATGATGTTCCCGTTAAGAAAGAAACAAGGAAAGGGAAATAAGAAAAAAGAGTGTTGAGTGGGATTCGAACTAACGTTAGCCCACCACTATAGATTTCATCGAACGCGCCTTGGCCAGCTGCGCTATAGGGCGCACACGACCTTGACCTCGCTGATTAAACTCACGTCACTAAGTGTAGCACCCAACACTGGAATCAGTTTAGTTCTAGCCCACAATGTAATAAAACACCTTAAGAACACCTTTTCTGCAGATGCACTGAAGTCAAATTTGCAATGTTTGCCCATTAATGTAGCAATGTTTGCTGAAATATTGCTTTTTAAAAGTGTAAGGTGAGTGAGCTAAGAGGAGACAGGGCTGGCACGTCCTTTGGACAGCAAGGGAAGCACATGACTAATTTAATTCTCATACCATCTATGCAAGCACGCCTGAGGTTTAGGTGACCCTTCGCGCAGGTTTAGCTGAAGGTGGGTATTTACTTTTGTGAAACATAGTACATAAGTGGAATCAGAAATCTTTGCGAATGAAAGTTCGAAGCAATCACTACCAGTGTAAAAGTATTGCTCAGTGACATCTAGGTTAAACACATTTCCACATCTGAATATTTAGGAGCTAGGTTAAACAAATTTCCATAGATTAATATTTAGGAGCTAAGTTAAACACATTTTCCCATCTGAATATTTAAAAACTACAAGTAACTCAACAGAAGATGAAGTGAATGAAAAACCGATTAAAATTGCGGACTTATTTCAAAACAAGGTAAGAGAATTGGTTTCGTACCATACATTAGTTATATAGTTTATCATACATGCATGCGAAACTTGAATACCCATAGAAGTAATAAAACAATACGAGATTTATACAACTTCTGCGCCGTCGCACAGCATGTTAAAACGGTATAACTTGCGGATTTTTAGGGCTATGTATAGGTCTAAATTTTCTTATGAATTTAATGAAAAGTTAATATTTATAGGGATATTAATCTTACCTTTAACAACAATTCGATGATGATGATGATGAGATGTAGTAGATGTCACACGGGTAGTCAAGCCGAAAAAGGAATTTGAGCAATTTTTGTTACACCTGCTAAAACAACTAAAAATGAAGTTAAACTTAACATATAATTATTTATTATATAATCTGGTACCCATTGAGATTTATGAGAATAATTATGAGGATCTGTGATTGGTAGTGATATGCGGGTCATGAAAACTAGCATGCCGATCGGGAAACGCCTGGTGTCGAACACATTACCTTGTCGGACAGTTTATCATCATCATCATCATCGTCATCGTCATCGTCATCGTCATGGTCATCGTCATCGTCGTCATCGTCATCGTTATCGTCATCATCATTATTATTATTATTATTATTATTATTATTATTATTATTATTATTATTATTATTATTATTATTATTATTATTATTATTATTATTATTACTACTATTATTATTATTATTATTATTATTATTATTATTATTATTATTATTATTATTATTATTATTATTATTACGTTAGAAAAGTAGTTACAAAATTGGAGCTTCATTTACTAGTATGTTTAGTTGAACTTGATTTTGTAATTTAACATGTAAGAATTTATTTACATGTTCAATAACTTTCCAATTTAATTTGCAAACGAAAAGAAATCCTAAGGAAAATAGTAGGACCAAAACTAAAGAAAAGAATGGTATTTGCAAGATAGAACGAAAAGTGACTAACTGCTAGTACCTATACATAACGACCAGGCGTATCGGCTGGTGTGCGTAACATTGGCAGTTTTTCTTTTCTCTGGAGTAAGTGTAGAAGTAAGACTAGTAGTAGTAGTTTACTCTAAAGAAGTATACGTTGTCAGTGTTATGCATATTTTCCGATACGCTCGGTCATTTTGTCAAATAATACTTCTCGTGTGAAATTAGAATGGGGTGCAATGTGCACGCCTGGTCAGCTTGTCGAGTAATTAAAGTAATATGTGGTAGAAGCTGAGGTTTAAGTCCCAGATGCATCCTCTGCAATTATACCACCATAGTGAGATCCATAGTTATGGGTAAAGCATCCATTTGTTGTGTGTGATGGAGTTGACACCACTGCTGACATTCCTCACGGACACATTGCACTATAGTGGACCGTTTGAAGTTGGCACCTTTTCTACTATCCTTGTCTAGCACGGGCTATGGAAAATCTTGCTTGAAATGGTCAGTTCCTTTTAAAGCCCAATTACCTACTGGGGTATGAGGGTACGTAGACATCAGTGGTGTTGCAACTCTTGCAAGTGAAGTATTGGTTGTCAATGTGACAATCAAGAAGGATCACCCATCATTGCCCTGTCTCATTCGCCACAAAAGAGGGACGACTTAGAAAGAGATGGTGAGTATTTATTTCTTTTTCTAATAAACAAGCGCCAAGTTACAACTCGTCCAGTATGTGTAGGTCTCCACAATTTGTCATCCAGTCGCGACATTGTGATCTTGTGTCCACAAAGTCAGTGTGCAAAGAACGTCTAAGAAAATATCCCTGTACCTCGCGTCTACATCACATCATTTATCATTATACGAAGCCTTGTCCAATCCATTGGTTACTTTAGGCCACGGTACCCGCCTCGGTAGCGTGATAGTTAGCGCTTAGGGTAAGTTATCCGGGTAAGGTTCAGACCACCTCCGTAGCGCAGTTGGTAGCGCGCTTACCTCTGGCGCGGAGAACCCGGGTTCGATCCTGGTACCAGCTTGGAGATTTTTCCCCGCTGGGAGGTCTGGCACGGGGTGCACTCAGCCTCGTTAAGTCCCGGGGGGACCAATTGAGGAGCTACTTGATGGAGAAGTAGCGGGTCCAGTCGAGAAGACCGCATAACTGGCCGGGAGGCCTGGGGCTCTGACCACGCCCCACCCTCTAGTACTGTACCCCACCAATGACGCCTGTAGTGGACAGAGGCGGGGGACTCAGCGGCTGGGCGGTAGGCTTTGGCCCTGCATGGGCTTTGCGCCGCGGTTTAGTTAGGCCACGGTGCAAGGATGTGCCACTTCTTTTTCTAAATAGCCTTAACCAATAATCAAAACAATGATTTCAAAATGGCATAGAACTAAAATATATGTAGTAAAAGTAAACCCCAGCACCACAGCACATGAAGGACCAATGCTTGCTCCCCAGCCACTGCGTCCTCCACCTCTGCCCCCTACAGACATCATTGGTGGGGTACAGTATGGAGGGTGAGACGTGGTCAGCGCCCCGAGCCCTCCCGGCCAGTTATACTCCATCAAGTAGCTCCTCAATTGGCCCCCCTGGGTACTAACGAGGCTGAGTGTATCCCGTACCACACCTCCCAGTGGAGGAAAAATCTCCATGCTGGATCGAACACGGGTCCTCCGCGCCAGAGGCAAGCGCTCCACCAGCTACGCTACGGAGACGGTCTTTAATTATATAACGTGACAAAACGACAAAATTCAGTCCAACCACTTTTCTGTCACTTTATTGTCTTCTAAATTTTTGCTACACAAATACAAGTTAGCCTTGGTATAGCGTCCAGCTTTAAAAGATTTGACTATCGTTTAAAACCTAGCCTATTCCCATACTTTCCTTGCACCTACAAGAAAATTAATAATAAGATAATTTCTACAAATGTTTATCTTGACTAGCATAAAGAAGATACAGGGATACGAGTTTGTAAGTATAGTTAGCACAAGCGTAGAGGAAGTATTATATTCCACCCAAAAATTCGATGTCGAGATTTCACCGGAAATATATGTCTTGAGGCCCCCTGAATCCCCCCCAAAAGCAACACATTTTTACTTTCTCTACTGATAAGTAGGGAAAGTATTGTATTCCATCCAAAAATTCGATGTCGAGATTTCACCGGAAATATATATTTTGAGACCCCCTGAATCCAAAAAAAGCATTTTTAGAAAAAGGTCCGTGTGTGTCTGTGTGTCTGTCAGTCTGTCAGTCTGTGGACAGCATAGCTCAAAAACTAAAAGTCGGTTAAAAACCAAAGTTGGTATTTAAGTTTAATGTCTTTCAAGGATGCGACACGAAGATTTTGAAGAAAATAGCCCCACCCTAGATTACCCTTTAGATGGAAAATTTTTCGAAAATTTTGATTTTCTTGAAAATGGCTCTAACGATTTTGATTAAAATGTCATATGTTTAAGATATTTTTATGATAAATGAAATTTATATCTTGAACTTTCTGGCTATAGCCCACGAAGTCCTATTTACTCTGGATGATTTTTGCATAACTGGTAAACAATAAAAGTTAGACAAAATCTTACCATGCAAAAATGTAGAACTTAATAAAACACACAATATATGTCTGAATAAATCTTTTTGTAGAGTGAACTATTTCAGAGATATTCCAGGTTATTTGTGGGAGTTTTGGCGAACTTATACTTCTGTCAAATGAAACATCGTTATTCATTTTTTATATGTTGGCCGTACAAAGAAAACGAAATTTGAAAGCTTTAAAAGATTTGACTATCGCTCAAAGTCTTCTGTATTCACATATTCTCCTTGTAACTACAAGGAAATAAACTATAAGGTAATTTCTGAAAATGTTTATCTCATCTAACATGAAGAAGTTATAGGAATAGGAATAAGAGTTTTTAAGAATGGTTAGTACAGGAGTAGAGAAAGTCATGTGAGTGCAGCACATCAGATTTTTAAATTTGTGTTTCATAGTTTGTGGATATCTTCAGTGTAAAGTTGGTAAATTAGCGGGGTTTACTGAATTCCATCTTGCTCTTATCTAGTCAGGAAGCGGCAGTGACCTTAGAGGCCTATCTTTTATATCATAACCACACGTCCTGTGGCATATGTCATCCCAGACTGATGCAGAGAAGGGGAATTCACAATATTACTATCCTTCCTCTAGGCTGGCTGTAGTAATGCCAACTTAATATTTAATACTTGTTTCTTTAGTGGCTTTACACCAAGCTACTTCTAAAACATTTCACAATAAAATGGGTAACTGAGAAAGATAGTCTGAGGGCATTCGATTTATTTATATAAATTATATACATTCAGAACTGTACACTGAAATTCACCTTGTATGAAAAGATGTAAACGGTAAAATAGTCACATTATGCAAGTAAGCTTAAATTGACGTTTGTTTATTTATGATCACGCCGTAATTAAACGGACGAAGGAAAACTCACTAAAGTCGGCATACAAGGTAAAAGGTAAAGGAGGGGCCCCTGCAACCGCGGCTGAGCACCGTCACCCCTGAAGGAAGGGATGAGGGGAGAGACCCGAAGGGTCACCAGAACCGTATGACGATGTGCCCAAGCATGAACGGGATCCCTAATATTTCCAGTACGAATGCATTCAACCGGAGCCCACCTAAAACCCCTAACCAGAGTGGTGCCCCCGTGGTGGGGCCCACATGGAGGCGGGTCCTGACTAAGCAGTCCCAGTCAACGCCAGGGAAGAAACCTTTACAAAACGCACTTCCACCGCCCAGTCGCAACACACCGAACACTGTTGACTGGTCTCAAAACCCGATACAGATGACAAGGAAGGAAATTATGGATACAGAAAAATGGTGGTAGGAGAGAAACCACTGCAGTATTTGCCTACCTGCCCGGAGAAACCACGACAAACCCAGGGAGTGTGGGCGCTTGCCGGGAATCAAACCTGGAACCTTCCAAATGCAAGTAGCATATGTTACTATGGCGCCACCTCGCTCTTGTTAGACACATAAATAAAAACTATAGCAAGTCAGAATTTAGGATGGTTAAAATTAGTGTTGAAATATTTTGCAGAAATTGGA